>OX467716.1:12913615-13513615 GCA_950111635.1 Agelastica alni
AAAGTTGTTACAATGAATTGCAAATAAATCTCTTGCTCTTTAAAGTCAGGCATGGGCGATTGGGACTGCTCGAAGTCCCCAGGACTTCGTACCTGTGATGCATTTATGTAACTTTTAAAAGTCCCATTTACTACTTACTTTATAACATGCAATAAATTGTTAACAAAGGAGACTTCGACTCTAAAAACTTAGCCCATACCTGCTTTAAGTGCAGATGTTTTATTAGTCGGTTAAAGTATTAACAAAATTTTCGTAAACAAATTTTATTACACTCTTGGTTGTACCCTCTGGACAACAGCTTTATACCAATCATTTTTTTAATAAATTTATTTTTGTAAAGATACAGTATACCTACTGGTGTCGGATAATATTATTTCCACCCTGTTGCTCATATCTATCTATAGTAGAATACCAAAATTGTAGAGAGTGACTCATATTTTCAACGGGGTGTTCGGCAAGGCGACACGACGTCAACAAAGCTCTTTATTACAGTCATGGAGAGTGCATTCAAACAGTTAGACTGGAGTCAGAGAGGTATAAACATAGATGGCAAGAACCTAAACAACTTACGTTTTGCAGATGATATAGTGCTATTCTCGAACAATCTAGGAGAAATGCGACTGATGCTGCAGGATCTGCAAGAGGTGTGTGGAAAAGTCGGTCTTAATATCAATATGGCAAAAACAAAATTCATGATAAACCTTGTTCCCAGCTGTGGCTTGAAGATTGGCAGAGCTGAAATTCAAATGGTAGATAGATATGTGTACCTTGGCCATGAGGTCAGCATATCAAGGGATAACCAGACATGCGAACTAAAGAGAAGGCTCACTCTCTCATGGTCAGCTTTCGGAAGACTTAAAGACGTTTTCAAGAGTGACATCCCCGTCAATCTAAAAAAAGGGTTTTTGATCAGTGCGTGCTGCCAGTGATGACATATGGCTCAGAAACCCTAACACTAACAACAGCAACAGCTAAGAAACTTAGAGTTACACAGAGGAAGATGGAGAGATCCATGCTTGGTGTGACCTTGAAAGACCACATAAGAAACGAGGATTTGCGCGGAAGAACCGGTGTCAGCGATGTCGTTGGAGCTATTGCGAAGCTTAAGTGGAACTGGGCTGGCCACGTTGCACGGATGCGGGACTATCGATGGGAAAAGAGGCTTCTTGAGTGGAGACCTAGAACGGACAAGAGAAGTAGAGGAAGACCGCCTACGCGTTGGTCGGACGATATTAAAATTTATGCTAAGATTTTTACTTTTTAAATATTTAATACCAACTTTTTCCACAGTTTTGATAGACTGTTTATGATTTTTGGACAGCATTTATTAAATTCGATCTACTTGCTAATGTCCTTGTTATTTTTATTTACAATTTTTAAAGGATTTAAACAAAATTTTGTTATCAAAAATCGAATTTATATACCACGGCTATAGGTCCAATAGCTTCTGAAAAAAAGTACTATTCACAAAAAGCATCGCATAATTTTTCATTTTTTAATGATATTTTTACGGATTGCGGTCAACGGGATCCGTCCCTATCCGATTATTTGCCTTGAAGCGACGTCAAGTGGATCACAAAAAAATTGGTTGTCTGTAAAGTCGGTTTACGGACTATAATTTTACGTGATAACGTCATAAGAAAACATTAATGAAAAATTGCATACTTTTATGAATTGAATTATTAGTACTGAAATTATCATTATTTAGTATAATACAAATGTTTCATGTTTTTTCTCTTCCCTCTATATATGTTGAATGTAATGTCAGATTGACAAGTTATATAAAGAAATTGTTCTGCCTTTCGTTTTCTTAATTATAACTATATATATATTTTGCCGACAGTAAAAGTTTGCCGAAAGTAAAAGGTCCTTCGAGTTCTTGCCTAGAATTATTTTGCCAATCAAGCCTAAGCCCGAAAAATTTGGTCCTTCGAGCCGTGAAATTTATTATGTCGACCAAAAGTGGAAAGCAGCCAAGAAGCGGTAGTGAAAAAAAGCCTGAAGATGTCGTGACTCAAAAGGTATCAACAGATTCTAAAATATACAAAGAGAAGACTAAATCAATCCAAAAATCGTTAGCAATGTATCAAAGAATACAAAAAAACTTTTAGAACTAGAGAAAATGAAACTTAAGAAAAAACTTAAGTACGAACTGATAGATTTAGAAGAGAAGTATTTAGAGAATGGAAGTGATGAAAATACAAAAATTAGAAGTGAACATACATCGGTCAAAACTGAACCCAAAAGGTCGAACAATGGTTAGAAAAATTGAACATAGTGCCAAGTGAAAATGAAGATTTTCACCCAAAGAAAGAAGATGTTCGACTTAATAGTTTTTTAATGAGGCAATCAACTTCAAAGGATTTAGCAATTTTTGCAGGTGATCCATTGGATTGGCCAAGTTTCATAACACAATTTAGAGAAACTACTGACCTGTGTAAATATTCTAAACGGGAAAATATGAGCCAAATCCATCGTTGTTTACGAGGTAAAGCCAAGGAAAGTGTGGAGTATCTTTTGAATTATCCAGATCAATTAGATAAGGTTTTATCTGTACTGGAAAAAAGATTTGGTAGATTGGAATATATCGTTAAAGAAATAATAAGAAAAATCAACCAGGTACTATATATAAAGGAATATCAATTTAAATCTATAATAAACTTTTCAAATAAAGTGTTGAATTTAGTAGCAACAATCGAAAGCTCAGGCCGCAATGGACAACTCTATAACACCCAAGTTCTGAATGAAATGGTGAATAAACTTCCTTCTAGTCTGAAGATTCAGTGGGGTTCTGTATTGAACCAGGGAGAAGTTGCAAATCTGAAAACCTCGAATTGGATAGAAAACATTTCAGAAAGTTTGTGCCATGTATCCAGACCAA
The DNA here is from genome assembly GCA_950111635.1 of Agelastica alni. Lineage (NCBI taxonomy): Eukaryota > Metazoa > Arthropoda > Insecta > Coleoptera > Chrysomelidae > Agelastica > Agelastica alni. The sequence goes on from OX467716.1 coordinate 12,916,497, forward strand.
AATATGATGACCGAAAAAGACAGGCAACAACTTCAGCAAAAGCAGAAGTCAACTTTTCTATTCGCAGCGAAAATATTCGAACATGCCTGTATTGTGAAGATAAGAGTAATCATTGTATCAACAAATGCCAATTATTTGAGAAACTATCCATAAACGATAGATGGAAATGGGTAAAATCGAAAAGAATTTGTTTTTCATGCTTCAAACAGAATCACCAAATCAAACAGTGTCGTAATAAAAAAAATTTGTGGTATAAATAATTGTAAAAAGCTTTACAATTCTTTACAGCATGAGAATGAATCTGCACAAGTTGATAACCAGCATGTTAATGAACCTGGTACTTCCGAAATGTGCAACTCTAATTCTCAATCAGAAAGAAATTTGAATATTTCAAGCACAACACAGAAATATTCTTCTAAGAATTGTCCCTGTCATCTTGACAAGTTCAACTGGAGTTCAAGTACAAACCTATGCACTTTTCGATGAAGCCTCTACAGTTACAATGCTATACGAGGATATTTCAAATAAATTGGGTTTACAAGGTGAAACTAGACCACTTTCACTACAATGGACAAACGATTTTTCAAATTATATACAAAATTCCTAAATTGTATCATTGAAAATAGCAGGAGTCACCCCAGGAAGTAAAACATTTACTCTATATCATGTTAGAACTGCCAAAAACCTGTCACTGCCGATTCAAACTGTAAACATAAAAGATCTCTGTAAACGTTGGCCGTATATACAGAATGTTCCCGTCAATTCATTGAATAAAGCTCAACCAACCATACTGATGGGACAGGATAACTAGCCGCTCACAATTCCTCGCAGTCATATTCAAAAAAGTTAGAATGATCCTATGCTAACGAAAACGTGGTTGGAATGGGTGATTCATGGGTTAATAACATCTAGTGAACAGAAGAGAGAATATAGTTATTTAATAAATAATGCCCATGAACAGGATGAAGATTTATACAGCCTTCAAAATCGAAGACGTCGGTACCAAATTCCCCGAAAAATCTAAAGAGGATATATACGCAGAGGAAATTTTAGAAAAAACTACAAGAAGAATAGGTGAATATAAATGGGAAACAGGTTTATTATGAAAAAATGATAAAGTCAAGTTTCCAGAGAGTAAGAATAATGCATTTGTGAGACTAAAATATATCGAAAGAAGAATGAAACAGGATTTAGCCTTTGCCGAAGCCTATAAAAATAAAATACATGATTATGTAATTAAGGGATATGCTAGAAAATTGACCAGCCAGGAATTGGACATAAGAGGAGAGAACGAGTGGTACTTACCACATTTTGCAGTTGTTAATCATAACAAACCGAACAAGATACGAGTAGTCTTCGATGCAGCAGCGAAATCGAATGGTGTCAGCCTAAACGACATGCTTTTACCTGGTCCAGATTTATACAACTCCATCATTAGTGTAATATGGAAATTTAGACAACAAAAAATTGCTTTTAGTGGAGACGTGAAAGAAATGTTTTTACAAATTGATGTTAGAAAAGAGGTTCTGCCTGCCCAGAGATTTTTGTGTAGAGAAAGTGATCAAGAAAAGCCTGGAGTTTACGAAATATCTGTCATGTTATTTGGTACAGTATGTTCTCCAAGCATAGCCCAATTTGTGAGAAACAAAAATAGCAATGAATTCAGAGATATATATCCGGAAGCCTCAAATGCCATTAGAAGTTACCATTACATGGATGATTACCTAGATAGTTGTGCCGATGAAGAGGAAGCAATCCAGTTAATCCGTCAAGTGATAGAAATACACAAACATGCTGGATTTTCTATCTGTAATTGGAATTGTAATTCTAGAAATGTTCTCAAACTGATTCCTGAAAATTTACGAGACGATGATAACAAAGATTTGAACTTGAATGATGGTGAGATGCCATGTGAGAGAGTACTTGGTTTACAATGGGACCCGAACACAGATGAATTTTTTTTTAAATTAAAATTTCATAATATGAATCCTGAAATACTGAATGGTACTTGTATACCAACCAAACGAGAGTTATTAAAATTGACGATGTCTATTTTCGATCCACTTGGTTTCATAGCAAATGTTGTATTCTTGAAGATCATATAACAAAATTTATGAAAAATTAAAATGAGTTGGGATGAAAAATTACCAAAAGAATACAATACCCAATGGCAAAAATGGAGAAAACTAAAACTAAATTTGGAATCCCTAAGAATAAAAAGATAGCTTTTCACATGCTCATTGAATAACCATTCAGTACAGTTGCACATTTTTGCGAATTCAAGTGATAAAGCCTACTCAGCAAGTGCCTACTTGAGATTAGAAAGTGATGTAATCGAAACAGCCTTCCTGATGTCTAAAACAAGAGTCGTGCCATTGAAGCAAGTACCATCTATTCCTAGACTTGAATTACAAGCTGCTCTTTTATCAAGTAATCTTTATAAATTACGTAAAATACGTTGTTCACTGCTAGCCCTTCCCCTATTATATAATTATATAAGTACTCACCTCTTTCGCTGCTGCCCCAATCCAGATGGTGGAAATTTGCGTCGCATCCAATGATCAGTTGCCTGTTCTTCTTCTTGCAGAAGGCGACTAGATCTCGCACTGCTGCTGGAGAAGGGGGTTTTTTTCGGTCTCCAGGGAAATAAGCAGAGCAGACGACTACATTTACACTACTATCTCCTCCTAAGATCGAAAGCTGTGCTGCAACCACAACAGGGGTGCAAAACTCTGTTAACCTAAAATAGTTAATGTTTTTTCTGATGAGTATGCATGCCACCTAGAGCCACCTAGAGTACACGCAATTAACTTATCGGAGCAGTTTCCTAGGCCGCTTATTCGGCCTGTATTGGAAGTCCAGGGTTCCTGGATTAGTGCCACATCGAGTTGCTCCTTGGCGAATCTCCTACTGAGGACATATGAAGCCGCTCTAGCATGTTGGATGTTCTCCTGGAGAAATTGGATGTGATTAGCCATTTCTACGTAAAGGGAGTATGGGGAGGTTTCCTTTCCTTCCCCGCATTGCGTTCTGGTAAAGGCAGTTTTGTCGGCGCTTTACCATGGATTTTTTTTTTCCCTATTCCGGCCTTTTTGCTGGTTTTGGCCGGTCTCTTTAGTCCCGCTGTCGCTGCCGAGGTAAATTTGCCTACCTCTTTGGTTCTAACGGTTAACCCTGAAGACTCCGGCTTTTCCACCGATGTCGGATCTATCTTGCCTTCCTTGGACCGGAATTGCACCTGTCCAAAGCCAAAGTATGGGCGGAAATTTAGCCGCTCCAATTCTTTAATGGATACATCATCCATTGAGAACGTCTACATTTGACCAGGTCCTGCATTTTCCCTGAGTAGAATGGTCCACTTCTGGGTATTTATGGAATGGTTCATCTTCCGCAGACCTGTTCTCACGTCAGTATGGGTAATTCCTTATTGTCTGAGATGAAAGCTACACAGATGTCCCTTCCTTCTGAACCAACTTCAGCTGGGCGTTTTCCCAGGATTGAAGGGAGCATATCACTTTCTTCATCCACTGGACCGTCTCAGCGTCCGTACAGGACAGAAGGAGAATTCCAGGTCGAATGGTGCAGCTCTGGAATCGCATTTGTGGACCATCGTCCGGTAGTTTGTCTACAGTGTTTATGATGAATCGCTGTAGCAGCCGTAGCTGTTTGTTTGACAGCTGAGCATTTGGGTGTTCTAGAAGCGTTTTTGCTTGTTTGGATGTTCCATAGTGCGCGGCTTTTTCGCCGCCGCCGCTACCATCCGAGCGTATTCGCTTGCTGGTGAGAGCTTTCTTATCCCGCTTTTTTAGTATTTGATTTAAGGCGGTTTTATAAGATAAGAGAACGCTGTGGTGTAACAGAAAATGTGGTTAATAGACTACCTACTGTCAAATTTTGACAAAGCTGCGTTATTTAGTTTGTGTTTGGCAGCCTTTGAAAGCAGACGAAAATGAAAAACAGTTAATTTCGTGTGCTGATTAGCCTTATTTTTTGCGTAAAAAAACCATCACCGAAACCAAGGAAAGGCTTGATAAATACTATGGGGACTCTTACACCATCAACTTTAATGGTAAAGAAGTGGTTTATTGAGTTTACTTGTGGTCGTACCACCACAAGTGACACCGAATGTTCAGGCCGCTCAAAAGAGGTCGTCACACCAGAAATAGACGATAAAATCTATGAAATGATATTGGACGATCGGAGAATGAATGTGCCTGAGGTAGCTGAGGCTGTAGGCATCCCAACTGAGCGGGTACATTTTACATAAATCCCACACATAGATCCCTCGCAACACACCAAAGATCAAAACGCAATCAAGACAAATATTCAAATTCATGATGATTCAAATTGGTTTCAAAGGGGCTATTTTTTGCAATAGACGGCCTTGCTTTTGCTGTTTGGTTTCTTACCTCCGTTTCGACGTCACCGCATCCTGAGATTTATATGCCAAAGTATTTAAATTTCATCTCTTGTATAATTTTTTCGTCCTCAACTAATTTTCATCTGGTTTTTTGAGGTGTCCATGCACTTCGTTTTTGCTGCAGGTATCCTCATTTTAAATGTTTTTGCATTTGTGTTAAATTTGAATTATAGTTTTGTAGATCATCTTCGTTTTCTGCAATCAGAACATCGTCATCGCCGAGGCACAGGATTTTGACGTCTTTGTTTTCCAAATTATACCCTTTCAAGTTGCAAATTTTTTTTATTATTTCGTCCATAACGATTTTTAAGGGAATCTCCTTGTCGAATACCATTACTAACAAATTTTTATCGGTAATTGTTCTGTTAAGATTTTAGATTTTATTTTATTTTCCTGGTAGATATTTTCAATGGTTTTTATAATGTTATATCTGTCTACTGTATAGAAGGTGCCAGTCCTCTAGATGTATTCCGTCACACGCCTTTTTCAGATCAATATAACTGATGAAGGATAATTTGTTAAATTTTATAGATTTTTCAGTTATTTGTCTCGAGATAAATACCGCACTGTACAGGATCTTCCTGATCTGATTCCCTGTTGTTCATCGGCCAATGTGGCGAGCTCGCTTATTTTATTTGTTTAAATTTCTCTCATTCTTTCGTTAGTTTGTTATTCTCAAATCAAACCATGCTAGAAAAAAGTGTGTGTGCTAGTGTTTACTTATTTCATAACTTCTAATAAACGACAGTAGTTGGAGTATCTGCGACTGTATACCTTCTCAAATCGTTCTTTGTTTACAGAACAGATGTTTAAAAATAGTAACAACAACCTACTTCGTTAAAAATACGTATACCAATTACGTACGAAAAAGAAAAGTAGACGCGACTACGTCGAACGCTTACGTAATATCTTTTAGCAAATCATCCTAATTAGCGTCGAAATTATTCTTAGTTCCGAGAAAGAAAGACGCGACGAACAGTGACGACTTTATGGAACAGCATCCATATGGTTATCGGCGGATACAATAACAAATTAAAAACAAATCTGTAATATGTAGAAATATACGGTGGTATGCTGATGTAGAAGGGAAAACACAGATGTGATGTTGTAAATCAGCATTGTACCCGGACTTGAAGCGGAGTGGGCCGAGGGGACGGAATAGTGAGAAGTGTTTTTAGGGAGCGCGCCGATTGCACCATGACATAATTGTTCGGTTGATTATCAAACTAGAATTACATGTTTACTCGTATCAGATGACAAAGGTCTAGAAAAAATGGGGTCTTGTTTGTTGTTAAGCAGATGAGGATCATTTTCGACATAATTTGCTGCATAGAATCCGAGTCCAAGATCAGAATTGAGCCATCACGTCAGAATTTTGAGATATTTGAAATTATGTACATAACTTTAAAAGTTATGAACAAGATACACATTTTTTTGTTTTTTTGCTAGTTGTATAATTTAAAATTACTATAACATAAATAGTCACGCATTTTTTCCGTAGGGTAGGCAGAGACCAATTCTTTTTACCTGCATCGGTTCTTTTTAACACTGCTATAAGCTTTGAAATTCTTATATTTAATAACAAGTTTAATTAAATAAAAAATAAAAATTTAAACAATAATTGCTCAATGGCTCAATAATAACACTAAGAAATCTCACAATAAATAAAGACTTTCTTAGTATTATTAATATTAATAATAATAACAATAATAATAATAATATAGGAGAGATCTCCAAACAATAACATACTCTACCAGAATTATTTCCCAACTTTACCACATCAATCATGCCATATTTTTTTGTGAAAACAATTATTCAAATAGACCAACGATATCCAGACCAGTGAGAATTGGCTACCATGAAGCCTGTGAGAAATATTCGATAAACAACTACACAATCCAGAACGAGTCTATCTCTCTAATTCCACCTTGGCAATTTTCCCTACCAGAAATAAATCTTCAGCTATCATTATGGAAAAAGAATGACACATCTCCATCTATATATAGGACCCTATTTACAAACGAACTAAATTCTTATGATGGTAACTATTGTCCGATTAAAAAGCAGGAGACTGCTATCCAGGAATTAAAAACTAAGGAAAATATCTCGTATAATGATGCAAGGAAGAAAGTAGTTATAAATACTCCAAAACCGAACATTTCTTACGCTCAAGCCAGCTCTAGTTCATTTTTCCCAGCTACTTCGTCACAAACTATAGTACAAGAAATCCTACCATTCAACCATTTTTTCGTCTTCCTCATTCCTTTTCCGATATGCAATCGGAAGAATCATTTTCCAGACCTGTGTCTCAAATGTCTAAACGTGTCAAAATCGACAGTTCCGACAAAGAGTCGGTAACTAGTAAAAATACTGCCAATCCACAGAATAAACAGAAAAAGAAGACAAAGAAAGGGTGGCTCAAAGGCAAAGACAGAAAAAAAATTAGACAATTCCCAAACCAACATAGATCAGTGTGATCTCCCTCCTGATAAGTACCTAAAAAGGATCCCATGTGAAAGATATACCTCATATCTTTTTCTATCTCAGTTCACCATACCCAGAGTCCTCATAAGAATCACTCTAATATACATCTTTGTTCTTTTACCATTGATTTAAAATGGCTAATACAATCATTCAATGGAACTGCAACGGTCTAATAAATAATCTAAGTGAAATCCAAATGATCAAAAATAAGAACTCTCCTATAGTTTTAGCAATTCAAGAAACCCATCTCAAACCCAATGAGTCATTTCAATTCCAAGGTTTCCAGTGCTTCCGCAAAGATGTCCATCCCCAATATAGAGCGAGAGGGGGTGTCGCTATTTTCGTCCGGTGTAATATCCCTGCAACAGAAATCAGATTTGCGACTGATCTCCAAGTCACTGCAGTTCAGATTGAAACTCCATTGAAAGTTAGTATATGTAACACATCCTTACCCGATGGAAATTGGCAAACCCACCACATCCAGGATATTATTGTTCAGTTACCTCGCAAATTTCTGATCGTAGGTGATTTTAATGCTCATTCTCCTACCTGGGGAGACCCTATCCAAGATACTAGAGGCCATAGAGTAGAATCTATAATAGATGAAAATAATTTATTACTTCTGAACAACGGAAAACATACTCGATTCGAATCACGATCTGGTGAAACCTCTGCCGTCGATCTCAGCTTGTGTTTCCCCCAACTTGCCCCTAGTTTGACGTGGGATACCATAAATGATCTTCATTCAAGTGATCACTTCCCTATCTTAATTCATATTAATATTCCAACAAAAGTTTTTCCAATTAAAGAACGATGGATACCAAAAAGGGCCAACTGGAAAAAATATGCCGAATTGATCAATATCCCGGATCTCCCTAATAACATTGATAATCTGTGAACATTTTTACTAGTGCCATTGTGAATGCCGCTGAGGCTAGCATTTCAATGACGAAATCATCTAAATCCCGTCGTCCTGTTCCTGGGTGGAATAATGATATCAAAACAGCTATATATGAAAGGAAAAAAGCATATAATAAATTCAATAGGTACCCAACCCTTGATAACTTGGTTAAATTCAAGAAAACCCGAGCATTCGCCAGAAGACTCATTACTCATGCAAAAAAAAGTTCCTAGAAAGAACACATTAGTTCGATAACCCCAGAAGTAGGATTGAGAGAAATTTGGAGGAAAATTAGGACAATCTCTGGAAAGCATACTTTCGATTTTCCAGAAGTACTAATGAGTAATAACACAACTGTTTCAGATCCAGTTGAGATTTGTGAGACATTTGCCACCCATTTTGAACAGATTAGTAGCTCTAGCAATTATAAGGAAAATTTCATAACTATAAAGATGAACGAGGAAAGAAGTGTCCCTGATTTTTCTACTCAATTGAATCTGTGTTACAATCTACCTTTTAAACTTGAAGAACTACAGTCTGCTCTTAATAACAGCTCAGAAGCCGCAGCAGGTCACGACAACATATTGTACTGCATGCTAAAACATTTACAAAATAACAAAGTTAAATGAAACGTTACAAAAGAAGAAAGGCCTGCGAGATTGGAAAAGGAAAATAAGCGTCTATTTGGTATCTGCATTCTATATATTCTGTCTTACTTCTGCTGATTCGTAAGCCATTTTGTTCGTAGGCTGTCACCCACCTGTCCAAATTTTCCTGCAGGTTATTTCCCGATTCCGCAACAAATACAATGTAATCTGCATATAACAGACACCACGGTAGTTTTGTTTGTATATTTTTGGTGATAATATCCATTACGAAGTTAAAAAGAAAAGGGCTTTAATGCCTCATCTACTTTTACCTCAAAAGACTCACTGAAGCCTGTTGTGCTTTTCACTTTTATACTGATGTCATGATACATGTCCTTAAGCTTGCCAAATAAGATCACGAGGAACTCTATTAAACGCATTTTCCAAATCGATAAACAGAAAGTGCAGATCTTTCTTGTTTAGACGATATTATTCTTATTCTGCAGTGAATCGAAATTGGTTTTCCGTAATGGATGTAATTTTTTCTATATATAATCAACCTAACTTTGTTAGATTTTTTAAGTGAAAATAAAAATAGAACATATAATACACCTACGTCACAGTAATACGTAAACAACTCCATATTTCAAGGTAATTTCAAAAATTTAATGGTGAAACTTAAAAATAACGTAACGATTTCATATTTGTTGGTTAATACAAAGTTGTTTTGTAAAATCTTATTTACATTAATATTAAACAAACTAATGTCAAAAATTGCGAAATATTTTTAATAAACGCTACTACCAAACCCCATTCCCACAAATGTTCTGATTAAACTAATTTCTAACATGGTTTGTTTCCACAGCAGTCGGAAACAACCAATGGTATTCCAAATTGTGCGCAATATATATAGGTTAATTCCTCTGAATATTCGTATTTACAAAAATCTATTAGACGCCACCTGACGATAATTTATAAAGCCAATTTGTCATTGAAATTTGTGCTCTGTCCTGTTTATTTGTTAATATGTTTTAAAACTTCAGAAATATTATTGTTGTTGACAAATTCCCAATTCCAAATTCTCGTGTTCGTAAGAAGATAATTGAAGGTGTGAGAATCAAAATAAAACTGAATAAACAAAGTACTAGAAACTTGTCACTAATGCTTTTGGCATACTTGGGAAGATGGATCGACGAAAGACGTGGGCAAAAGCCTTATCAATGAAAAGATATTTTTCTATTTCCTCTTTTAGTGCTGTACCACAATATTGAACATTAAAATATCCATTATTTTATTATGTAAATTTGTGAAATATTACCATTGCTTGTTTCGTGTCTGTAGATTGTTACAACAAAAGTGAATACTTGCACGCAACATGTATGTAAAATAGTTAAAAGTGATTGTTTCATCAATTGTCTATGTCATCAAACGGCATCCGTTTTAAAACTTTGACATTGGTGATCTTATCGGTCCAGGGGATACGCCACATTCTACGGTAGCACCACATTTCAAAGGCTTGTAGTTTGTCCGTAAGATTCTTCTTGAGAGTCTGAGTTTCGACTCCATATAAAAGCGCGGAGAATACATAACAACGCGGTATCCTCTTATCTTATGCCCCATCATAGTAAATAATTTTATGTTGATCTGATTGTTCCCTTTAGGTTCCTAGATATTTATATGCCTGCACATTCTCATGGAATTTTTTGTTAGGTTATTGCACCAGATCTTAGGGCTACTAAGTAGTCTAACAGGATCATTGTCGCAATTAATGCATTTTCATGATTTACTGAATCCGTTTTATTTGCTAAGGAGATTCGACGAATTTCACTTGTAATGAAAGGTATTCTTAAATCATTGTGCAGAGTCCGATTACTCACGTACCAAGGAGCATTTGTGATGGTTCTTAGTACTTTGGAGTGAAATATGGGTTTTTAAAATATTTTTAGATTCGTTACATCAATCATTTAATCTGTTTAGAAGGTGTTGCTCGTTAGCAAGGCGGTGTCATCAGGTTTATGGCATAATGTCAATTATTACCTACAGATCGACATTTTATTTCCAGTTACCTAAGGGTTTTCCTTCTTTTTCCTTTTTCAAATACGATACTGAATACCTTTACTATGAATATTGCTGACATATTATGAATCCAGTTTCCAAAACATTAAATCTTAGATGATGTTTGTATCATTTCAATCATACTTCAAAAAATGACGCATTGATCTTCAGATTAATATTTACAACACACTTTCAACAATCTACTTTTCTTGTGAAATTAGTAAACAACAAATCACAAGAAAAGTAACTAAGTAACTACATCAAATCAGATGTTTTTGTTTTTTTTATGTTGTTTGTTTTATAATTTAAAGGCAAAATAGTTTCGGAAATACAACTTTTGAAACTGTGGCCAATTTTTCAATGAAAGTACTGACAATTACTGATTATTATTAATATTTTAAAAAAGAAACATATTTGTAAATATATTACAATTATATCTAAAAATCTGATATCAATTTTGAGGATTCATTTATTTTAATCAAAGTTTGCTCTCTTTAATGGACCTGGTTAGTCCAAGACGTCGTCTTTAAGATGTCAGAATGGTCTTCAAGAATATCAGAGACGGGCACCGACAATTCTTCGTTTACTTCATCTTCGTCTGATATGTCATACGTGGATGTTTTTGAAACGTGGTGACAATTTTTGTTTTTCCTTGCCCAAAGAATGACGACCTGGAGTCACATCCACTAAAGGCGTGGATGACAAGGAGTTGTGGTTTAATGTAATCATATTTGAAAGAGGTGTTGGTTTAGGTTTCATCACGTTGACCACTCCCACTGAGGTAGAGGGAGTGGTTTTTTAAGGAAATTCTAGCCTCCAGAAACTTGAATAGTGCTGAAAATGATGATCTTTTGCTAAAAATCGTTTAACTTGAAAAATTGGCAAATTTTGAAAAGCTGTACCTCCGAAACTATCGGTCATATAAAAACCGTTTTGGCATCAAATTATTGGAAATTTAATCTACTTTAAAAATAAATACAGTCTTTTATGAAAAACCAGTCCTTTCAGATCAAAATCGACCAAAACTTAAAAACCGTCTATTTTTGAGTTTTTTTTATTTTTGATAATGATCCGGTCGTCTGCCAAGGTCGAAAACTTTGATATAACATTGCCAATACATTACAAACAACATATCAAAAAATAAAAAAACCTGATTTGATGCAGCGTTCAAGGAGTGTTTCTGACTGCTGTGGAAAAAAACTCAGAGATGAATGGAATAAAGTTTTCACAGAAACAAATGACTTGTAGCAAATCATAGGAAACCGGGATATAAATTTTAGAAGACCCTCTGTGGGTAAATTTTGTGAATATTTGTGTGTGTCGAATACGTGTTATACTTTCCACATTTACTTTTTCGGTTGTGATTTGATATAACGTATAACTGAAGTCATTAGTAAGGAATGTGGGGAGTGACAAATTAATTTGTTATAGTCCAACTGACATTCGCCCACGACGAGAGGCGACCATCTGGCCGGTGGCATTCTTCTGGTGTAGCACTACTACTTGTGCGGTATTATTTATGGCGAGTCTATGGCGCCAGCTGGCCACGGTCACTGATCCAAGCTGGCACTGGCACACACACATACACACTCACAAAACGACGTGCTTGTTCTCTTTTCGCTCGGCTCTCTGGTCATTCGTTGTCTCATTCTTACACAGATCGCTGCCGCCAACCGATGATGCGATAATGTTTTACGTCGCTTATGCTTGGTCCACCGATCGTTGGATGCTGGGGCAGAACGATTCTTGGCAAAGCGCGATTTTAGGGAGACGATGCAGGCTGGCGTATTTTTTCAGCAGGATTTTTCCCATTTTAAATTTTATTTCGTGTTGTATGTAAAAGGGTTAACTGTAATTAAATGGATGTACAGCAAAAAAAATATGAACGTCATTATACGGAAGAAGTTTAAAATGTTTCAACTGGCTTTCCATTCCTCTTCGGTTATTTTTGTTTTTATATATGTACGTTACACAAAAAATTTACGATTATGTGGCATAATAATAGGTTATACTCCGTTCGCTTGAAGTATATAGCACGTTACCGAGAAAACTTATTTCTAATAGAGTGGCACTATGTAAAATAAATGCATACTAGCATATACCCATTTATAAAGATTTATAAGAAGAGTGAGAATGGGCAAATCGGTAGTGGTCGACCTCGGCAAACATATCTCCATCAGATCGACATTGTTTTGAAAAAAGGCCAGGTCAAGAGTACCAACAACCGACGAGCATGTACGAGAGCACTGATGAAAATAGAAGAAGCAAAAGATGTGTGTGAGATCCGTAGCAAGTCAAAGGAAGTGGTCTTTGCCTACCTCCCTTTTTGGGCACATTAATATCACAACCATAAAATAAAAATGAGGATAAAACTTTTAAATCCATTGTCAGGATCAGAAAATGAAATAATCTAATATGGTAAATGATGTTAGAGAATTTAAATATGTGGTTGCACATCTTTTGAAAGGTACTCACCAAAATTTCAGCCATTTTGGACGCGCAGTTGTTGTTTGACAATCGTTTGAGTGAGTTAATGTGAATGTTTTTGTAAAATGGAAAAAATCGAGTATTGAGCTGTCATTAAATATTTGTTATTGAAAGGCAATACGCCTATGCAAATCAAAGATGAGTTGGACGGCAAATTTAAACGTGGCCGTACCAGCTTGGGAGACGATGAACGTTCGGGACGTCCTGCAACCTGCAACCACTGACGGTAACATCGCTAAAAACTGTTTTTTCGGCTGGGAAAGTGATGGCGACTGTTTTTTGGGATAGTCGTGGAGTTACCTTAATCGATTATCTTCAAAAAGGATCATTACTTGACAAGCTGAAGGCAGAAATTGCGGAAAAACGGCCACATTTGCAGAACAAAAATTCTGTTTTACTAAAACAATGCGCCGTCTCACACCTCAGCGGTTGCCATGGCGAAAATCCTAGATTTAGACTCTAGCGACTTATTTTTGTTCACTTTGTAAGATATATCTGGATCCACCCTGTCTGCAAGGTCCGTCGGTGGGAGAGTTTAAAGTGTAAACAAGCACAGTCTAGAGATCAAGTGGTATGGTAGGACGATGAGGAGTGCGGGATATGGCAGGTGGTTAGTTTTTGACAAGAGACTACAGGGAAAAGACGCAATTGTAATAGATTGTTCGTTTTAATTACGTTTTACGATAAATATAGTTTTCGAATAGAATAGGATATTATTATTTCTTATCTAAAAATTGCGCTCGGAGGAAAGATATTTTTAACCGACTTCAAAAAAGGAGGAGGTTCTCAATTCGACTGCATTTTTTATTTTTTTATGTTTGTTACCTCAGAACTTTCGACTGAGTAAATCGATTTTGATGATTTTTTTATTTGAAAGCTGGTGCTTCCCGTGTGGTCCCATTTTAATTTGGTCCAGTTCTGAAATAGCATCCATAAGAAAACGATATAAGTCTTTGAAGACGGTTTTTTTAAGTTTTTGCGTACGGATTATCACTGCTGATATGCAGACACCGAATGCAAACTAAAACTGTTAATTTCTGATTGTGTCACCAGATGAAGTTACTTTCAAACGATCTCAATAAAATATTAAAAAGGCTACTGACCTTTAACTCTAGCATATGACACGTTTGTTCATTTAATGTTTTAGTAATTCTTGCATAGATACCGCTGAAAAATTATTATTGTCAAATAAGGCTATCATCTTCGTCAACAATTAATTTGCAGAGAAAGACGCAGATTACCTACTATTTGGACGGGTTAAAGGGATGGGAGCATCGCTGGAAAAAGTAAGTAGACTAACAAGGAGACTATGTAGAAAAATAAAAATAAATTTAAAAAAATATATATATGATAAGAATTTTTTTTTGCATTTTAATTGCAATTACGATTTTCAATTTTCGAAATCCAAATGTGGTTGTCGAGAATATTATATAAATGGAGACGTGGCAAAATTCTTGTTCAGTCGACGTTTTCCAAATCATACCACTCGACTCCACGCATGAGCTATCATCGCTTTTCATTATTTTCACACTAAAAAATAGTAGTTGATTATTGTTTACGATTCATAATTTTTAAGCTAGCGAATTTATATTTATGTTGATAAAAAGTTATTATTTATTATCTTTTTTTTTACAATAAAATGGTGTTTTTATTTTTACGTGTACTGAAAAATTGTGATTTTCATTTAAAAACCTAAAAAATGTCTCCCTCCTTAAAACACATCTAATTCCACCCTACAGGATGGTTTCCAAGGAGTAAAAAATGTTTCAAAGCGTGTTTGGTATGAAAACCTAATTATAAATAATTACCCGAAATATTTTTATTCTTTATTCTTAAACGGGACGGTTATAGTTTCTGAGTGACTTTTCATTTTATCTTTATTGCTATGCTTTTCAAAAAGATAGTTTGTAAACTCACGTACCGATAAATGGCGATAATAAAACGTCAAATTTTGAATGGAAATTGAACAAACATACCGCATCCATCGGGATTCTTTATCTTATTATTGACATTTTTCGGGGAAAAACACCATAAATTTGCATTTTATCTTCACTTCTAGATATTATCACCTCGTGAGCATATAATAACGTACTCGTCTTCCTTCCAAATCAATGCGTCTAGCGAACAAACAAAAAAATACAAAGCAAACCGGCCAGAGGCCAAAAACAAAAAGTGTGAGAGAAGTATCGGAGAGACTGGGCTCTCGATTCCGGCGCCAAGTTTTCACACCTCCTTAATTTTTCCATTTCATTCCGCCTGAATAGACCAGTCTCGTTTATTACCAACACAAATGCTGTCAAATATTCAAAACATAAACACACATTGATTTTTTAAATTATTCCAAGCTCTTTGCACCATTTAAATAGTTACGTTGTTACTTATATTTACGTGGAATCACGTTTGAAAAGGTCTGAGCGCTAACTGACGGATAATTTATAAAGCTAGTTTGTAAGTTATCAGGTTCGAACTTGTGGTTCCACTTCTACAGAGTTTAAAACAACATGAATTAAACAAGAGTAACTTTTTTTGTAGAATTTAATATTTTTTTATTATTTTACTCATAGGTAAACCAAATAACAAATTTGCCTTGATTTACTAAACACAACCAAGTGTAACTAGCGCCCTCTATTAGCAATGCTAAATTAGAGTCCAAATTGGCAATCGTCATGCCAAAAAAACGTAAAATTACCAATTTTCAAATAGAAATTGTGAAAACATGAAAAATTATTGCGAAAATCAAAATCCATTTTTAAACTTTAAACACCCGGTTTCGGAATATAAGATGTATAAGAATCATCATATTTTAAGGTCTAGAATCTACAATCTATATATCTATATATATATATATATATATATATATATATATATATATATATATATACAAAGATAGATAAAGTAATGTTTAGATGGTTTGGACACGTAGAATATATATATATATATATATATATATATATATATATATATATATATATATATATCTATATATATATTTCCGTCCAATATCGGATGTTGCACAACTAAGATAACTTCTTACGACCAATACCTTTTTCCTTCAATTTTCTCTTCTAATATTAGCCGTGGAAACTTATATCTGTCCCCTCTCATTATGTGTCCAAAATATGCGATTTTCCTCTTTTTTATTGTCTCGAACAGTTCTTTGTCTTCTAGTATTGCTCTTCTAATGACTTATTCGTTTTTGACTCTCTCAAGCCATGATAGTTTAAGCATTCGACGAAGGGTCCACATTTCAAATGCTTCGAGCTCGTTAATTGACGAAGCTTTAAGAGTCCACGCTTCCATACCATATAGAAGAACAGGCCACACATAACATTTGGTCATCTTGAGGAAACGTAGAAGAGGAAGTAAGAGAACAAGTAGACAAAGCCAGCAAAGTAGCCGGATGTCTAAACGACGTAATTTGGCGTAATCAACACCTAAAACAAGAAACAAAAACAAGGATTTACAAAACGGCAATAAGACCCATTATGACTTATACATCAGAAACAAGACCAGATACACCCAAAACAAAACAACTTCTAGAAACAACGGAGATGAAGATACTAAGGAGAATTACAGGAAAGACTTTGCTGGATAGAGAAAGTAGTGAGAACATTAGACAAATGTGCAAAACGGAGAGTATCAATGATTGGGTATCGAAGAGAAAATAAGAATGGAATCAACACATAAATCGCATGAGAGAAGATAGACTAGTCTGCATCGCTAGAGATAAGTCGCCAAACGGAAGACGAAGTAAAGGTCGGCCAAGAAAGAGGTGGAGTGACAATCTGGATCGTGGCTAATAAAATCGAAAAAAAACAGGCCATAGGCCTACCATGAATAAGAGAAGAAGAGGAAGAAGAGTCTCAATTTAATGTCTAGTCGGTGGTTAACTAAAAACGTAGACGTAAGAATGCGGCTCTCGCTTGTTCTATACGGCATCTAATCTCCACCTCCGGGCCCCACTTATCATTCAAGTAGCAGCCTAGGTATTTAAATTTCCGTACTTGTTCTATGTGGTTAATACCATTGATGGTTAATCTGAAATTTGGCATGACGTATTTTGAAATTGTCATAAACTTGGTCTTAGCGGCATATATTTTTAGACCCAACGCATTGCTTGCATCATTTACGGAATTCAATAGCGTCTTTAAATAATCTGCTGTGCCAACTAAGATCACAGTATCATCAGTGTATCTGATATTGTTGATAGGGATGCCGTTAACTTTAATTCCTAAAGTGCTTGTTACAAGTGCTTCCCGAAACGCTTTTTTCACGTACAGATAGAACAGCATTGGTGATAAAATGCATACTTATCTTACTCCTTTTTAAATTGGGAATTCTTCTATTTCACTTCCACACGGGAGACGTACTTCGGCGGTTTGGTTCCAGTAGAGGTTGCGAATTATTCTAATGTCTTTGTCGTCCAGTCCTAAGTCCTCCAAATATTGCAATAATAAATCGTGCCTGACATTATCCAATGCTTTTTCATAGTCGATAAAGCATATAAGTACGTCTTTGCGTTAATCAAAGCGGTCCTGGATTAGCATTTGCAGGCTGAAAATAGCCTCTCTGGTACCAAATCCACTTTTGAACCCGGATTGACTATTCCCACTAACTTCTTCTGTATAGCCTAGTATGTAAAACGCGAAGGAATAGTTTTAAAAAGTGGCTCATCAGACTTATGAGACGATAGTCCTTACAAAGATGTCCGTTTTGCTTTTTTGGCAGCGGTATAAAAGTTGATCGTAGCCAGTCATTGGGGATTACCCTAGTGTTATTGAATAGACTGACAACTACATTCAGACTCCTCATTTAAAAGTTTTAGAGTCTCTGAAAACATTTCGTCCGGATCAGGAGCTTTTACGTTTTTCATTAGTCTAATGGCGTGAACTACTTCTGATTTTAAAATACTCAGACCTATTGGATTCTCTTCTATTTGTGGTGGTATTTTAGATCTATTGTCGTTAAACAAGTCTGCACTATACGACTTCCAGACACTAAGGAGTTCATCTTTGTTGGTTACTAGTTCTCCTCTGTTGTCCTTTATACTTATGATAGCTTTTTGCTCGTGCCGCAATTTTATTGATTTTCTTATGGAGATGAAAACTATCGCCAAGGTGGGAGAATCGTTCCGCTTCAGCGCACAGTTCAGACATCCATTTTTCTTTCGTGCTCTAATTTCCTGGCGGATCTTTCTTTGCAAAATCCGGTATCCATTGTTATTTCTTCGGACCTTGCATTTCCTGCGTTCTTCCATCATTTCTAGGATTGCATTTGTCATCCACTGCTGTTTGGGAAGAGTTTTGGGCCGGGGAAGATCGGTGTTATTGACTGCCAAGATTCTTCTACGTCCTCTTCAATTGAAATCATTACGATCTCGTTATTAATGTGTTCTTGGTATTTTAATTTAACTTCTGGATCTTCGAGTGCTTTAATATATCATATTTCTTTTTAATTTTCGCCAACTTTATTTGAATTGTTGAACACATAAGGTTATGGTCCGATTCCACATCTGCTCCAGGTAAAGCAGTAGTTTTTTCGATGTTGTTTCTGAGTCGTTTATTGATCATTATATAGTCAATTTGGTTGCGTACAATGTGCTGGCTCTTGAGGTGATGGCCAGGTGTAAAGGCGGTGGGGTGGTAAGTTGTACCATGTGTTCGTTAAAACGAATTCGTTCTCTTGGCAGTACTCAATTAACCTGCCCCTCTGTCATTTTTTTCTCCCAATCCGTGTGACCCGACTATGTTTTCTACTCGACCTCTTCCAACCTTGGCGTTAAAATCACCCAAAGGATATTTATTTCGTTGGCAGTTTTACTGACAGATCCATATTGCGATCCAGACAGAAGATTGTTGTTGACGTATTCCTAAATATATATGATTGTTATCATCTTGCATAAATAGGATTGTTGTCAAAGGATTCTTAAATATGTCAGGTTATAGGTCTGAGGTCAAGTGCAAAATTTGATGGTTATTCAAGAACAGCAGGAAATTTCAGTAGATGTAGCCAAGATCGAGTCCTCAACAGTAAGGCTAGAAGGAAAGCTCTGACCTGGGTGGTTTGGCCAGTCGGTGGAGCCGAATATGTAGCTTCCCTTCAAAATTAGTGATGATTCCAGAACAAGTGAAACCCATTTAAATCGAAATATGATTTAAAAAATTTACCAAATGTGAAGTTGTTCGCAAAGAAAGTGGGGCGGTTTTGCTAGTCTGCAATGCGGAATATGTCGTGCCAGTCTCCCGGTAAACATGATTCCCGTACGGCTGTCACTTTGCACTCATGAAGATTGATAGCTAAAACTCATAAAAATCACATTATCCGCAATTGAATTGGGGTGGTTCAGAATGTCCGCTAGCTGAAAAATGTAACGGGAATTTTCCCTCTCATTTTTAAAAACAATTTTTAAAAGCCGGTCCTTATATTAAGTCGACCCATCGAGTGTTTTATCAACCGATGTCGATTATTAAAACTCAAATCAAAGTTAAAATTAGTCAGTTGATACCGAGAAAGGCTGAGAATCATTAAATTGTAGACGCATGTCTAGTGTGTGGGATTATTTATTTGGTAAGAACACTTTTGACTTGTAAAAAATTGCTATTATTTTTCCAAAGAACTGCATTACTTTTTTTTTCGTTATTTTCAAAAAGTTGTATGTTTTTCTTTGAGAAAGTAATAGAAATTATATGCTTTTAATGTTGAAGAAAGAGGTTTGCAAAAATTAAAATAATACTTAGTAGATAATTTTATTTTAGTTATCAACTTTTCTGGGTGGAAACTTTTCGGTGGACCTTTCCGGTGAAAATTCTTGGTTGGTTAGATTGGCTTGGTGGAACCTTTTCGGTGGAACTTCTTGGCTAAATCGCCTTCAGATTCTTGGTTGCCTTTTCGGTGGAACTTTTTAGTGCCGGCGATTTTTTTTTTGGTGCTCGCCTTTTTTTAATGACTGGGATTTTGTAACCGGCATTTTTAGTACATCTGTTATGATACTTGAGCTATCTATTGGATATTAAGAAATTAGAATAATATTTGCAAATCAGCGATCCATTAGTTCTTAGCTGTTATGTTAAGAGTTATATAGGTTTCCACCATACGCTAAATGATGTTTGGATGATCGCCGTTGGATACTCAACAATCACGTTCCAGTTTTTTACAAACAGACACAGACGTTTCCATAGTATAAAAAGTCGGATTTTTTCCTATTGAAGACATCCGCCGTGGGAATCTTTCCCTTTCAACATTATTTATAACTTTTAAATTTTAAATTTATTTTATATTTTAATTTGTTCTTTTCTTGCAGCAAACGTTGTAAACATTTTTTTCTTTTGTAATAAACCTGTATTAATACTTGTAGGTATTTTTTACTATTCCTGAGTGATAAGAAAGAAGTTAGAACAGCCTTAAAGCCGAAATACGTCGCTCATTTAGTTCTATTTGTGGTACTAATTTAATATAATACGATTGGATTTGTTTGAGGTTTAATTCATTTTTAGTGATTATTGTTTGTAAAATCATTTGGTGCCCTTACGTGGTTTAGCATTTTTAGTTTTCAGTTAGTTTAGTATATTAAGAAAAAATAAGGTGTATAGATCCGTGAACTGATCTATACATCCCCTCAAATTTAATTCAATCAAGAAGTCACGGAACCCTGAGTATAATATTTTAATCTTTTCCTTTAGGTTACTTTTGCTGCTGATCAATAGTTTGAAAATTAAATTAAAAATTTCAAATACATTAAATTTTATTTCTGCACTTAATATTAATCTTTAAGAATAATAATTATTAATATTTGATTCTTTTTCATTTCAGTCAGTCAGTTAAAATTTTGTAAAAATTCTTTTTTAAATATTTAGACCTTTAGAAAGTTAAATAATTTATTTAGTATTTCATTGCACATATTTGGCAGCTCTTGAGTTAGGAAAATTTAGTTTTATAAAAGTAATTTTTAAGGTTAAACACATTTGGCACCCAACTGTTGGGGCTTTTAAAAATATACTTTTAGGGTTGCAAAAAGTCCGAAGAATCAAATTTAAGAAAAAATTTAAAAAATGATATATTGGCTGCTTAACTCAAAAAATACTGGACGTAGGCAAAAGTTTGCTTATGGAGAGAACTACCATTTAAGACCTAACAGACCTCATTTGGACCAATAGGAGGTAAGATATGGCTTGTTAAAATTACATACATACATATAGTCACGCATTTTTTCAGTAGGGGTAAAACAATGTCGATCTGATCGAGATATGTTCGCCGAGGTCGACCTCTACCGACTTGCCCATTCACACTCGCCTTATAAATCTTTTTCGTCAATCTTTCATCATTCATCCTCTTTATTTGTCCAAAGCATCTAGGCATTCCTTTATCTATCTTTGTAACCACATCTTTTTTCACACCACAGCGTTCCCTTATCTCATTATTCTTCACTTTATCTAACCGAGTCACTCCGACTACACTTCTCAGACTACTCACCTCTGCAGTACTAATCTTATTTTAATGCTTCTTCTGCCAAACACAACATTCACTACCATACATAAGTGTAGTGACCAGCACTCGTCTATGCACAGCCAGACGTGCCTTTTTTAACATATAAAGTTATGCAGTGCCCAATCCATTTGTTTTCCTGCCAACAGTCATACTTTGTGTCTCTCTTAAACTTTGAACCCAAGTATACAAACTCATTCATTTGTTCCACTCTTTCTCCTTTAATCAGCACCTTGCAGTTTGTTATGCTTTATTCTCTTTTAGAAACCATAACTTTCGTCTTGCTTGCATTTACTTTTACTGTCTAACACCATTTTCGATGTTAAACCAGTCCGTATAAGCTCCGTTTATTCTGACACAAGCAGTGGAATTCTCGTAAAGTGATTTCAGTGCTCGTATCAAACTACCGCTTACCCCATACATACTCGTAGACAATGTCGACCACATTTCATTCCTCACCACTCTGCCATAGGTCTTTTTCAAGTCTACAAAAGTGCAGTAGACCTCTTGACTTTTAGCCAAGAATTTTTCGACTATACCTCGTAATGAAAAGACCTGATCCATACATCTCATTCCTCTTCTAAATCCGACTTGCACATTTCATATCATCTCCTCAGTTTCATTCGTCACTCTTTTAACCAATATCTTCGCATATAGTTTGCTGACGATGCTGAGTAAACTAATGCCTTGCTAGTTTTTACAGTCCTGCTGCGAACCTTTTCTCATGTGAAGCGGCATAATAATGGCCTTGCATCATTGGTCCGGTACGCTACCGCTCCTCCAACAAAGGTAAACGAATGAGAATTTACGAAAATAGCAAAATATAGATTCTAGTGAAACAAAATTAGAATATCTGTAGGGTGTCGTGTTTAGAAATAATATCCTAGATTTCTACACCATCTATCAGTAGCCCAGTTTCACCAACTGTTGACTGGATCCTTAAAATGTTTAGCATTATGGAAATATACCATGGCAATTCACGTAAAAACGGCCGCAGATAAATTGCTGAGACTAGTCGGACAACATTCCTACATATATTAGCTACAAAATAAACCTAAATTCGATCGTTCTGATATTATCCCTGAGCTGGTCCACAACGTAAATTGTATCGAATATACGAAAAAACCGTAATGTTATCGTTGTCTGGACTGGTGTAACTTCTAGGGTTCCTAATTATATGATATTATTTCTGCCATGTATACGTATCGATTTGGAAGTGTACAACAATTAGAAAAAAAAAATTTGGAAAGTTTTAATCAATTTAACATATCTCTGGTTTTACTGGTTCTATTGAAGTCTATTTAGTCTAGAATTGCAAGTCTTTTTATTGCAAACAATGCCTGTACCTAAATTCAGCAGTTTTTAATTTAGTTTAGAAAAATCGCGTCTGGCACAAAACCATATCTCCGGTCCCATTGGTCCAAATTAGGTCTGTCAAGTCTTAAAATGTAGGTCTCTTCATAAGAAACTTTTGCTTATTTACACATACACATCTCTTTAACCAGTATTTTTTGAGTTATACAGCCAAAATCTTATTTTTGTTCATTTTTTCGTAAATTTGATCATTTTTCGGACTTTTTCAGCTTGCGGACATTCTGAACCGCCCCACTTAAATTGCGGACAATGTGGTTTTTATAAGTTTTAAGTGGAATCATGTTTACCGGGAGACTGGCGCGACATGTTCCGTATTGCGGTCTAACTAAACCGCCCCACTTCCATAGCAAACATTTTCACATTTGTTATATTTTTTTTGATTATCTATGGATTTAAATGACTTTCATTTGTTCTGGAATCATCACTAATTTTTGAGGAAAGCTAAACCTTTAGTGCGCTCTGCGCGCCCAGTAGTCTTACCGTCTTACGGTCTTGGCTACATCCTCTGAAATGTTAAGCCATTCTGGAATACCCATCAAATCCGCACTTGGCACTAGGTCTATTAGTAAGGTGATTTAATAGAATTGACTTATTACCAACCTTATAAATTTAAGTTTAGAAAAATTAATGAACGAAGTACTAGGAAAGTCATTACATATTACTTATTGTTTTATTTCTTTACAAATTTTCCTCAAGAAAAAATAATAACAGGGCTTTACTAAATTGATTTTGTTGAATAAAGTTGAATTTGATTTTTAAGTATTGTTACGGATTGTGGTCAGCGAGTACACCCATGTAGCCATTATTTAACCCGAAGCGATACATGAGCATTTTGCATTAAACGCCCGACATATTAGCGAATTTTTTATAGCCGCGGGCAGTAATTGCGATGTTTAGAATATTCGTGATAATTACCCGAAAGAAATCGTTCTTTCGGAAACGTTTGGCTGTACCTATTTAACAACCGCGGTTTCGCGAAAAATTCAAGTTTAAGTTAAAGTATAGTTTTGTGAACATAGAGACTTGTAAAATAAATATTTAAGTTATTTTTCCATAAGACCTATAGAAATATAAATTTTACTAAAATTGATCAAATATTATAGGATATTTGGATTTTTTTTAAATCTTGTTAAAAACAAATGATTAGAATTACTGTATTGTATGTTAATTATTTGCAAATAAAATCAGACAATATATTATCTTTTTTTTGGGAAATTAATTATTTTAACGCGTCCATCATGTTTAATCATGTTCATCATGTTTAATGCAGAAGAATCTAGAAATTATAGAAAATTTATGTTTTCATTTGAAAATATCGCTATTTTAAAAATGTAATTCATTTTTTTTTCTGAAAAGGGCCGCCAACTGCGTATGTTTTGAGTCGCATGGAAATGTGTCAGGAGCGTAAGAAATTACATTTTATAATTGATTACTATCGTTGTGTTTATGGTTACTTATGTACTAGTATAACTAAGTTTCATAACTTTATTTCGGCAGGCAATATGTTGTAAAATAAAGGTGCATAGTAGTTGAACGAGAAACGGCTATTGATTGAAATACAACGTGAATTGATTGGACTAATACATGGGAAGGAAGGATCTTTACGAAATTGCGCAGAATTTACAGCCATTTCATCTATAGAATTCTCAAAAGTAAAACTTGGGTCCAGGCATACTCCCAGAAACCTGACTTTTTTAGGATTTTTCTCGGAAACCTCCCTGAGCCAAAACACTACACCAATCGTTTTATCTTTGGGTGTTTTTACCATACGAACGAGGTCTATGAATGCGGATTATTACCTTGAAAACATCTTAGTAGCAAATGTCATGTCATTTGTCACATTTATGGGGCCTAATTTTTTTATTCTTGCAAGATAATGCTAGTTCCCTCGTAGCTAGACAAGTTATTGACCCGAATGCTGTTGATATTCCGTTTATGGACAGCCAACAGTTCCGATTTAAATCGCAGAGAGTATCTATCAGACGATCTTAAAAACAAAGTTCGGAGTCGTGGACCAGCCACAATAAACAATAAATAAAATAGATGCAGTAATTGCAAAATAAGAGAATATGTCCCAGAAAGTTATTCACCATCTAATTTCCAGCATGCCCATGCGCTTGGATGCAGTAATAAGGAGTGGACTAATTTTATTGTTTTTAATTTTAATTTTGTTTTGTGCTTTTTTAAGAAAATTTTTGTGTTATTGATTTAAAATAAAATTAAAAAAAGTTTTTTGTGTACTTCGTTTAAAATTCTTTATTGTGCAAAGCACTTTCAGCCAGTTAGGCTGTTAGGCAGTTAGGCTTTCCTATTTTGAAGCCGATGGTCGGTAAATAACTTTTGAATGTTGGTGTTTTCACGAGGAAAGATTGGAATAAATTTTTGTTTTGATATTAATGTCATCTAAATAAAATAGAAAATTTTTGAAAACAATACATACGAAACAAATTAAGGAAAATTTTATTGACAGATTTTTAAAAAACTTGACAGATTAGCACTGATGATGGCTAACTAGCCAAAAGCGCTTTGCTCAATGGAAAAATATACACGAAATACACAAAAAAACTTTTATTTTATTGATAAGTCGTGTACTCAGGCACTTAAAGATTTTATTTTATTTTTTTAAAATAAAATTTTATTGTTTAACAAAGTTATGCAAAATGTGAGTAAAAAACAGTGCCATTATATGACATTTTCATGCTTTTTGGTAAGGGATTTTATCCTAAAACCTACCCGTTTGTCAATACCCGTAAATCTTAACGAAGGTTCTTTAACACCTAATATACACCTGTACCTTACCATCAGAGGTGGTGAAAGTAAATAAAATGACCAAAACAGGAATAACTTTAATTAATTAAATTAATTTTAAAAAGTGAGAACGCTTGGAACATGGAAGACAAAAAATAAATAAATTAACAAATAGATAAACTCTTAGCAAAAACTGGAAAAAAACTTAACATTATGACTCTGTTCCATTTTTTTCAATGACCGAATCTAATCTTCCAGACATTGAATCCCGTCCCAAAATTCGTGTGCAAATTTCTAGAATATGAAAACTCATCCATCCCCGCATATTAACCGAGAAACGACCGCTATTAGCAACATTGTGGGTACAGCTCAAACCTTAAGTTTGGCGGCCTATAGGTATACTCTGACTCAACCATTGAAACTCGACTGAAATATATTTTCATGTCTAAAAACAACGCCTGTCAGAAATATGGATTCACGCCATAAAACTCCAATGTAAAACCAACATTGTTTTATTTATTAGCTTTATTGAGGTAAGGTATTTTTGCAGCTGGATGGTTTTTAAGTTTTTTTTATGCGCTTTTGTGCTGTTCTAACAAACCCCGGAAAAACTGTTTCTTCTTTCGCAGATACTGCAGTTTTTAACGGAATTTTTAATAAACATCTTACGAGATAATTATCTTGCTGTTCCGTGCTTATTTTTTGTTCTCCAATTCCTGGTGTCCTTTCCAAGTGGTGTGTTTCGAACCATTTCTATTTAATGTCTTGGATGGTACCTTTCTCACGGACCATCCTTCAATTAAAGTTATAAATCTAATTTTCTGTAGATTTTATATGAGGCATAATTAGAAAACTAACAGACATAATTTAAACAATTATAATTAAAAAAAAACTTTGACTTTATGATTACCAGCTATCACCCTTGAGGTATTCCTAGATGTGAAAGGTAATTTAAAAGATAGGTTATCGAACTTGAATTACGGACATCAAAATGACATTTTGTGATTTAATAGACAGATTTACGTCACAAAATAGTGTTCGGATTTTAAATTGGCTAACTGTACATACAGACTACTAGCGCCACGTAGTACGGAGATTTTTAGTAAAAATTAAATATTGTACAAAATTAATTATCATACTGTGGTCAATAATAGATGTGATCCTATCTGATTTTGACGTTCCGTGTAAATTTTCGTTAATTTTAATCTTGCTCCCTCGCCCAGAATTACATTTTAACAACACCACACACTTCCAGCAATCATATCTTAAACCTCCGCTAGTTTATCGATCAACCGTTTTTACCGTATTTATAATCCACAGATGTAGAGGAATATTGTCCACGGAAACGTTGCATATGCATCTGGATCTGACGTAATCCTGAATGAACTGTGAAATTTCCAAAAGAATGAAGCAGGGGAGAGTCTACGCCACGTGACGCCTCTGGCTTCGTATGTCTTTGCCGGATGCATTTGACGTTTTTAATTCATCTCATTGTCAGTTAAAAATCGGTTGTGCAGTGTTCGTCCAGAACATCTAAATCGCTGTCGTAATATGATCAATTCTGAATAGTATACAAATGGTTTATTTGCCGTTGATGGTTCATCCGCAATACATGAATGATTTAGTACCCGATGATTTATTTTTGTTCCAGTACGTGCAGAACGAATTTCGTTATCAACGATTGATAGTTAATTCGTTCAAAATGCATCTGATGATTTCTTATATTATCGAAACGTTTAAGACAAAGTCAGAAATTATTCTCCTGTAGCACTAGTTAATTTTTAGTATCTTAAAATATTTTTATAACGTTTTTAAAATTAGGAAAAATAAAATACTTAAACAAATTAGTACAAGAATGAAAAGAAATGTATATTTTACTGTAAAATAGGTTAAAGACAAATTAATACAGAATTTATTTAAAAAAAATTTAAATACACTCCTGGACAAAATTAACACAACGACATATTAAATCATACAAAATTGTTATAATAAATTCATTTTAATGATTTTTTATATACATTGGTTACATAAAAAGTTAGAAAAAACGTATTCGGATACTTTATAAGTGAATTAGCTTCAATATTTCTTTATAAGATTGGAATTAAAATTATTCTTAAGACTTAATAGCAAAATTGTAAAAAATAAATTATGGTGTAAATAGGATACTAGTAGCGAAATACATGGTATAAGTGCAACACTTTGGATCACAGAATTTATGCATCTAGGCATTCTAATTAAATTTTGGATAAAATCTTAACGAACTCTTTCCCATGCTGTGATAACTGCATTTTCAAAGTCCCTCAGGTTTCTAAATGCAGGTATTTAAAGTTTAACATTTTTCTTAAGGTGATAACAACTTGATTAAGAGTACCTCCCCAACTAGGTGAGGTCGAGCGTTGTCTTGCATAAACAGGAAATTGGGTTCCAAAAAAGGACCGAAAGTCATCACTTGTTCTGTTACAATATTCCCAAGATAGTAATTAGTATTCATGGATCTCGTGCGGACAGGAACTAATTCTGTGCGAGCGTCAAAGAAGATAACCACCTCCTTACTGCCTCCTTTACATCAGATTACAGCATTTATGCGTCTAGGCATGCTTCTTATTACATTTTGGATGAAATTTTGAGGAAATTGTTCCATTGCTGTGATAACTGTATTTTTAAGGTCCCCCAGGTTTCTAGATGCAGGTATTTGACGTGTAACATTTTTCTTAAGATGATTTCATAAATGCTCGATCGGATTCAGATCCGCGTTAGGTTAGGTTAATTCTTTCTGTTAATTCTTAAAAATCCTATAATCTTCTCTAAACTTCTGTTCGATCAAAGTATTTCTAACAAAGTCGTTTTAAATCCCGGATCTGAAAGTATTGTTACAACCCGGACCTGTTTATTTATCGGCATCCGAGCATCGAGGGTAGATTTGTCGGCATCCGCCTTCGCCTGGTAAATTCTCGTAGCTCCCAGATGGATCTGTCGCCTTCGCGAAAAAGGGTCGAATTATGATTTACAGGTATAAACAGGACAGCAGCCGCGGACAGTTTAGTTTTAAAAGTGTTTATGATTCATGAAATGTAAATAGTTGTAAAAGTTGTAATTAGTCGAATATCCAAGTGAATATCTAAGTGATTTATAAAAGTAGAATTTATTGTATTGGAATAAACATTGTTTTGTTACTGTATCGAGAGTTTTAAATCGCCGAACCCAAGAAAGAACTAAAATTCGTATCAGTATGAACAATATAAGTATGTGATGTCTACAAGCAAAATATAAAAGATTTTTTTTTAAATAATTTTTATTAAAATGCATGCACCTCTAAAACTTCCAGTATTTGTTGCTGTCGTAACAAAAACGAATTCAGCGAAAGTTTCAGAAATAGCAGATACTTGCTCTTTTTTACTTTCCAGTTCTAAATTGAAATACAGGCACTCTAAGAAGTTGCTCAGTATCGCTATTTAAAACTATCACAGGAAATCTATTGGAAGTGGTTTACCATCCCAAATGCACGACGACGACGGCAGCTTGTAAATTAGTGTCCTTGAAGTGCTTCAATTATTTTAGTTGCCTTATCTTCGCGTATTTTTTCTTTATAAAAATGAATAGAACTTCTGTTTATGATAAATTCCTGAATTTGCCTCGAAGCAATCAAATTATGAACTGCATCCCTGTCACTAATTTTACATTTATCTGAATTTATTTGGATTTGTAGCAAAAGAAGTGATTTTTTCACATTTTTCTCGAAAATTGATGGTCGTAGGAGAAAAAGTGATCAACACATACATATAGTCATGCCTTTTTCCCGTAGGGGTAGGCAGAAACCACTTCCTTCCACTTGCTACGGTTCTTACACACATCTTTTGCTTCTTCTACTTTCATCAGTGATCTATCTCATACATGCTCATCAGTTGTTGGTACTCATGACCTGGCCTTTCTTTAAAACATTGTTGATCTGATCGAGATATGTTTGCCGAGGTCGACCTCTACCGACTTGCCCATTCACACTCGCCTCATAAATTTGTTTCGTCAATCTTCTTTCATCCATCCTTTCTACGTGTCCAAACCATCTAAGCATTCCTTTATCTATCTTTAAAACCACATCTTTTTTACGCCACACCGGTCTCTTATCTCACTATTCTTTACTTTATCCAACCGAGTCACTCCGGCTATACTTCTTAGACTACTCATCTCCGTAGCATTAATCCTATTTTCATGCTTCTTCTGCCAAACCCAACACTCACTAACATACATAAGTGTAGGAACCAACACTTCTCTATGCACATCCAGACGTGCAGTGCCCCATTTATTTGTTTTCCTGCCAACACCCTTCGCTCACTGTCACTGTCATACTTTCCATATCTCGTAAACTTTGAACCAAAATACACAAATTCATTTACTTGTTCCACTCTTTCTCTCTTATTCAGAATTTCACAGTTTGTCATGTTTTCCTCTCTTTTACAAACCATTACTTTTTGCTAACATTTATTTTCATTCCTTTGATTTTCAGGGCATGATGCATAACATTAACCATCGCTTGCAACTCCTCTTCAGATGACGCTAATATGACTTGATCATCGGCGTAAAGAAGGGATTAAACAATTAAATCAAAAAGTGATAGATAATAATAAATGCATTTATATATCTACAACTTATGTATTGCAGATAATTAATTTTCGCATTACAAAAAACAATAAAATAGATATTTTCTGCGATTTTGTGATTTTTTCGATTTTCAAGGCTATTGCGGCATCTTTTCCCATTATCCGATTGAGCTGAAATTTTCCAGTTTTTCTTTTTCATGCAATGGCACCAAACTGGGTGAAAACACAAAATTATCGCAAAATTTTTGTTGACCAAGAGAAACTAAGACCACGTTATTAAACAGTCTATCACAAAAAATGTATTACTTTCAAAAAAGGAACAATTTATAAGCTTACTTTGATCGAAAACTTTCTGTACAAAATTGTTTATCTTTTAAAAAATTCTTTAAAACTGTAAATCTAAACGAATTGTTTTGATAGCTGTCATTACCGAGAAAAAATATGCTTAGCCTTCTATTTAAATACTCGATAAACTTAAAAAACGGACATAACAAAAAGACAAAAATTAATTTTTTGGACAATTTCATATTGTCTTAATTTTGTTCAGGAGTTTATATTTTATTGGAGACCGGATAGGGCTTTTTAACTTTCATACTTGGGTAGACTTTAGTCAACAATAAAATGACCACTTATAATTTTATATCGGTACAAAATAGCTAGGTACTTGAAGTCCCTTGAAACGAGTCGGCATTCTATACAATAATCACAATACTACTTGAAAATATCCCGATACCCCGGAGATTTTCGAGTATTTTTATGATCACAACAATAAAATGCCAATGAATTAATACTTTCACAGTAATAAATTTTATTTTAAAATTTAGATAACATTCCTTTAGAGAAGTTAGCTGTAACGGGAATCGTCTTCATTGGTACTTCCATGAAAGAAAAAATTTCTTTAACACTTTAATAATTTTGGTGCTTTCTGCCCTTTTAGAG
Source organism: Agelastica alni (assembly GCA_950111635.1). NCBI lineage: Eukaryota > Metazoa > Arthropoda > Insecta > Coleoptera > Chrysomelidae > Agelastica > Agelastica alni. Next base: position 12,947,568 of record OX467716.1, read on the forward strand.
CCTTGACCTCCTTTAAAATTATTGTTCATTTTTTCCATTGGCATTTTTTCTTGTAATTATTAATGCCCAGGAATTTCAGATCTTCCTCTAGTTCATATTTCCATCTAACCCTACGGCTTCCTCTGGGTCTTAATCCTCTTAATCTTCGCTTCTACTAACAACAGTCGTTAACGGTAGCAGAGATATTCAAAAATAAACTGGACATAATTAACGCAGCAATATGAAATTATCCAAAAAATCAATATATGCATATGCACTATGCATATTTTGTCTCGATGTTAATGACAGCTATGAAAACAATTCGTTTAGATTTACAGTTTTAAAGAATTTGTTAGATGATTAACAATTTTGTGCAGTATTCGCGATAAATTTTCGTTAAAAGTAAGCTTATAAATTATTTCTTTTTATGTAAAGTAATGCGTTTTTTGTGGTAAAAAACGACCGAAATGAACGTGTTATTAAACAATACACTTTAAAAACAGGACTGTCACTAGTCAGAAACGAACTCGAAGTTGTCCGCAATGTTACAATTTCTTTTAAAAAAGTTAGAAGACGGTTAAATAAAGCTGGATTAAATAGTGGGAGACCAGCCACTGCACCCTTGATTTCTAGAGAGAACAAAGTTGCCATGTTACATTTTGCTCTGGCGAAGACCAGGACAGAGGTTTGTTTCTTGCAATATCTCTGCAAATATTCCATTCGGCAGTGGCTCTCTTATATTCTGGGATGGTATATGCTTTGACACTCGCACATAATTAGTTCCTATACTTGAATGCTAATTACTATCTTGAGAATATTGTAATAGAACATGTGATGCATTTTGGTCCTTTTTTAGAACCCAATTTCATGTTTATGCAAGACAACCTCACATAGCTGGGAAGGATCTCGATTATCTTAATCAAGTTGGTATACTAGTTATGCAGTGGCCACCAAAAAGCCCGGATCTAAATCCGAGCGAGCATTTATGGGATCACCTTAAGAAAAATGTTAAACGTCAAATACCTGGACCTAGAAACCTGAGTGAACTTGAAAATGCAGTTATCATAGCGTTGCAACAATTTCCTCAAGATTTCCTTCAAAACTTAATTAGAAGCATGGCTAGACGTAATAATGAGGAGAATTATTGTTTACTTTTTAGTTTGATTTACTATAACAGCGTATTATTTAATTTTTTTAAACTATAATTTATTAATTTGTCTATCCAAAAAAACTACTAAAACACCAGGGTTGGCTTTAGTAATGCTAACCGACAACCGAACAAATCAAAAATTGGATGTAAAATTCCCGTTACAGTTTCCTTCTAATAATCTTTTAGTACTCTCGTACTAAGTTTTGTGTAATTAAGTTTTGTGTAATTAAGTTTTGTAATTAAGTTTTGTTTCTTTTTTAACAAATAATTTAATTATAAGTAAATTGTGTCTTGGTCTCCAAACTACTACGACCGGAGCACCAGGTAATAATAGTAAAGTAAAATTTTACTTTTGGATTCTTGTGAGAAAAATGGCATTAACCCAAGGTTTTAATCCAGTGAGATTATAGCTTTTACTAAACATGTAAAAATAGTTCTACTAAACGTGTTTGATGTTCTTGTATACCTATATGAACCCAACCGTTAGCAGTTTGGATTCAAAATGTGCCAATACGACAGGAATTGGAGAAGCGACCGTTTACAAGGATTTAAAACACAGAAAAAACGGGTTAATTAGAAGAAGACAACAGAAAAAACTTATAGAAATTAACGTTGCAGTTAATTTATAAATTAATTAGAATCAATGTTAGTATGTTTGTCCTCTATGCACTCCTAAACTGTTCATTATGATGAAACGCCTGTCAAATTCCTAGTTTTCGGGGTCGCTGAGTTTAACAGTGATATTCCCAATTTTGTTAACACCCCTACGAAAGGTTGAGAGGGGGTTGAAATATAAAAACTATCAAAAATGGCCGATATATCGATAGTTTTTGAGATCGCTGAGTTTGATAGTGACATTCCCAAAGCAGGCAAGCCAACGTCTCGTCAGGACAACGTCTGCCGGGTCCGCTAGTTAGGAATAAAATTCATTCATTTACTTTAATAAGTAATACCAACAATTAACAAGGTTTAACACTTAACGAAGACAAAATTTACCATTAATACAGAGAAAAAAATTATGGAAAATTTTGCACGAAATAAATCTCCTTTGGGGAAGAGTTATTAAATAAATTGTAACACTGTAAAAAAAAATTTAACATTGAGATTTCCAATATTTTTGTAGAAAAAGTTTTTACCAGGCGTAGACGAAAATATTCTTTTAAAACATTTTTTTTCCTGAAAAATTATTTTTTGATGGATTATATTAATTCGAAAAAATATTTTATTTGAAACAACTTGATGTTAGTTTTCGCAACCTAAGGAAGGCGATAAATTGCAACGTTTCAGCAGTAGCATTAATTAACACAATTTTAATAGACCTTTATCAACTAAATAAATTATTTATTATTTTAATCTTAGGTCTTTGTTTACCCTGAAGATGGAAAAGCTTTTAAAACAGTTTATTTAATAACTGTTAGATCGTGGATCAGCACCTATAGAAAAGGACAGATAGTTTGTTGGAAAAGACAGTATTTGAGGGAAATATGAAAATTGAGAGCAGATTAAAAACGGTTTTTTTAATTAGATGAAACCTGGTTGAATAAAGGATACACTGCTACAAAAGTCTGGCAAGAAAAATCGATTGAAAATCATAGTTAATGTTGGATATTTGAGTGCCAATGGATATAAAGAGTTAAAATTCAGTTAAGAAAGACAATTATATTTTATATATATTGAACTGAAGTTTCACAAAATTAATAATGACAAATACTACTTATCAATAATGACAAGAGTTAAACAACATACTTCTAAATTGTTGGATTAGAGTATTTTTCTTTAACTCCCTCTTAATACAGCAATTTTCTGAAGTAAACAAAATTATGATAATCCCATAGCTTCAACACAGAACTCCAATTTCGGTCTCGGTAATAGCTTTGTACAAATATATCTAACAGGGATAATTGTTTTTTAGTTTCACAATCCCAGTCAGATCATTGTGAAATAAAAAGACGTAAAGAGCAATGATAACCATGCTCTTCTTCAGTTCTAGAATGTAAATACAGCTTTCATGTTTTGACTGCTTAAAGTTCAGTTCTTTTAACACTTCATCGACTTTTTTATTCCATGATCTTGCAGCTTGTTTCAAGCCGTATAAGGCTTTGTGCAGATGGCATACTATTTTTTTGCCATCACCATTGGATTATAGTTTTCTGGTAACCCTTGAAGCATTATCGCTCCAAGCAATTCATCATTAACAGGCTTGCTTATGGCACTTAGCTTTTGTGAAACAGTCATAAATTCATTAACGTAATCTTCCATCTTAGGATAATTTTCTAACCTGATGCTGCATAACGTTCTTAGCAAAGTAATTCGACGATTAAGACCTTTATCTTCGTAAGCTGCTTTTAAATTATTCCAAGCGTCAATAGGCTTTTCACATTGTCTTACGTGTGGATAACAGCAAGGTTGAATCATAAAACATATTTTAGTTAATGTTTTTTGCTCTTTCTTGTTATTTACTGCTTCGGTCGTAGTATCACTTTCTGGATAACCATCAATTGATAGCCAAAGATCTTCATGACGAAGTAACATCTTCATGGCAATGACCAATCACAATAATTTTCACTACCTCTCAGTTTTTCGAAAGCAGCTGAACTGGAGCTTTCTGAATAGTATCACTAGACATAATTGAATATAATTTCAAAATACCTTTTTGTTTAAAAATTTTTCGATCTGACAGCACCCCAACGAAAGGGGTGGGTAGGAAATGAAATATAAAAACTGAGTTTGATAGTGACATTTCCAAAGCAGGCAACGTTCGGGCAGGACGTCTGAAGAGTCCGCTAGTTTAAAATAAATTTTTATTAGATATAATTTCAAACTAGCTTTGGCAATAAAAAAATCAATTAAAGACTGTTTTTTAAAAATATTATGACGCGCTGGTTGGCGATGGAATTTTTTTTATAGGAGACCTCATTTTTGCATATGATTAAAAAACTGCTAGCTAACGTGTAACACTTTTGATAAATAGACCAGTACTACAATAATAGTTATTATATTTTTTAACGTTAAGTATATTTCTTAATGCTTTCATATTTTATTTCATTATTAAACGTTCATTATCCGTAAGATTCGGTGAAATGCTGATTTTCTTGCTAATAAACTTATTTTAAACTAATTTAAAATGAATAATTATATAAAAATTATTAAATGCAAAAAATATAGATTTAATTTCTAGACAAAACAGAATAATTATGTTAAGAATTACGACATTTTGCCACCACTAACATTGTCTAACCTGCTACTAAATATCTTTTAGCAGAAACCTGACATTGCATTATGTCGAAATTTATGAATTTTTTTATGTCAAGCATTTGAGGACTACGCTGTTAAAAAAATAACAAACATTAAGCACTACGAAGATGGCATTTATAATTGTTTATTTTGTTATTAAATTTTGTTTGACATGTCAAATGACAAAATTTATTAATTTTTGGATATCAAGCATTTGTTAACTATTCTATTACTAAATAACAATCTTTTAACACAACCAATGTACTACAATAAAGCTGTACATTTTGACAATTTAGTTTTGATTCACATTATAAAATGTCAAAATGTATTAGTTTTTGGATGTCAAGCGATTGATGACACCTCTGTTAACTAAATAACAAATTTTAAAAAAATACACGTATTACATTAAAGATAACATAGCTAAACTGTCTATTTGACAACTTCATTTTATTTGACATTACAAATCAATAAAATGTACCAAATTTTTGTACGTCAAGCATTTTGATAACTTCGTGTTAAATAATAACAAATGATTAACACAACCCTCGATTTACCGCGAAGATGACATATTTTAACTGTCTAATTTGACAGTTTAATTTTGTTTGACATCACAAATTTATAAAATGTATAAATTTTTGTTTGTCAATTAGAACACTTGTACTACTATGAAGATTTGTCCATTTTGTTAATTTATATTTAGTTTTCTATGTAAATTGTCAAAATTTGTAATTTTTTCACAAATATCCACTTCTTGGCGTAAAAACCCTTATATTGGTGTTTAATTCAAATAATTTTTTTTTTCGTAAATATATTTTATCAAAAAAAATGTATTTTATATATTGTACTGGACTATAAATCGATGTACAACAATATCATTTCTAACTAGCATGGCGTCTAAATTCTTCCTTGAACACGTCATTTTCTCAGATAAAACTATGTATTATGCTAAATGATTAACTTACAAGAACGCGACCTTCCGAAACTAAATAGTTATCTACTAGACGAAACATTAATTCAATGCTAATCAACGGTTAATATTAAGGCGATAACACATTATTATGTTCTTAGTTGATAAAAATATATTTTGACAAGAGAGTCAACACCTGGCGCTTCCCAACTATAATAATAATAACCACGTTTTTTTTTAATTTCACAGCATAAGTATTTATTTTTAATGTACTTTATTTACAAACAAATATGTATACAATTTTCTGGTCACTTATTTTTCGTTTTTCTCTAAATTAACAGTTGAATGTACAGGGTGAGTCAACGTATTTCTCTCCAGTCCTTCACCCTACGTGAGGGTATGGTAACATCATCTATTGATTCTTTTGACTTCTTTGGACCAAGTTACTCGACTTTACACCATATGTGAAGCCTCCGGTAGATTGTGGTCTACTAGAGTTTTAATTTAGTCTATCCATCATTTTTAGTTCTTCGATAATGGAAAATTTTGTTTGGTGAGCCGTCCATGGTATTCGTAGTAATTATTTAGTAATTATTTTTATCGATTATGCAAGAACTTACTTCATGAAATTGTTAACTCACCCTGTACAGGGCAATTTCATTTACATATAGAAGTAAATACAGCCATTTGCCTTATGGTTTTGTACCATTTTGTCCGATGAAATTTAAATGGTTAACTTTTAGCTCGATAGCGAGAATTTGATTTTGTAAATGATCTTATATAAAACGCGTTCAATAAAGATAATCTTTGTCATTTTAAATCGTTTCCAAGAGAAACGGCCTAATGATGATTCTTCTATACGTTGTTGAATTACATTGTAGACTCCCAAGTGTTTAATTTCATCATTAATCAATGAAGCGCAGGTAAATAATCATCGATTCAACTGCACCTTTAAAATGTTTCGATATTTGTTACATTTGGAATATTTTCATTGAAAAATCATCACACAAAAACCCCTTAGACCATAAAAAAAAAGAATAAAAGTAAAAAGCGGTGGATCCTTCTCACAAACGTAACACTAGCATTCTCATCCGCCTGATGATTATTGCAGTTTAAAATAATAACACGCCTTTTAGGTTTTATTGCAGCTTCCCCGAGCCGATATCAACAATTAGCCTGTCTGCCAATGGGTACCTGTCGAAGCGTGATATTACAAGTGGCGTTAAAAAGCCAAATACCCCCTACCAGTGTACCTGTGTAACCTTCCACCGAAAACTTTTGATGAAAAAGCGGTCCACCTGCATCGCTAACTAACGTCGCCCAACGAATTCCGTACAGGACAGGACTTTGAAATTAACTTTCTGGTTGCTGGAATGCGATTCAAAACATTCAAATTGATTCTTTTTAAAATAAACTTACTAATGGCGGCAAGGCAAAAGAAAAACTAAACACAACCTCACAAAAGAATCAACCTTTTTCCTCAAGTACGGAAAATTCCTCACTAGCAGCGCTAGTGAACAGTAGGACAAACATTACCTAATTCCCATTTGCATACATGTAAAAGTACCTATCAGAAAAATGTTTTTGACAGAAAACGACGTGCCGGGACCAAAATTAAAATTCGCAAATGTCAAGGACAATAATGTAGCAACATTAAAACGTTGGCTTGCTTGTCGTAATTTGAAAATTTCAGGCAGAAAAAATAAATTAATTGACAGGTTAGTAAACAGAGTCTAGTTATTATGTAGCGGTACTTCTGAACTCTGATAACAGATGTTCAAAGTAATATAAATTTAAAATTTATTTCAGACTGAAATATGAGTCAAAAATACTTGGTAATTAAGATAAATTTAATTAAATATCACAAATTGAAATGTTTTAGTAACAAACAGTGGTTTTACAAATTGTATAAAGAACACGTTTTCCTCTGGATATCGATTATCCGAAGTGCAATTTGCAAAACTATAATGTTTTGTCGGCATTGTAGTTATATAACAAAAATTTTATTTATTTAAATAATAATTTTAAATCACTCACTTATATCACTTAATTTACACTGTCTTAAATGAGTTAAGTTTAGTATTTGTCCCTACCAAAAGTGCTGCCTCTCGTGACAGTTTGCAACACAATTCTTAGAAAAAAGGCTCATTGCTTCATAGACACAATTGAAAATCAACTGCAACATGTTGTGGTGTGAGTCTTGCGATGTTGCCAGACATAATTTTGTATTTTCTAAGAAAAAGTCGTGCCAAAATAATGTTACTTATCCACTGTCGCAAAGGCGACATTTTAGTTAAATCCTTATCCAATAATTCGTTAACTTTCTGTTTTCTAGAATTACGATTTAAATCATTCAAATCGATTCTATTTTTGAAATAAACATAACCCCTCAAAAGAATTATTGTACCATAAGCACAATCGAAGATCATTTGCCAACATGTTATAGTGTGAATCTTGCGCTGTGTCCAGAAAATATTTTATAAAATAAAGCCATGTCCAAAAGTTATATTAAATCCTAATAATATTTTGCCTTTTTCGTGCATATCTGTTTGACTGACTGTCCGTGGTTGAACTTTTAAACAAATATGCTTGCACGAGAGACTATTTTGTTGAGCATACATTAAAGGTTGCACTCATGCCGGACCAATCCAGTGCGGAACAATCTGCTCATGCTCCATGTTTGGTTTGGCTCCTGTTTTCAACGTTTTATTCAGTGATTGTCATGCTGTCAATGTCAATTACTTTTTACTTTTTGAATTGCGATATTTTATTATAATTGGTGGTTTATCCAAATATTTAAATTTACTCGACATAGCTGCCAAATCGTGGAATAGTAGGTTAATCTACAAAATATATTTTGATTTGATTTAATATATCATTTTAACAAACTTGATTACTAAAATAGTTATACGGAGTTACAGGGTGTTAAAAATTTTCATCGCATGGAAAAATAAGTATAAAATCTTCTGTAAAGAAATAAAAACATCTCTGCATTAACTTTATTGTTTCATTTATATGCCTACAATAATTAATTTTCACAATGCTAGTAAAAATTTACTAACTTTCATTCTTTTTTCTTCGGGATCGATTAAGTTGGTAATGTCAAAGCTTGCACGCAGAGGGTAAATGTGATTTACTTTCTAAAATTTTTGTTTAAGTGAGTACTTGTATCGTTCAAATATTAAAACCTCGAAACGTTGTCCAGTCCGCGCCTGTAAATTCCAAAGCAGCGGGCCCTCTGCCCTGTTACTTCTCACACTTAACAAGTCAGCTTGGCCAGACAGCTGGCGCCAAGAGTGCGCCCACACCTCCCCTTCCTCCATTTTGGGGCCACACAACTGAAAACATTCAGTGCAGCGGCCAGAACACAAAACAAGTCCACTTGCTTGCCGTCAGTCGCTCATTCAAACTACAATGAGGAGGTTGAACTGGCGTTCGTAGTACTTCAATTTACACGCGCTTATCCATTCGCTAGTTTTGTTTTAACTCTCGTGCCATTGGATCTCGAATAAAGTGTGCTGTGATATATAATTTGATACATTTTTGTGTTTTATGGGATTATGACGAATGGTGATTGTTTTGATTTGTGCATCAACGGTAAGTTCGAACTGCATTAATTATAATATTTCGGTATTTGCTGTAATGACTAAATTTACAAAGTTTGGATATTTTATGCGATTATTGCAATTCAAACAACAGTAAATATTACAAAACCACCGCAAAAGGTAAAATTGTGAGAAGATAAAATGTTCATACATAATTGACAAATTTTTTGACAAATTCCTTGGTAAAAATCTAATAATTAATTGGGAGTAAGTAATTATTTAATTTTAAAAAGAATTTTTTCCATTAGTGTAATTTCGATTGATTTGATTAAGCATTAAAACTATTAACAAATTTCTTATCAATATTTATAAAATAATATTGGAAGTGGGGCTTGTTTATAAGAACATTTAAAAATCTAGTCCTTGGCATCAAGTGATTTATTACTCTCGAAATTAATGCAAAAATTAATTAGTAACTAAATAAAATATCATTTTGATATTTTAACATGCGACAAAGATAAATATTTATTTTTATCCTTACACAGGGTTTTTAAGTTTCTTAGTTTTTTTTTATTAATTGGTAAAAAAATTTTAAAAAAATATAATCAATTTTCGAGATAATTCATAACTAGACAATTTCATTATTAAAATTACACGAGAAAATCCGACATTATAATAGTTAAAATAAAATGATATTTTCACAAAATTATTAAACATCAGTTTTCATTGGATTAAACGGAACAAAAATAAATTAAATGTATGTCGGAAGACATGCGTTCGAAATCGACGACTCAGGATTACCACCTACCAATAATGCTTCATCTACAATTCGTTACTCTCTTACTTTTTCGTTCTTATTAAATGGCAGGTGGCCCAGGACGTTTTGCTCACTTTTTTTTTATTTGTCACATCTTATTGATTTTTTCGATCTATGATCTAAAAAATGTTATCAGCTGACTGATAAATAATTTTTCACACGTTATAATTATGGCTTACAATGTTGAGAAAAGTAAATTATTGATATTAGATATTGTTATTTAAATATTGGTTCGTGCAAAGTTTAATAAAATTAAAACGTCAAACAAAATTTATTGTAGCGAGATGTCAAAAATGGGAAACGCCGGTCCTCCCCAGTGCAGTTGCCATGTCACACCTTCACTTGTTCCTACGATACGTTAATAGCAAGGCCTTCTATAACTTGCAAGACAAGGTCCATTCGTGTATTTAAATTTTTATGTTCAATTATAATCCGATAAGAAATTATTGTTTACGATTATTATTTGTAGTAATACCGTTGTTGGCAAGCGATAATATTTGATCTAAATAATTTTACAACATTTTTGTGGTACAAGTGTTGTTTTGAGAGAGATTAATATATACCGCGGAGTTATTAAAAGATAGTGTTCCAATGTTCCAATAAATCCACCAAAAATAAACAACTAAAAAATATTTGACAGGATGACAGTGTTGCCCATACAGATAAACATCCGAATATTCATGATATCAGTTTGTAGCTTAAAAATATTTATAATTATATTATGTTTGGTAGGTTATTTTTAGATTGCAGGACTAAAAATTAATGTAGTATCAGATAATTGTAACATCTGGCAATGTTGGAACACTTGTGACAAATAAATAACGTCAAATAAAGATGAAAGTTACCGGACTGTCATCAGTCAAAGTTTGTAGTCTACAAATAGGTATTCGATAACACTACTGTATATTTGTAATTTTCTTGTTTTGTTGGTGGAATTAAAATACATTATTCGGATAAATCTAGTTGAATCGCACGGCTATTTAACCGGCGAATTGAGTTCTACATACATGAAATTATTTATGGAGTACCCCACTAAAAATGTATGTCGTATAAATAATTATGACATCTGGCAATGTTTTAACACTTTTAACAGTTGTGATAGATAAATAACGTCAAAATAAAGGTGACAGTTGCCGGACTGTCATCAAAAACTTCACAGATTTATATGTAAGAAACTTCTAGATCTAGACTAATTGAATACTTAATAGATTAATCTTCTTAATGGTATTTTACCTGTTTGCATTTTAAAATATTAAAAGTAATAACGTAAATTTTCCGGTCGGTATTTTATAAAATACGTGTATCCAACTTCTGGCGGGTATTCGCAGTACCAAAAACTACACGTGTTCGCAGCTGTTCTAAAACATAAATTCCTCCAAAATGAATCAATTTTTTTTTATGGGAATGTTTTCATTTTGATGATAGTCCAATTTTAAGTACCCAACTGTTTATATTTCCGAAAAATAGTTTGCCGGCTGGTTCTATTTAAAGGTATCCTCATGAAATAATCGACAAAATAACGAACTGTCGGGATTTTCTAGTGATTTTTTTAGAATTCCACCTGCTAAAAATAGTTAAAAGCTATAAATACTTTTTCGTTTATGCTAGTGTGGGCAGAACGATTTTGTTTGGATATTAAAAAAAAAGTTGTTAGCAATTTGTAAACATTCCAAATGATTCATTGTGGCAAATTTTGTTTCTGTAGGTTGTTAGCATTTTTGTACATTTCCTTCTAAAAATGATCTAAGCTTCATTTATATTTTTTCTGTGTTTTGTGGTTCTGTGGCAAACTGTCACTAGATCTTTTCAATCACGATTGAGTTGAAGTCGAGATTGTTTAAAAACTTCTTTTTGAAAGTTCAAAGTTTGTAACTCACTTTTAGTATTAACTAAAAATAATTAAAACAAAACACACAAACGGAAGGAAAAGTCATTTCTTCTTTTAACAACTACGATGGTCTCATGCTATGAGAATATAATCTCATTCTCCCATGCTCTATTGTTGACTACAGCTCGTAGCCTTCCATATGTCATGGCAATCTCTTGTTCCCGCTGGATCTTCTGATTTCTACAGGTGAGGGTAAAGGCTCAGGATCAGGTATTATACTTTGACAAGATCTTTGACAATCTTGACAGGAGTGTCAAGCAAAAGTCATTTTTTCTTTAACAACTACGATGGTCTCATGCTATGAGAATATCATATCACGGATACATGAACTGAGCTCAATTATATCGACAATTGGCAGTGCTAAAAGACGTTGGTGGGTGAAACCATGGGTTTCAAGGAGAGAAAATCTGAGTGAATGGGCAAAAGAAAATTCTGAAGTGTACACAAATCATTTAAAAATAAACGACCAATTTGCATATCTTTTTAAAACAGTAATCTCCGTGTATTGAAATGATTGTTTAAATTTTTCACTGGATACATCATCGGTTCGAGGAACGACTCTTTCATCTTAAGTTGGTAGGGGGTTGGTATGCACTAATAAAACAGCTCACTAAAAAGGTTTTCTAAAACAGTACGACCTCTAATCACTTTATTTTAAAACGCCCCTGGAGGGGCTAGCCGCTTTCGCTCTCTAGGTTTTTGGTGAATCAATCCAGATCTCTTATATCACTCTCTTTACAATATCTCTCCATTTTCCCCTATTGTATATCTTTTCTTGCTAATTATTTATTCCTGCCCTGCGTAGAACTTTTTTCACTTCCTTCAGCTATCCTGATCTGGATCTTCCACGTCTTCTTTTTGCTCCTGGGTCCCATTGTAGCATTGTTCCATTTCCTGCTCTCCACAAACTATGTAACTCTGAAAATTGCCTTATACTATATCTTCTTTTATTTCTTGGTTAATTTTTTCATTTTCTCTAATACATGTAAATAAATATGCAAAAAAAATGTGTTCCATAAAATTATTTGAACATGTAAATAATTGGTGATGCAACACTTATGAATCTACGTGTATAAATTGGTCTATTTTAAACATAAAATCAATTTGCATCGTTTAAAGTGGCATTTTAGAAAGCAGAAGCGTCATACTGATACTGAATAGTAAATTATTAATTTGAAGAGCATTCATCTTCCTCGTTGCGTTTAACTAATCTTTTCCGATATGAAAATTGCAAATGTGGCATTGTGGTATTAAAAACGATAATATTTATCGGATATCAAATTAAAGCCGCGCATACCATCTGTTGGTGAAACAAAATATTCGTATGAAGACGTGTGATCGTAAAAAACTTAATTAGACGTTTTGAAAGTACCTACAGGGTTATTCACTACAAATTACCCACCTCGTATCTTCTTTATTATTTCCCGTTGTACGTAAAAGTTATGTGGTTATGACACAATTTTTTTAAAATTTTATCAAAAGTACAGTGGCGGTCAAAATTTGCAAGCCATATTCTGCCTCATTTTCCATAAATTTAATTATCGTAAGGTTAGGTTAAAACTGCGGTTCGGGGAGAACCCACTTAGGCCGTTTGGCGCGTTGTGATACCGTAATGGACAACGGTGCCCTCCACTTCTACCTTGAGAATCAGTGAGAGCTTTTGATGAAATGCTAACTGAGCTAAGATCAGATAAGTTATCAAATTCGGTTGCCCTAGTATAGACAGCCGTTTTCTGCATGGAGCAGGGCAGTGGCAGAGAAAAAGTACGTTCCATTGTACCTCCTCTTCCTCATCGTGACAGCTTCTGCGGAAGTCGTGTCGTAGCTTTGCGTGGGATCCACCTGCTCAGATTTGGATATTGTTTTGCACAAGGTGGTTTATTTGAACCTTTATTAAATTTTTTTTATAGTTCAAATTTTTAGTTTATTTTTCAGAAGTTAATGTTGTTTTTTAATTCGTAAAATATTTATTTTATTTTTAGATAAGAAATTATTTGATCACTTCCTCCATACGTCATAGTCTCTTTCCTGATAAGTCAGACGTACACACCGTCGCTAACAGTTTCATACTGATTAGTAACGTCGCAAACGCATATCGACGAAGTTAAGACAATTCAAATTAGTGTGTTGTAGTTAATTAATTGATAATGTATCGCGAATATTTATTATATTTTGTGCTGGTCGACAGTGTACCTTTCACCTTAACGTTTTGCATTAAAATTTCTATGTTCTACTAATATTTTTTCATATCTGTATATGTCAACGCCTTTATCTCCTATGCATGTTAATAACGATGGAATTTTAACATTATTTGCTGATTTATTTTTACCAGATGCTATAAGGCATAAACTATATTTTTGTTTTCAAAGTGGCCAGCTATTTGCCACATAAAGCCTTCTACAGATTTTTTGACACTATACAAGCTTTGCCTTTTTAATATTTAATAATATACACTTATCAAGTCGTGCAATATTACCTTTTCTACGCGAACTAACTGCGTAACTCTTTTACAGCTGACACCATGTCATAACGGGAGCTATAACAGGTATATATATTTGTGGATGTTTATAAATTTCTGTTCTTACATTCTTTTAAAACTTTATTAATACATGTGGCCCAATATGCCGCCAAAAACCTAATGCCAAAAGTCATCGCTGTCAATGCATGTCAACTGGACACAGGTTATGCTCTATGGAGGATAGAGGTAAGGAGAATCAGCTGTGTACATGAAAAAGTGTCAGTCCAATTGCATTAAATTAGGGTGGCACCACATTAGCATCGGGGTAAATTTTAAAGGAAGCGCGAAATTTTCCAATTTTGTAATCTCGTCGACGTCTGCAAAATTCGATAAATAAAAAATGAATAGGTCATTGATTAAAAAAATTATAAAAATGAGCAATGGTTTATAAAGTAAATTTTTGCAAAAAATTGTTTTACTTACTGTTGGTTGGAATACGAAAGAGGCTGAGGCGGTCATTTTTTTTGTTTTTTTGGATTTATGTCCACTGGGACAACTTTTCACAACACAAATTTTACCCATAACTGTTCTGTTGTGTACACACTTTTTCAAAAAATTAAATGATAACAAAACAATAAACGTACTGTTCACAGTTCACGAAATAAAATCACTGTAGCTACACGTTTTCTCACAATAACTCTTTAAGGTTATATTTACTACATTTCTTTGTACTACGCAAGTAGTTGAAATTTTCAATAAGTAACTACTTACAATAATATTAAGTTTTTTAACTCGGCATACTTCAATTAGTTTACAATTGCTTACATTATACATTATATATGCTTACATACCATACCATTTGTCTACAACAACGCCATTCTGGAAGGTTTTTGAACTGTTATTTATAGCTTTCAGCTGGACACTTTTTTAAGTTTTCTACCATATGAGATGACTCTCCTTACCTCTACCCTCCAAATTATGATCACAGCATAACAACGTGGCCTGCATTAAATTTGCAAATTTGCTTAATTTTATTGCAGTCATTATCAAAAATTAAATTTTTCAACATCATTTGCAATATTAAATTATCTTATTCCCCACCGCTAAATGTGGATTTAAAAGTTTAATCCCTATTTACATTTTATGGTTGTATTGTTAATGTACCCAAAAAGGGAGAGGTTTATGTGGAGACAAACTGGAATAAGATAATACTATATAAATGGGTATAATAAATGCAAGTATACATTTACTTTATTTAGCGCCAGTAGCGGCTCCTTGTATTTTGAACAGAGGAGGCTTAAAAATGTATACCTAACTAATTTAAAATTGAAATTATTAGTACAATTAGCACATTTCCCCACCACCCTTGAGGTAATGCAATGACTTGTTACTTTTTTGTTGTAGGCTGTTCGCCAGTAGCATTATCATCTCACTTAAAATAAAAAAAATATATTCTTGATAAATATTAATATATTAATATATATATTAATATATAAAAATAAAAAAAAAATTCGAAAATAAATTATAAAAAAGTTTTTTTTAAGAGGAGACCAGCCTCCACTGTTTAGCGCCACTTTAAAGATGGTATAACGTGTTATACACACCAAACGAATGAAGTATAGTCCCGTACAAAATAGGGAAAAATCACGGAGTGGGCGACATCTATTATTGATCGTATGAACTTCTCGAGGTATGAACAACAAACTAACCTCCATTTGTTTATATAGGTGAAAAGTTAACTTTATATATTATTTTGAGAAATTTTAGCATTGAAAGTGATATTAAACAATATTTAGTGAAGAATTTATGTTAATAAACCACAAAATCCGCTAATGCAAAGGATTAAAAAAATTAATATGGAGATAAAATCGCGAAATCCACATATTATTGCAATTCGATTATTTTGCATAAATTTTCTTAAAATCCTAAGGCAGCTTAGAAATGAAAGATGATTATTTAGTGGTAAGTTTAATATTGTTGTCACATGATCCATCATTTTATTTGTGATTATTCCTAGTGACTTCAACAACACAGGGAAAGCGTTTGAAAGATGGATCTGTTCCTAGTCAGGACCTTTCAGTGTTGAAGTATCAACATTCTATAATTAATTGGATTATAATATATAATCCTTAATTGGTCGAACACGTTCACCCACATAACACAATATGTCCGAAATTGATATTTCGACTTTCATATGCATTGCAACAAG
This sequence comes from Agelastica alni, assembly GCA_950111635.1. Classification (NCBI taxonomy): domain Eukaryota; kingdom Metazoa; phylum Arthropoda; class Insecta; order Coleoptera; family Chrysomelidae; genus Agelastica; species Agelastica alni. The sequence goes on from OX467716.1 coordinate 12,963,755, forward strand.
AATTCCAGGGACAACAGAACGGAAAAACTTCAAGAACAAACCAAAATTAATACCTGGACACACATATGGTCTTTACTGGTATTTAACAAGAATCTAGCGACAATTAAACTGAAACGTCGAAAATAAACCTTAAATCCAGCTTCAATCCAATAAATTAACACAAAAAATCAGCTGAACTGGTTTTACAAATGATTAAATGACAAAATGTTTGATTTTCATACCTCGATCCGATATTTTGTAATTGACAGCGCCATTCCGCGTTACGTGATTTTTCCCTATTCAGTCTTTGTGATTTTATTTTTATACGCTACGCTTATCATTTTGATAAGATTTTTTATTTATACACATACAACATATAATATATCTAATGAATTCCTACAAACTTCGAAACGGTATTTAGTTTATTTTAAACCGCTAACGATTATCTTTACTTCGCAATAATGTGGTATTTACTCACACAATTTTAAAATAGATTTCATTCAAGATATTAAACACATAAACATCATTTTTATTGAACTTAATAAAGTCGTATTTTTATGGATGCGATGATAGAAAATACTGCCGATTAATTAATATTTACAAATATATTGTCATATAATTATTAACATTGAGATATCTACATTTTATAGACTAGCTTTTGCCTACGACTTCGTCCTCTTGAACGTCCGCCTTTGATTATAAAAAAGGATGTATTTTATGGATCAACGCACTGAGAGTCCGTACAGGACAGGTACTCTTTGCCACTAAAAAATTAGAAGTTAATTTCAATTTGTGGTATATACGAGGATAGTTCACGAATTGTTGTCCCTAACATAGTAAACACATAAAAAGACTGAAACTAATTTATTTTTCAACATAGTCACCTGCAACGTTTTTACACTTGGTATATCGGTGTTGAAGTGTTTCAAACCCTTTTGAAAAAAATTCAGAACTTTGAGTCTTCAGCCATTTATCTACCGCCGACATCACTTCGTTATCATCAGCAAAGCGGATTCCACGAAGATGTTCTTGTAATTTTGGGAATAGATGGTAGTCGCTGGGGGCCAAATCTGGAAAATAAGGTGTTTGTTTAAATATTTCAAATCCCGCATTGTGAATGGCAGCCATTGCAACAACTTTTGTGGACAGTAGCGTTGCCTTAGTGAAAGAGCACACCTCGACTCAATTTTACTCTTCTCTTTTCTCTGATCGCATCGCGTACTTTTGGTATTAAATTTGCATATTCACCTGTTATGGTGCGCCCACGTGGTAAATAATCCACGAAAATAACACCTGCAAAATCCCAAAAAACTGTAGCCATGATCTTACCAGCTGATGGGACAACACAAAATGTTCGAGGGGGAGGGGAACCTCTATGTCGCCATTCCACGCGTACGAGTAATTTTTTTCGTAAAACGTAACAAAAAGAAGAGGAAAAACCGAAGGACAACGTCCATTGCGTCTCCCCGTGATAAAATTAAATTAGGAATGAAAGACACATTTTAATCGTCCCCACTTCTTCGCGACAGCAGCGCCGCTTTCACTGCCGATCGAAAACGAATTGGGTACCAGTAACCTAAATATTTTGTAACGGTTACCGGATATTTTTATATCAGAAAATGTAAAAATTATTCATACCAAGTATATGGTATAATCATTTTACAAATTTTAGTTTTATTTAACAAAAAATATCGGTTTTTGTTATCAGGATATTGTACGAGTTAAGTAAAAATATATTCATTATGTAAAATAATAATTACCAAGTAAAAAATGGGGTATGGAATGATTTTTAGAAAATAGTAGTAGAAACACTACCACCAGCGTGCACTATAATTAACCTTTGTCCTATACTGTAAGTTTTTTTAAAATTTGTTTTTAGATTTACAATGTTTACCCATGCATTTGTCGTAAAATGAGAACTATGCAAATATGTTTCATAGTTATAAATAATATCTCTTCCTTCCCCACTATACTGTTTTATTTTATTTAAAATTCTACACTTTTATCTTACATTATACATTTCCATTAACATAATATCTCGATTATGAGGTGTTTTTTCCAATGAAAACCTAATTCAAGGAGTACTTTTCTTAAAGTTGACTGCCCATCCTTAAAACCTACTTGTACATCGCTCACTACTTGTAAAACTGCTTTTAAGTCGGCCGTTGCGTTTGTATTTCATAAAAATTATTCACGATTTTCTTAATTATTTGTCCTTGTCCTTCTGAAATAAAACCTCCAGAGTTACGCCTTCCGCTACTTTTTCAACATCATCGTGAACACTGCGAAACACCTTTATGGATATTCCTGTTGCAGCTAATACCCGGTAACGATTGGAATTTGCTATTACGTTAGCAATTACCTCTTATATTTCCACAAAGTAGTTCTTATTATTTTTCGGTCTACCCATTTTAAATACAAAAATACCAAATACTTTATTGTAATCATCAACCCAGTTGTCCACCTCTAAGGCATATTACAACCGATGGTAGTGATATTTGCGAGTGGTTTTCCTGTTTAATCCAAAATAGAATTTTTAGCAAATATATTGGCAAAGACTTTCGCTTTTTCCTGTGCGTTCAGGGCATCATGAGCTGGACGTGAAATTTCTTTCCACAGCTTTGGCGAAAGACCAGAAGGAACGAGACCCGTTAGGACACTTAATCTGGATCGTATTTTATTGTAAATCTCTTTTGAGAATTCGATTTTTTTACATATTCTGCTCTAGTTTTAGGGCACGGATTATTGCGTCAACGATGGTATGCTGCCTATTTTGAGGCGATAGTTCTTAAGAAATTTCTGCTAAACCAGACTTTATCGGATAATACTCTTCTGATCGTGTTTGGTATATATATCTTTGCATTCCCATCACAATAATAAGAAATTGACTCGGCACATTGTGTTGGATCTCCAAAAGAGAAAGGGAAAGCCTAAAAAAAAAAAACGTAGACCATCCCAGTCTGCTGAATTGTAATGCCATATGACACGAGGTGTTTTGTTTAGTTTCCTATCCTACAATTTTGCCTTTCGATGTGTTTTTTATTCCTAATTCTATTCTAATTCAAGGATCTAAAATAAAACAAAAATAATATTGATCTCGGAAACTTATTTGCAGTTAAATTTGTTCATCGACTTGTCACCTGGTTTTTTTTTTTAAATATAACTTGTCGAAATTGGGAGCTGGCAAGAGCAAAAAATACCTTGCTAATAAAAAAAAATCGGCCGATCTACGGTTGCCATTCAAAATCTTTCGATAAAAAATTTAATGAATTACGGCCGAATTTCGACCACTGGGTGATTTGAGCAACAATAAAACTACATTTTTTCACAAGTGCAAATAATATAAATACCTTGATTGTTTTTATTTCAATTGGCTTTAATTGGATAATCGCTTCTAATATTGTAAGACACTATTAAAAAACTGTAAGAGAAGATATTTACGAAAATAGGTCTCTGTATGATGTGTTTAGATGTCCCTGACTCCAAATCATAGATTGCTTAATATACAGATCTTAAACTTTTGTGTCTGGCATAGCAAATTTTTACTGAAATTGAATCATGCAGTCAAAAAATCGATTTGGTTACTTATACCGTTCTCTGAACTGGATGCTAGCTTAATAGAGGATTATCATTGGTAATACACAGAGATAGATTTTGTTGTCAGCAACAAAATGGCAATGCTGCTGGCTTTTTCGACCAGCAATAATTATTTTTGTTTATACCACTTTGATACCCGATAATTTAAACTTTGAAGATTTAAGGGTTTTACTGATGCCTAGAATATTCATGAGAAATATGCTTTAATAAAAGAAATGATAAATCTTGGCCATTATTTAAGTTTAATTACTTAATACTTAATCATTAAAACACAAGATATTCAGAACTAATCAAAACTAAAATTTCTTAAATCCACAGACCAATTTTGAATATTTCTGCTTTCGTACTAAGAATGTTGGTTGCCAGTACAACCTGACTCATTAGAGTCTTAATTTTAAAAAAAAGATATTTAGAGATATTCGAATTTGTAAATGATACAAGCCAGAAAGAGATTAAACTAAACAGATAATGACGTAGCTACATTTATTTCTTCTAATGTTACTAATTTTTTTACACTGGCGCGTCCATCTTTACTAATATTTTTCTCTTGTTTGTTACAGATCTCCAAATGGCCGTACCGTCCGAAGATATGGGTTTCTGTTCCAGCGAGGACTACCTGGAAAACGAAATACACTCGCCCACAGACAGTTCCGAGAACAGCGTCGAAGTAAAAGTGACCGAAATATCGCTATCGAATAAAAGAAGAAGAACAGAATCACAAGCGACCTTCGCGGGTCCTTTAAAGAAAAGGATGTGTCTCAAAGTGAAGGCTGAATCAAACGAAAGACACCCTTTCAGGCCGTGGAGTCCAACTCCCAAAGCTACCGACGTGAAGATCGAGACGGACGTGGGAATCAAAGAAGAAGATCAACCCGTCTGTTTGCGGCTACCGAAAATCGAAAACCAACAGACCTTGGAGGAAAAAATATCGCCGTACTTCCGCCCTCCGTCGCCCGTCCCATTTTTTCACCAATCCGAACCGGTCGCGTTGGTCAAAAAGCGTCGACACGAAGAAGACTCCTCCGAGGATTTACGCGTTCCTATCCACCCTCGAATACAAAACATCTCGACGTCGGAAACGGATATGTTGATCCTCAAGTCTACGGACGCATTTCCTAGTCTGCAGAGCTGCCCACCGAGCACGAGCAAATCGTCGGAGATGCCTAGAAGGGAGCAGAGGAACTACAAAAACATGACGAGGGAGAGGAGGATAGAGGCCAACGCCAGAGAGAGGACGAGAGTGCACACGATCAGCGCCGCCTTCGATACGCTGCGGAGATCCATTCCGTCGTATTCGCACAATCAAAAGTTGTCGAAGTTGTCTGTTTTGAGGATAGCTTGTTCGTATATAATGACTCTGTCTTCCGTGGTAAACGAAGGAAACGATGATGAGCCCTTGACGTCCGAATGCGTTGATCTAGTGACCAAAACGATTCAAAGGGAAGGCAAATTACGGAAAAAGAAGGACGACAACGACTGATAACGCCGATCGTGCGTCTTTGTTTCAGTTCCTATAGAAATTTCTCGATCTATTCCGCATTTTCGACGAAGGAAGCTGCCAAAATGTTTTTGTACTTATAAACTTGTGCATAGGTTTTTACTAAAATATTTATTTGATTATTTAATTAAGAAAATTATTATTTTTATTATGAGCTTTTAATTTTTTTCTTACCCTTTGTTTCGATGTTAATATTAATTATTTGGGGACACTTCCGTATTAGCCCAACGTGTAGTTTTTTCACAATTATTTATCATTATTATTATTAAAAGATTTGAAAGAGAGTGTGTATGAATTGAAAACGAAAGTAATGGTTTTTGAAAGAGAAGAAACCATGACAAACTGTGGAAGTTCTGATTAAGGAAGAAAGAGTGGAACAACTTAATGAGTTTGTACTTGGGTTCAAAGTTTACGAGAGATGGATAATATGACAGTGACATTAAACGAAGGGTGTTGGCAGGAAAACAAATGAATGGGGCACTGTATAGCTTTATGAACAGCCAGGCACTGCATAGCTTTATGAACAGAAAGGAAGTGTCAAAAAAGGCACGTCTGGCTGTGAATAGAGGAGTGTTGGTTTCTACTCTTATGTATGGTAGTGAATTTTGGGTTTGGCAGAAGAAGCATGAAAATAGGATTAATGCTGCGGAGATGAGTAGTCTGAGAAGTATAGCCGGAGTGACTCGGTTGGATAAAGTAAAGTGAGATAAGAGAACGCTGTGGTGTAAAAGAAGATGTGGTTACAAAGATAGATAAAGGAGTGCCTAAATGGTTTGGACACGTAGAAAGGATGGATGAAGGTAGATTGGCGAAACAAATTTATAAGGCGAGTGTGAATGGACAAGTCGGTAGAGGTCGACCTCGGCGAACATATCTCGACCAGATCAACAGTGTTTTGAAGAAAGTGCAGGTCAAGAGTACCAACAACCGACGAGCATGTATGAGATCACTGATGAAAGTAGAGGAAGCAAAAGATGTGTGTAAGAACCGTAGCGGAAGTGGAAGTAGTCTCTGCCTACTCCTACGGGAAAAAGGCGTGACTATATGTATGTATGTATTATTAATATATCTATACATGTACAGTGGAAGTCAGAAATAATTTTTCCTGTGCTAAAATTTGGCACCTCAAAGAATTTAGCCGACGACAGATCCAGGACCGGACTTTAATTGGATGCATCAAATAACTTAAAATATTCTTTGCCGAATAGCAAAAAATTCGGCACAAAACCATTTCATTACTGGCTTGTAATTTTACGTTTTCCTCTATTTAGGAAAGCATTCACGAAACTTAGCATATTAATTACCCCATCCATTTTTCACAATATCATAAGTGACGTACCAAGAATAATCAAAAGATAAAGTAAATCTACCTTGCCGATGAACTTCATCTATTCTACTTAGGTAATCATTACGTAAAATAATTATTTTTTGAGATTCCATAATAGTATGTCTTCTATTGAAGGTACGATATCTCAAACCCAAAGAATGAAGCACTTTTCTAATAGTATTATTGGATTTTTATCGAAAACTCGGTACCAACATATTTTATTTTTAATCATTTATGAAAATACGGAACAATGTTATTAGGATAAAAATTATACGCCTTTTTTTTAACATACAGTGATCTACTAAATCTACCAAAATTCTCTGATTCTGCTTATTGGAAGACATTTCTCGCTTGTAATTACTTTTTTAATGGAGGGTTTTAAAATTTTTGCAAAATATGAACTCTTTTTACAACACCCTAATTGGATCCATTCATTATATTATAATTTTAGTTGGTGGTACAGTTTTTTTTTAAAACTGTTTAAGAAAAGGGCGACTTTCACATAAAATACCTATTTGTTGCACATTCTCCTCCTCCAATTATTCTTCACTTTCATAACTTGGATGGAATCTGCATAGAATTATATATGTATTCATTTAAACAATGTGTCATTATATCAATCACATATTGCCTCCTTGAATATTCTTTCCAAGTAGATATTAAATAGTAATGGCGATAAAATTCATCCTTGCCTAAGACCTCTCTTAATGTTGACTGAGTTGTTATTATCTATTCTTACCACTGCGGTTTAATTTCAGTATAAATTTGCGATTATGCAAACATCCCATTCAATTCAATATCTTTTAAGACTTCTATAAGCACAATATTGACTCGATCAAATGCCTTATGAAAATCTATGAAACAAGCATACAAGTCAACCGACATATCTCGACATCTCTGAGCAAGCACGTTTAGCCCGAATAAAGCCTCACTTGTACCGAACCCGTTGCGAATCCCGAACTGCGACTCACTAAGGTACTCTTCACACTTGTGATATATGCGGCCATGATTTACCTTTAAAAAGATTTTAAGTAGGTGACTCATCAAGCTGATGGTACTGTAATCACCGCATGTTTTTGCAGTTGCTTTCTTTGGTAATGTGATAAAGACTGATTGCCCAATCGCTGGGAATGTGTCCACTGGCATATATGGCATTAAATAGTTCCGTTAAAACCTGTATATCTTTTCTACCCATGAGTTTGTAAATTTCGCAAGGTATTTCATCTGGTCTTATTGCCTTACCAGTTTTTGCAAGTTTTATTTCATCGTTCTACTTCATCGCATGTTATTAGGGGTCCTTCTAGAGTTGTTATTACTGGCGGTTCATCTGCACAGATATTATTGAACGGATCGGTGATGTGCCTCTGAAAGTTGGTAAAACAAATGGAACTCTAGGAGGAGTTTTAATCACAGGGAGTGAACAATAGACCTTATCAGGTCGGAGTGCATACTCCTATTAAAATCTAATCTAATCTATTCGTTGTTATGGCAGACGTCATTGAGTCAAATTGGTTCACGTGGAGTGAAATATTACTTTTTTCGTATTTCAATGTTGCACTTGGATTGTAATGTTTAAATAATGGCTTTTTGGAGGCCATTTGAAAGTGGTGATTGTATAGTTTCAGAAAGTATATAATAAAATTATATTTTTTATTGACTCTTTTTTTAAGCATCAGTTTTTTATGTGGATATCACTCTCCACTTAAATTTTTTTTAAAAATATGTACCACTAACTAAAATTAGAAATTAATGGATTTCATTACAGTCCAGTAAAAAGGATTCACGTTTTGAAAAAAAAATTCAATACCCCCTATTACAATAGTAGATAAATACAAGCCAGGAATGTCTTTCAGGAAATATGGTACATCCTAAGATTTCTAGTCATTGTAGATCACTCTATATTTACAAGTTTTTTAATATTGTTAATTTACTGATACCATCTCGATCCTTATTTAATTTTTTTGTTTTAATGTCAGTGTTAATGATTTTTAAAGTAAAATAAATACGTAGTAGTGTTTATAAATTTAAAAAAATAATCTAACGGAAATGTAGTATACCTGGACCCTTTTGGGTACCTTATTGTACCTTATATGCCACTTTTACGGTCGTGGAGGAACGTGGTTTGAACACAGACATCATTGGTTCCTACGTTTTTTTTTCACATCAAACTGATCGGAATTGTTGTCATTAGTATTCTCATGTGATACACTGATATACTTCTGTGAATATCGTCTATAAATGTGTGAGAAATAAAATTATTAAAATACATTTTAAAATCTACCTTTTTCAATTGAATCGATTGTTAACCTTAAAGAGGGACCAGCATAATTATGAATACGACTTCTAGAAGAGTTTGCAGAACTATTTCCATAGAAATGCAAAGCACAAATGCTAATACCTTTGTGATATTGTTCGGTCCTAAAATCAGAGTATTTATGGGATGCTGTAAAGCCTAGAGAGAGCATCTTCCACATTTTGCAAATACAAAACATTTTTATTTTATTTGGGAAGATATTTTTTAAACAAATAGCTTATTATTTTATTATGTAATTAATTTACCACTTGAAGGCTTAAATAATGAAATATTTTTTAACTAAAAAAAGTGGTAAAGTGGTCAAAAACATACCTTCATTGCTCTTTGGGGCATCTAAAAAATGGCAGTCTGTCTAGTAACCGATTTTCGCAACTGTCCACAGAACAAATATGTTTACCGCCTAGTTTAATACAAAAGGGGGTAGGGGGCAGGATGTTTTAAACTTTTATTGAAGTGCGACAACTGATATTATATTTTTTTAACTGTGGAAGCTCGTCGGCAAGGTATAGATTCATAGTAAACAGAGGTTTAATGTGAACACCCTGTTTTTTGTTGGTCTTATTTTCCATTTCTCTCTGAAAAATCGTGTAGTTGCTAAGGTGATAGGTCTGGTCTGACTGGTCACATAATTGTTTTTATGTTGTTCCCATGGTTATCGATAAATAGCATCCCGTCAAAAAGAAAAGTCATTCAGTCACATTTTCGAAATCGCAATAATTAAAATGAATTTAGCAGACAATTGCGCTATTTGTCGGGTCTCTATGTTGAGACGTCCAATCTTGAGAGTACATTCGTGTAACCATTTATTTCACGTCAGCTGCTCGGAAGAAATAGTTGATGTACCAAATGCATTGTGCCCTTTATGCAGAACTCCACTAACACACCATGAGACTGTGATTCGACAGTCATACACACGGAATTCTGTTCAAGATAGGAGAAGGATTGTAGCTTGTGCCAACAAAGGAGAAGACTGGGTTCAATTAGCAACAACGTTAAATGTTAATTACAAAACGGCATTTCACTGGGTTACATCTGGACGAGATTTCATGATGAAGAAAGGAGGAAAGAAACGCAAAGCCTTGATGGAAAATCAAATAGACAGAATGATTGAATGGTTGGAACAAGATTCTAGCCATACACTAAAACAGCTACAGGCGAAAATATTGGCAGAATTTCAAGTTACGATTAGTATTTCCACCATAGGTAATTACTTAGAAGGGCGACTATTCACCATTAAACAAGTGCATACTCAACCAGTAACCATGAATTCACCACGGAATAAAGAATTGCGTGCTGAATATGTACGAAATTTGAATAATTATATCCAACAAGGTAAATAAATTGTTTGGATTGATCAAACTAATTTCAATCTGTTTTGCCGACGAACAAGAGGCCGTTCCAGAGCTGGTGCTAGAGCTGTCCAAATCCTTCCATCATCGAGAGGACCAAATGTTCATTTGATAGGAGGTATTTCAGCGGCAGGCATTGTCGCTATGGATCGCAGAAGGGGTTCATTCACATCAAATTCAGCAAATGCGTGGGTAGAGGATCTAATGGTACAATGGCAAAATGAAGGTAACCAATTAGCTGATCTTGTAATTGTTTGCGACAATGCTCCATGCCACTCAAGATTAGAGCATGTTCTGAATGGAACAACAGGTACTCTATTAAGACTATGTAGGACCATATTCGCCGATGTTGAATTCAATAGAGACGATTTGGTCCAAAATCAAAACATTTGTGAAAACTCATCTTGGAATTCCGCCAGAAGCTGCACCGGGAATCATGGAGCAAAGATTAATATACCTAGAACAAATCATTGATGATGCGAAAAACACTATAAGTAGGAGGGGATTGTGCACGTGCAGCACAACATTCAACAACACACCATGCGGCTGCAATAGCCTTGGAAGATATGCCTGTTGGGCTTTGAATCCGCTCGTGGTTTTTCAACTCTCTCAAGTGAAGAATCATGGATGGATGTACAACATATGATTTTATTTTGAGTTTGAATCATTTTTTATTTTATTGTTCATTATAATAATAAGAAATAAAACAGAACTATGATAACTATTTAGTATTTTTGACACTTTCTAAAATACAAATGATATTTTCTGAAATTCAAATGACGAATTCTGAAATTCAATTGACTATTCTGAAATACATTTGACGCTTTCTGAAATTAAACTTACTATTCTGAAATACAATTGACGCTTTCTGAAATTAATCTCACTATTCTGAAATACAATTGATACTTTCTGAAATACAATTGACTAATCTGAAATTCAATTGACGCTTTCTGAAATTAATTTGACGCTTTCTGAAATACATGTGGAAAAAGTTCCTGATTTGCACCAACTGATGTAATAATAATGGATAATGTCAATTACCATTCTTATTCAACAACTTCTTGTCCAGATCATTTAGTTCATTTTATCCTTATACCTTAATATTTATAATTACTAAGCAGGACCTTTTCAAGTGTGTATGGACACCTTCTAGGATGACACTCATAAAACTCCCACGACCTATCCCTGGGATAGTGAAGTTATGTACAAAAACCTGGAATATTCTTGAAACGAGCCCGTTTTTTTACCAATAAAGCTAAAGCACTTATATCTTTTTTATTTGATTATTTTTGCATCGCGAAACAGTATAGGTATCTTTCTTAATTAATATATCGTAGCTATATGTACTTTTAATTTGACTTTTAAAATGTCAAAATTTAAATAAATACAAAAATAAACTTAAATAAATACGAATAAACACTAAACATTGATCACTGTAATTATAAACAAAATACACTGCCTAAATGTAGCTTACTACTATATCTCCTTACGGCGATGTAAGTTGCCTATCTTGTAGGTGTTCCTTTAAAAAATAATCGATATAGCTGTCTAGATATGCGTAGTTTTAAAAACTGGCAAATAGATGGCAATAGTTTCGACGTTCAAAATATACTGTTATAATTGTAACCAAGTGTCTACAAGATGACGAATTAATTCAAAAAGGGTGCTTGTTACTGGATAGCACGCGGGTTCTTACGAACTCGTGGGGTATGGCAATCAAGACATACCCAGCACGTAATTTTTGCCCCCGTGGGGCTGTTTCTTGGCAATGTCTCAGAGACGCCCCCTCTTATTAAATTAAACAAAATATTATGGTCGTTACGCTTAAGTTTACAAAGTTTCTAATAAATAATATTTATTTTTAGTTGAATGCGTACTTGTTCTCTTTAAAGATATAGTCCTTCCGCATTAGTTCACTTCAATAAAGTAGTTCGCGAACGAACTGTTTGTACTAAATTAGAAGAACGAATCACAATTTCTTTATAGTAGTTCTGGTTAAAAGAGAACAAATATAATATTTTAATAAAATATGAAAATAATGCGTCCTTAAAAAATCCTTTTTTATGCAAAACATAAACTTTTCATGAGAGATTTGATCTTTTTGAATCTTACTATTAAATGAATAATTTTAAAAAATTATTAAAAATACTCTCTGTTCTCAGAAAATTATAAATTTTGTATTAAAATGTCAAGGTTAGATTGTATTTTTTTTAACACAAAAAAACAAAAATTGGATGTTTTTTAATTATCGGCAGTTACACTCCTCTTAAGTATTTATTAAATTTTTTTTGTTAAATCAGTGATGTGTTGAAAGAATATTTTTTTTAAGTTGCACCTTCATTTAGTTATGCCCCACAAAATTGAGAAAAACAACCAAACCAAATAAAGTTTGTGGCAATCACACAAAATTGAGAAAATCAACTAAAACAAAAAAGTAGCAATCCCGCTATGTGATTAAAGTATTTTTTTTTAAATATTCTGAAAGTACAATACTGGCAATCCCATTGTAATTTAAAGTGTAATGTGACAAAAAGTCAAAAAGTGGTAGTACTACTTGATAATATACAAAAAAAATGGAAGTAGGCACATCTAATAAGGGTGTAACATACAACATAAATATTGGTAAAAAAAAACCTATTGTGATGATTGATAAAATGCAGACAGTCGTCGAAAAAAAACGAAAGCGAACATACAAAAACCATTTCATTTTGGTCTTTTAATTTTATAAAATAAAGTTTTAAATATCGAATAAAGAACCAATTCATTAAAGAACCTTCCCTTAATTTAACATATATATATTTATATATATATATATATATATATATATATATATATATATATATATATATATATATATATATATATATATATATATATATATATATATAGAAAATATTAACTTTATATTTAAAAAAGTTTTATTTAAAAAAAAAATTATTATTTTGGACAATAATTCAGAAAATTTAATAAAATTGGAGTGAAAACAATATTTGGGGAATTATATTTATATGTGGGTTCTTAAAATTTGTATTCAATAAAAATTTGTATAAAATAAAATTTCTATAAGACTTATATTTTTAACTGAATCCTCTCTGGATAAAGAGACTCGTCGGGCAAACAAATAAAAAAGTAACATCTAATTTATAATTAAAGAAAAAGATAAGTCAATTCAATATCATTCATAACAATATATATTTAAAAAATCTTAGATTATCTTTGTAACGTACTTTAAAAATTAAGACATTGAAACTATAATTGGAATACAGATTATCATTCACAACATGACACTCAACAATTCACTTTTCCTGTAAAATCACTTAACAACACAACAAGAATAGTAACTTGTAGATGGATGAAACAGACTCGCCTTTGACATTACTTCCTCCATGTTTGTTTACGTCTCGCAGCGCCTTCGTTGGTAACTAAAAATGCGAATTATGGAAATTCTTTGGATATATTGTCGATAATTAGGCTACATGTAATCGTTAAATAGTAATCCAACTCATAGTTCTAGTATAATATGAGCAATATAGCTGAACGTCGCCGTTGTGATCCCGTCACGCTAACTGACATTAGTAACGGTTCACAGTGTGATTGACAAAATCAAGATATCGCTCTTTATCAAGCTTCATGCCGACCACTCCGACCAATCCAGTGCGACACAATCTGCACATGCTCCATGTTTGGTTTGGCTCGTTTTCCGCGTTTTAAGTTCAGTGTTTTCATGCTGTTATGTCAATTACAGTTTGCTTTTTTGAATTTGATATTTTATTATATTAATATTAATTTGTGGAGCAAACATGGTGAAGTAATTTATATCTTATAATAATGAAAAGTTTTTTTAACATCAAATTTATTTTAAGCAATAATTTGGTTCGTCATGCTTGCAACAAAGAATTTAGCAGTGTATCGACTATAAATCGACATATTAAAAATGTAACATGTTAAAAAGAAGAGATCATTTCAAACTAAACGTCCATTATAATAACTCGAGGAACACAAATTATGTGTTGTTTGGAAAATATAACTGTCTTTCTTTTTTTCTTCTTTTACATGTATTAGTATCATTTTTATGCTTCCTTAGCATATCCTTGACTTATTTTAAGTTTTTGTCATCTAAGTTAGTGATGTAATTAACAATTTCGTTAATTTCAATCTATAAATTAACAGTTTACTACCTAAATAATTGGATAACAATTTAACAATTTTAAAATCTGAATAATATACCTATGCTTTCTTTTTAAATTAATATCATCTTGACAAACCAAATTATCGCTGGAAATAAATTTGAGGTTGAAAAAACATTATAAGCATTGTATAAGGACATCTATTTTTAAAGCAAAGTTATAAGATATAACTTACTTCACCATGTTTGCTCCACACATTAATAACAATAAATACTGAAGTTTGTAGCACAAAAAAAGGTTAAATCGCCAAACCAAGCATGGAACATGCGCAGATTGTGCCGCACTGGATTGGTCGAAGTGGTCCGATGTGGTCGGCATGAATGCACTCTTTAATGTTTGCTTCATCATTAGTAGACGCATTCACGCATGCGCATCAAGCTCAAAGTCCAATAAAACGGAGTGAAACATTCATATCGTCTGTACCGTAGTGAATTACACATATAGGGCGCTTGCCCACAGGACGGTAGCGGCACGATTTGCCACGCCGCATCCGCTGAGTGCTCGCCCAATACACGGTATATCGTGCGAAACGTATTTAGATCAATACTCCGTGTTGCCAAATCGATTTTAGTGAGTTGTTGCTGTGAGCTTCGACATGATGGATCGAAGAAAAGTAATTTTTATAGCAATTGTTCTACGTAGGCACCGAAAAAAGCAAGCTATCAAGAGTCAAAGGCGATATTGGGTCCATCCCATTTTGAGGGTCAGATGTGTGAAAGGGGCATTTTATACATTATTTGAAAAACTAAGAGCAAATCCTGGGAAGTTCTTCAATTATTTTCGCATGAGCAGAGACACGTTTGATTATTTAGTCGACCAAATAAAACAGTCTATATGTCTTCAAAATACACAAATGAGGGAATGCGTACCTCCAACCGAAATGGTAGCAGTAACATTTAGTATTTTCATAGACTGCACGCATTCAATGACAACACAGCACTAAAAATATCGTTGCCGATTTCGTCGTGTCGGCTAGACATCATTTAATCCCATTGGCGTTCAGAAGTCACGCGAAACTAATTCGCGCGGTTTCTGACCGCCAAATCGCAGGTTTGTGCGGTAACGTCCTGCCGCGACGGTTTTGAATGCCGTCGCGGCATTTTTTAACAAGTGGGCGATAGTTGCGATATCGCGTACGATTGACCGCACGAGACAAATCGTGCCGTTACCGTCTTGTGGGCCCATAAGGTAACATTAGATAATATATTATCACAGTATACACCTGGTGTATTCTTTGATATTATGCTAACGACGAATCAAAATTAAATTTTTCTGAAGTTTGTAAAGTCATTTGTTAGCAACAGATGTTACCCCGAATTTCGATGTTAGTAACATTTTCTCTCTAGAGGGTATTGCCGTGTATAGTTTTACTTAGCATTTGAGATGAAGAGTATTTTCAGTGACGCAGGGTGGTCCAAGGAACGGGTGATAAAGCTTATCAAGCTGTATCAAAAAAACTATGTTCTTTGGAACCAAACGAGGGAGCAATTCAAAAATAGAAAACTAAAGATTGACGCGTGGACTAAAATTTGTGTGTAATGTGTAAGAAATTCCCACATAATTTTTTTTCGTGTGGGCTACAAATGCTGGTGCAGCATTAGGTACATTTGTTTCAGAGATACGGAGTGTTAAAATTTTTCTTAAAAACTGACGATTTATTTATTGCTCTGAAACCGGTCGAGATATGCAAATTAAATTTGGTGGTTTTTGAGAGGTAGTTATTGCGCATTTCTTTGATATGCAATTAAGAATTTTTTTTTTAGAAAAAAATGGTACGCCACCGAGATATTTCAAATTAAAAATCATGTTTGAATTCCTCGGTAAATTTGTGACAAAAAATATCTCTTTTTTTCGTCACTACCTGTCACTATTTTTTCATGCAGAATCACCCCCTGAAGTTTGTCGCACTTATTTACTAACACCCTGTATAAGAGAGACTAAGGAGGAATAATCTTAACAATTCGCAAAACTACTTTAATTTGTGCAAAAATCTGTCACAGTAACTGTCAGAACTGTCGTTATTACAAGGACCACGAACGTATACATATAAGAAGGAAATGTAACTCCGTATGCCGAACTATCAGCAACCGTGGCAGAAAAAACGGGCCCTGGGTCGATGCGTAGTATTGCACTGCGCAATGTGCATTAGTCTGTCTCTTTCTCCGCGAGAGTGAAAGTGATGTCCAGAACATGATAAATAATAGCCCACTGTAAAGGTCGGTTTTATGCATGAAAAACGAAACTGCTAAACATATACTGTGTTCATGCCCCGGCCTGGGAAGAATAAGGTTAGGTTAGGTTAGGTTTTGGTTAAACCAACCTAGAACCTACCGATTTCAAGAAAATCTCACCCCATACAACCATGAACTTCGTGAGAACGGCTGGATTGTGCGGTGAACTGTAACCTCTAGTGGTGAGCCACAATAGACCTACTAAGTGTCGCAGTGAAGGGGCGACCTACGCTCCACTCACATGATACCTAACCTACCTATAGGGGGGTTTCAGCTTAGTGGGGGACTACTTTTGGTGACTGAAAAACCTTCGAAATTTTCGGACTTCTTCCTAATTGATGTATAGAGTGACTGTGGTAAGGCGTTACTAAACGCTCCTTCTATATCTAGAAAAGCTGCCAGCGCAATTTCCTTATGTTTAAGGGAATGGCCGATCTTTCCTACTAGATTGTTTAGAGCTAAATCCGTAGATTTGCCTGTTTGGTAGGCATATTTGTGGGGGTTTAAGGGATGTTCCCTAAGATTCCCCTCTCTAATATGTCTATCAATAATTCTTTCCAGAGTTTTCATTAAGAATGAGGTAAGGCTGATCGGCCGGAAGGATTTGGGTAGGGAATGATTCACCGTACCCGTTTTACGTATGTATACAACTCTCGCCGTTGACCAGCCCAGCGGAATATAACTCCACGCCAAACTCGCTCTGAATAGTTTAACCAAAAGAGGTAGTAAAATTTCGCTGCCCTTCTGAATGAGGGCAGGGAAAACACCATCCTCCCCTGGAGACTTGAATGGGGAGAAATAATTCACCGCCCATTGTACAGATGTTGGGGTGACCACTTTTGAAACCTTTCTCCAGTCCTCCCTTTTGGGTCGTGATGTCGATCCCATTGAGAGTGGAATTTGCTCCTGGTCCCTCAGAAGCAGACTGCCGGGAAAGTGGGTCTGCAAGAGAGTCTCTAACGTTTGCCTACCAAGTCCGTAAAAGAGCCATCTGGTCGTTTTATCGATCCAATCTCTTGCGTCGGATCTCTGGCGAGAGCCTTGTGGATTCTTGTGCTGGCAGGTAGATCTGATATACTCTGACAGAACCTCCACCAGGATTCTCTTTTGGCTTTCCTTATTTCTTTGTTATAAGTCGTTAGAGCTGTACGATAGATTTCCCAGCAACCTGTTTCTTTAGCTCGATTGAAGAGACGTCGAACTTCTTTTCTTTGCTTGTCTAAGCTTCTGCTCCACCATGGTGTACCTCTATGGTCCCTCTTCTCCTTTAATGGGCAGTTTTCCTTATAGGCCGTTAGAAGGGAGGATGTGATATGCTCATTCGCCGCTTCTATTTCAGCTCTATTATGTATAGTGCTATTACCGTTACCTAGGTGCTGTTGGAGGGATTCACAATACCCTTTCCAATCTGTGCATTTTGGATCTCGAAATTGCACTATGGGACGTTGTCCTATTCTCACGTCAAAACGTATGTGTCTATGATCTGAGCATGAGGGCTCGGTAGATACCTGCCAGTTAACTATTTTGGTACTCATAAACTGTGTACTAATAGTTATGTCTAGAACTTCTCCGCGAATTCTGTTCACGAAGGTTGGTTCCGAGCCTACGTTGTTGACTGCTAGCCCTTCCCCTATTATATAATTATATAAGTACTCACCTCTTTCATTGATGTCGCTGCTGCCCCAATCCAAATGGTGGGAATTTGCGTCGCATCCAATGATCAGTTGCCTGTTGTTCCTCTTGCAGAAGGCGACTAGATCTCGCACTGCTGCTGGAGGAGGGTGTTCTTTTCGGTCTCCAGGGAAGTAAGCAGAGCAGACGACTACATCTACACTACTGTCTCCTCCTGAGATCGAAAGTTGTGCTGCAACCACATCAGGGGTGCAAAACTCTGTTAACATAAAATAGTTTATGTTTTTCCTGATTAGTATGCATGCTCTTGGCTTACCACCTAGAGTACACGCTATTAACTTACCGGAGCAGTTTCCTAGGCCGCTTATTCTGCCTGTATTGGAAGTCCAGGGTTCCTGGATTAGTGCCACATCGAGTTGCTCCTTGGCGAACCTCCTGCTGAGGACATATGAAGCCGCTCTAGCATGTTGGATGTTCGCCTGGAGAAATTGGATGTGGTTAGCCATTTCTACTTAAAGGTAGAGTGGGGAGGTTTACTTTCCTTCCCCGTATTGTTTCCTGGTGTAGGTCGTTTTGTCGGCGCTTTACCATGAAGGGTTTTTTTCCCTTTTCCGGCTTTTTTGCTGGTTTTGGCCGGCCTCTTCAGTCCCGCTGTCGCCGCCGAGGTAGATTTACCTCCCTCTTTGGTTCTAACGGTTACCTCCGAAGACTTTGGAATTTCCACCGATGATGGATCTTTCTTGGCTTCCTTGGACCGGAATTGCACCTGTCCAAAGCCAAAATATGGGCGGAAATTTAGCCGCTCTAAATCTTTAATGGATACCTCATCCATTGAGAACGTCCACATTTGACCAGGTCCTGCGTTTTCCCTGTGTAGAATGGTCCACTCCTGGGTATGCAGGGTACGGTTCATCTTCCGCAGACGGTTGGTTACCTGTTCTCCCGTCAGTCTGGGTAGTCCCTCATCGTCTGGGATGAAAGCCACACAGATGTGGGGTTTCGGTATGTCTTCCTTCTGAACTAATTTCAGCTGGGCGTTTTCCCAGGGTTGAAGGTAGCATATCACTTCCTCCATCCACTTGACCGTCTCAGCGTCCGTACAGGACAGAAGGAGGATTCCAGGTCGAATGGTGCAGCTCTGGAATCGCACTTGTGGACCATCGTCCGGTAGTTTGTCTACAGTGTCCATAATGGATCGCTGTAGCAGCCGTAGCTGTTCGTTTGACAGCTGAGCATTTGGGTGTTCTGGGTGGATTATGCCCACCTTGATGCCCTGAGCTACAGTTGCAAAGGAGCGTTTTTGCTCGTTTGAGTCCTCCATAGTGCGTGGCTTTTTCACCGCCGCTTCTGGAGTGCTACCATCCGAGCGTATTCGCTTGCTGGTGAGAGCAGGGGGGGATTGATCCCCGCTCCTTTTCTCATCCCGTTCTTTTAGTATTTGATCTAAGGCGGTTTTGTAAGGTACCCCGCTCTTGATCAATCGGCTAAGACGTTTTCTCGTCGCGCCGGCAAGTTTGACCTTCTTGTCCAGGTTTATGCTGGCCGTTTGCTTAGCCTCGCCCCCTGTTGTCAGGTCCGTTTTCTCGGGAGTGGGGGATTTTAAAAGTACCCTCTCAGCTTCCTGCGAGATTTGGTTGCTAGGAGGGTCTGTAGTAGACACCTCCATTTGCATTTGTTCGTCTGCGAGAAGATTGCCTTCGTCGCAGATGGTTTTAATGTTTTTATATTTTTTGTTACTCATATAGTTCCCACGAGTAGCTAGAGAAAAAATGGTCGACTACGGCAGAGCTCTGCATTACCGTAGCAAGGCAAAAGTACTACCGGGAGGTTGCCTGGTATCCCAGAGGCTCCGTTTGCGATATCTGTTTGGGGCAGGCACAGATATCATACATATAGTACGCCCCTTGGCACGGGTCGCATGACACCTTGAGCAAAGCCTGATGATCGCGGTAAGCTTGGCTGGCTTAAAACAAACCAACCGCACCTGTCTAGTTTAAATACAAGGAAGTGAACTCACTTGTACTCAATGGTAGTAATGATATAGCCGCTGCCCTATATCATGTCCTTAGTTGATCTGCGGGTGTTTATTCTTTAATATTAGACACCTTTCCTGTAAGCCAGGAAGTTCCCTATCAGCCATTGGAACGCGCCGTGTTGGGGTTAAGGACATCCCCGCACGGTTATATATATATTTATGTGTGAAAGATCTTCTTTGACCTATTTAGTATATAATTATTAAAAAAAATTTCTTGGTTTTAGGTCATTTTTTATATACAAAAAGACGGTTTAATTTGGTATAACCATCTTTTATTAACGTTTCGGCTTACTCAGCCTTTTTCAAAATATACTTACAACTAAAATAAAACGATCTTCTCACTAAGATATTCAGTACAATACAAAAATATTTTTTTGCTAAACGTAAATTAATTAAAAATATCTATTTCATTGTCCATAGTTAAAATTTTTTTAATAAAAACATAAAGCATTTTTGTTTGTCACGAAACAATAAATATTTACAACGGCTAATTTACACATTTAACTACTTTAAAATCAATTATAGTACTGATAGAAAGATTTTATTAAGGTTGTTTAAATCCTTTTTATTGTTAATGGCGTCCCTCTTTTTTGTATTTTGTTCCAATCCTATAATTTTTGTGTTTTCAAAATTAAAAGTATGTTTTTTTGAGTTTTCATGGCAAGTTAGAGCTGTTATATTCTTTTTGTCGTATTTATGTCCTTTTAACCTATTTTCCAAATACTGGCTAGTTTGTCCAATGTAAACACCATTGCAGTCGTTACACGGAATTTGATAAATTATATTGCTTATTTTATTTTTTGGCGTTTTTAATTTTAATTTTGAAATATTATTTGACAGCATTTGATTTGCTTTATGGCATATGGTAATATTATGTTTATTAAAAAGCCCTTGTATTTGTTGTGATAATCCGTTTATAAATGGTATGGAAATATATTTTTTATTACTATTTTTATTTTGTGGTATATTTTTCGTTGAATTATAGTCTTTATTTATACGATTTTTAAATAATTTGTTAACCATTTCTGACGGGTAGCTGTTCAGTTTTAAGGCTTCTTTGGTGATAGCATTACCTCTGTATTTTGGGTCTGATAGTTGGATTGCGCGGTCAGCCAGTCCAATAACAACAGATTTTTTTTGATTGACTGGATGATGGGAATTAAAATTAAGGTATCTAGATGACCAGGTTTTTTTGGTATACCATTCAGTCCTAATACTGTTACTTTTGTGGTGTAGAGTGACATCAAGGAAGTTTATTTGACCTTTTTGTTCATTTTCGATGGTAAACTGAAGTTTTTCATGGTATGCATTTAATAAAAAAATAAAAAAAAACAACACGCCATTTTTAACAAATGTAAACAAAACCAAAAATTTCCTTAAAGATAACCCTCAAATTAAAATTCTTAAAGCTGGTAAGACCAACAAAACTGTCATAATGTCATCAACCGAATACAATGATAAAATAAACCATTTATTACAAGATGAAAAAACCTATAAACAGATTAAACAGGACCCAACAAATAAGCACCAAAAACAAAACAATAACTTAATAGACCTTTGAACGTTTGAGCGTTTGAGCACCCCAGACGGATGGTAAGTAAACTAATCACAAAATGACGGCCTTTTTAAAATATTCTATTTTGAATATTGTCCTCGGATTGATTTTAGAATGCCGCGTACTAATACAAACATTTGTAAATTTTTTACAAGTTTTTGGCCGTTGAGAACCAGTCGTAAAACCCTATTTTATTTTGAAAGATAAACAAGACATTTGGGTTAAAAATAAAATAGTAATATTTGTTAATATTTAATTAATGTATAATTTGTTATTACAATTAAATTTATGTACATACATACATATAGCCACGCCTTTTCCCCGTGTGGGTAGGCAGAGACCACTTCCTTCCACTTGCTATGGTACATCTTTCGCTTCTTCTACTTTCATCAGTGCTCTCATACATGTTCGTCGGTTGTTGATACTCTTGACCTGGCCTTTTTCAAAACAATGTCGATCTGATCGGGATATGTTCATTGAGATCGACCTCTACCGACTTGCCCATTCACACTCGCCTTATAAATCTGTATCGTCATTCTTTCTTCTTCCATCTTCTCTACGTGTCCAAACCACCTAAGCATTTCTTTATCTATCTTTGTAACCACATCTGTTACGTATAGTGATATTTTATACAAATTTTGAAGAAAGAAAAAAGAAACATGCACTAACCAAAATTATTTCCTCTAGTCTTCCAATTGTCTTTTAGAAGCGGAGGGTGTTAACACTATATTTTGTAGTAGCTTCGGTGATTGGCGGTTAAATTGAATTGGAGGCGGCGGTAGCGATTAAGCAATTATTACGAATTTGCGAATTTTCGTGCGAATCAATTTGTATTTCTCGAATGAATGAATGTTTTGTCCCTCTGATGCTTGAGAGCGCGATAGAAGTGGGTTAGGGTAGTTCATCTTGAATTAATGCGCGGAATACTTAAATATATGATATTTAAGTGATTAATAAATAAAGTAAGTTTCAGAAGTAAAGCATTTGATAAAAAACAATTAAATTATAATAACAATAACAAAAAATAAATAATTTTAGTGAACGAAGACTGAACATTCTCTCATACTAAAATTAAATTACAATTTTGAATTTTTTTTGTTTTAAGCTTCTGCTAGAGGACATAGTTTTACCAAAGCCCTTTTCATAATACTATCCTTATTTTTATTTTAGACCTAATGGACATAAGAAGACAACACAAAACCAAAAATAGAGAAAAGTATAATGAAATTCATAAGGAAATACGGAAAAGAATTAAAGCAGCAAAAGAACGATGGCTAAAGGAGTCTAGAAATTGAAAAACTGGAACAACAGCATGACAGTTTCCACTTACATAAAAATCTAAAAGAATTAACGGGTACATGTAAAACTTACAAGACAAGAATCATCCGAGACTCTAGTGGAAGAATATTAAGTGAGGTAGAGGAGCGCTGTACCGAATGAGAAAATTATTTAAAATAATTATTCAAAGACGACCAAAGAGAATACCAACAAACAACATCAAACAGGGACAAAGGCCCACCGATCCTAGTTTCCAAAGTACAAAAAGTAATAGATCAAGCGAAGCGAAGAAAGACCCCTGGACCAGACGAGGTACCTGCAGAACTGCTAAAATTAATAGACGACGAGATCGTTGGGATCATCACATCCTTATTTAACAAGATATATAGCACAGGTGAAATACCAGACGACTGGTTAGAATCCTTATTTGTAACTATCTCGAAAAAGAGTAACCCAAAAGAATGTGGTGACTACCGACTTATCAGTTTGATGAGTCACACACTTAAAATATTTTTGAAGATACTGCACCATCCTATATATCGACTTTGTGAGGACAGAATCAGTGATGAGCAGTTTGGTTTTCGAGGCGGTATGGGTACCCGTAAGGCGTTGTTCTGCATGCGAACACTTTTGCAAAAGAGTGTTGAATTTCGTAAAAACATTTACGTATGTTTCATCGATTTCGAGAAAGCCTTTGACAACGTACCGTATACACCACTGTTTCAATGCTTAGATCTAATTGGTCTTGACTCATATGATGTAAGACTGCTCGAAAACCTATACTATAACCAGACTGCTAGAGTCAAAGTGGAACAAGAGGTTTCAGAAAAAGTTCCTATTAAACGTGTCGTTAGGCAGTGACGTGTCATGTCACCAATGCTTTTTAATGTCTACTCGGAAGCTGTTTTTGAAGAAGCGCTGAAATATCGTTATGATGGTGTTAAAATTGGTGAAGAAGCCATTAACAACATTAGGTAAGCTGATGATACTGCTATAATGGCAGAAAGCCTCGAAGACCTCCAAACACTACTAAATGCAGTAAACAATGCATGCAAGGAAAAGGGTTTAAGCGTCAATACAAAGAAAACGAAGTGGATGGTTGTCGGTAAAATTAATATCGAGTATCCAAAATTAAAATTGGTGGTAAAATTCTGGACAGAATACAACACTTTAGGTATTTGGGTAGCTGTATGGACTGTAGAGTTGAAAGCGATGAAGGAATCTCAACCAGAATAGAACTGGCACGTAAAAGATTCACTAGTTGGCGTTCTGTACAATGTAATAGAAGTCTTTTGATGAACATCCGACTAAGAGTATTAAAGTGCTACGTTTGGTCTGTTTTGCTTTATGGATGTGAAACCTGGATCAGGTCTTTTCATTACGAGGTCTAGTCGAAAAATTCTTGGCTAGAAGTCAAAAGGTCTACTGCGCTATTGTAGACTTGGAAAAAGCCTATGACAGAGACGTGAAAGGAGAATTGTGGTCGACATTGTCTATGTATGGGGTGAGAGGTACATAAAACGAGCACTATAAATCACTTTGTGTCAGGATAAACGGAGCTTACACGATTTATCATAAAAAAAAGGTGTAAGACAGAGATGTGTGGCTTCGTCATGACTGTTTACATTATACATAAATGATAGTTGAAAGATTTGAAAAAGAGTGCGTATGGATTGGAAATGAATGATTTGATCGTCAAATGCCTTCTTTACGCCGATGATCAAGTCATATTAGCGTCATCTGAAGAGAAGTTGCAGGCGATGGTTAATGTTATGCATGATGCCCTGAAAATTAAAGGGATGAAAATAAATGTAAGCAAAACAAGAGTGGAACAAGTAAATGAGTTGGTATACTTGGGTTCAAAGTTTACGAAAGACGAAAAGTATAGCAGTGACATTGAGCGAAGGGTGTTGGCAGAAAAACAAATGAATGGGGCACTGTATAGCTATATGAACAGCCAGAAAGTGTCAAAAAAAGGAACGTATGGCCGTGCATAGAGGAGTGCTGGTTCCTACAATTATGTACGGTAGTAAATGTTGGGTTTGGTAGAAGAAGCATGAAAATAGGATTAATGCTGCGGAGATGAGTAGTCGGAGAAGTATAGCCGGAGTGAATTGGTTGGATAAAGTGAAGAATAGTGAGATAAGGAAACGCTGTAGTGTAAAAGAAGATAGATAAAGGAATGCTTAGATGGTTTGAACACGTAAAAAGGATGGATGAAGATTGACGAAACAAATTTATAAGGCAAGTGTGAATGGACAAGTCGGTAGATGTAATTGGTTTGACAGTTAGAATAGAATTAGGAAAGAAAGGCACATCGAGAGGCGAAATTGTTCGGAGTAGAATGGAAACTATAATAACATACGACAATTGCCGAATAGCCTTGCTTGACAATTACAATGAAGTACGCACGGAATTTATGGCGGGTTATAATAATGTCTAGGTTATAATAGTATAGATTTATTCCGTTTTTTTAATTAAAATGGGTAGATCAAAAATAAAAAAAAATTACTGTGCGGAAGCGAAAGAGGTAATTGCTAACGGTATTGCAAATTTCAATCGTCACCGGGTATTAGCTGCAACATGAATATCCATCATGGTGTTTCGCATTGTTTACAATGAGGACCAAAAAGTAGAAAAAGGTAAGCAACCTTGTATTTGATCTTCAAAAAAACCTAGCACCTAGCACTTGTGATTTTATTTCAGAAGGTTGGGGACAAATAATTAAGGATATCTAATTTTTATGTTATAAAAAAGCAACGGTCAACTTTTACAGCATTTTACAAGAAGTAAACTAACAGGTTTTGAAGCTGGGCAGTCAACTTTAAGAAAAGTACTTCTTGCATTAGGTTTTCATTGGAAAAAAATTATTGAGTTATGTTAATGAAAAGTTATGTTGTAGGATTAAAGCGCATATAATATTTTAAAAAATAAAACAGTATCGTGGGGAAGAAAGAGATATTATTTAAACATATAAAATATATTTGCATAGCTATCATTCTACGAACAAATTCATAATTGACTGTAGATCCAAAAACAAATTTAAAAAAACATTACAGTACAGGACAAAAGTTAATTATAGTGCACGCCGGTGGTAGTGTTTCTACTACTATGCTTTGAAATCGTTCTAACCCCTTTTTTTACTAATTAATTATTATTTTACCTAATAAATATATTTTTACTCAACTTACACAATATTCTGATAACACAGGTCTACAACTATAAAACTGCATAGGATTTTTCTTAATTTTCTTATAGATATTTACTTTCTAAAACCCAAAAAATTCTATCACGTCTATTTATTTTTGTAAGTGAAGTATTTGTTTTTCATAAAATTTATGGTTTATTTATATTATCTTAAAAGTTCTCATCCAAAATTAATTTTTACATTCACTTATTCAATTATATTTTACTGTACAATATAAATGTTAACAAACCTACATTTGGATTAAATTATGTTAAGACAAGTCAAAACAGTTTAGTATCTCACATGATATGCAGGACCACTCTCAGTAGACATATAGCTTTCAAAATGCACAGTATGTACTGTTGTTTCTATTGCTTTTGGTTCCTTATCGAACGGTACGGGTGGGGGCTAGGCGAAAGAAAGTGTAAGATTTTTTCTGTCACGAAACACGAAACAGATGCGTATGCCGTATACCAATTATACCTGCGCAGCCGGTGCGAACTTATTGACTGCCTTGAACCAATAAGCGCGCACCTATGACTGGGCACAGCCAATAGCATACGCGCTTATTTCTATGCTACGCGTCTTCTTTCCTTTACAACAGAACGCGCATGCGCATTATTTTTGCAATTGTCATTTTGACAAACACGTGGACTACATAAATAGACGTCGCGTTGCTAAGTATTTCTATGCCACGCGCCTCCTCTTCTATACAACAGAATGCGCAAGTGCGTTATTTTTGCAATTGTCATTTTGGCAAATAAGTGGACTACACAAATCGACGTCGCGTTGCTATGCTACCACAGAAATATAATAAATACTAGCGCCAATCAGTGATGTATGATTTGGCACCCCATAGTGCGATTGACCTATCTCTGATTTTGCGCAATAAATAGTATATTGAGTGGGATATTTAAACGCGTCACCAGGACAGGACAGACAGAATTTTAAATTTATGCAAGCACTTGAGAGACTACTAAAATTATCTAAAGTAAAGTAAAAACTTTACGAAACTAAACTACATGAATGTCAGAAGTACACAATATAAAATATTATAAAAACAATGAGGAAACACAAAAAACGGAGCGCTAATGCAAGCGATTTTCCGAAAGCAAAAAGGAAAACAGATGTCAACAACTCATTAAACCCGAATACGACACTGTTTTACTTTGCTTCTTTATAGTCACGTATGCTTCTGCGGCTCTGTTGCCAGATTTTCTTGATTTTTCCTAATTAATTGCCCTAATAGCACATATAATATTATATTTATCTGAAAATACCAAGAAAAAAAGAACTTGGCAACGATGTAGCAAGAAAAGATAGGATTGAAAACTATAACGATTGGGCCATTATTCTGGAAAAAATTCAATATCAAGATGGATGCAGCAGGGTTATACAAAGTAAAAATCTTTTCTATGCTTGTGGTCTCTGCCTACCCCTACGAGAAAAAGGCGTGACTATATGTATGTATGTGGGATAGTATAGCCAAAAAGCAGCATTGGACCACAAGTGACTGGCCACAGTATATATATTAATGCGGCATGTTTGCATTTTTTAATTTTATTATCGTACATCAGTAACACATCGAGCAAAATTTATCTAAAATAAAAAAATTAAGCTATACCTATTAAATATTTTATCTTCAAAATGTTTATTAATGGAATAAATAAATCATTTAATTGTTATTTACATTTAAAGAAATAGTGCAAGGTGATAATGGACCGATGCTTGTCGAATAACTAGTGACTTTATCAAATAACTTTTGTTATTTCGACTTCAACATCTCGGACATGTTCTGCTAGGACAAGATTTTTACCTTTGGTGATAGTCTGAGGTTAAAATTCGATGGTATGACTTATTGTTTGGAAACCTGTCTTAATAATTATATGCATGCTTGCTTTAAATCTGAATCTGATCTACTGCAGGGCCGGCCCGTTCATATAGGCGAACTAGGCAATGGACTAGGGCGCTCGTATTAGGGAAGGCGGCATCGAAATGAAAAAATAATAGTTTTTTTTTAAATTTAAAACTTGAAGATACTACCGATTTTTACCCACTTTTCTACCAAAAAATTTTTGGTTTGGCAACACTGCTCGAACAACACTACATCACAAGAAGTTCTCAACTATATTTGTGAAAATGGCGTGCCTGATTTGGTAACTGAATAAGGGTGCTGCTGCTTACTCTTCCTGTGACTGTGGCCACTGGTGAGCACAGACTCTTTAAATTGAATTGAAATAAACCCTTGCCTGGAGCTATGAAAGTTGTAAACGGTTTACTTACTTCTGTTAATGGTACTTGCCAGTATCCATTCTTTAAGTCTAAAGTGGAAATGTATTTTGCGGTTTTTAGTTTCTTCAGAATGTGGTTTATATACGGCAGTGGGTACGCATCTTTTTCGGAAATCTCATTAATCCGCCTAAAATCTATGCAGAACCTGTAATCGTTATTTTTTTTCCTAACCAAGACGATAGGAAATCTGTACGGGCTGTTAGACTTCTCTATTACTCCTTCTTGTATTATTGCATCGATTTCATCATCGATAATTCTTTGAATTGCCGGGTTTCTCGGTGTAGTGTGCTTCAACTTGATAGTGCGAGTGATCAAAGGTGTCACTCCTTTTATCTTTTCGAATTTTCCTACCTCGGCTTTTAAAAAAAATTCTTACGTGTTTCATATTGTTCCAAAGTTAAAACGGGATCGATATTAAGTTTAGGTTCGTTGTGAGTCTCGTTGCTATTAGTCGGGAAGTGTTCCGGAATATTTACTGTGGTATCAGTAACGTCCCTTTGTGTATCGGATTCGGTGACTTCAGTTGGTAGTTGTACTGCGGTGTCAGTACTTTTGTTCCGCTTTCGGAATGCGGTCAGTTCTTATTGTTGGTGCACTGCGGTATCAGATATCTACGGATTTAATATGGTAGTGTATCGAGTAAATTTTTTAAGTTCCATTAAAAATCTTTTAGTGTTTTTGTCTTTGTTATTTTATTTTTAATTGGATACGAATTCTCAAAACAGAAATCAATTGTTTTCCCTAGAAAATCATATGCCTCGTTTATATCAGATACGTTATGGATTTCGTTTAGGTTGAAATTTTGTAACTGTTGCTTAAACTGTGATTTATTGGTTACGCTCAAGGATCTAACTGATTGGCAATGATCGGAAATATCCAAGTTGTTTATATTTACAACTAAGAATTGAGCTTTATGGTCGGACAGCCCCGTTTCTATTGAATATGCTACAGATAAAAAACTGGAATCAAAGTTAATAGGTATGTTATCAATTCTTGTAGCTGTTGTCGCAGTTACTCGAGTAGGTTCTGATATTGTTGTTTCTAGATTAAACATGATCAGCACATTTTCACATTAAACAGCACAAATTCTTTACAAAGCATTACTTTCTCTATAACTTAAGATACAACTCAATATATTCTTATTAAGAGTGACTTATACAGTTAAAAATACTAATTGGGAAACAGGCTGAATTTTGTTAAATATAAATCATAATTAGTTCGAATAAAAACAAAATTATATACTGGAATATTGTCGTTATTTGAAATTGAAATTTTGCAATTGTTGTGAATATTACAACCGACTGTAAGAAATAATAAAAACGTATTCCACTCAAAAACTATATTTATCGTAAAACGTATTCAAACTATCCCTCAATAACGAAAAGGCGTCTATTTATTGTCGCCCCTTCATTAAGACTGCCGCCAGCCTCTTTCTTGTCCCTTTCTCCAGATGTGTTCGTGCATCCAAAAGCTCTCGTCGACTACGGGGGCGAATCCAAATATATTTTACACTCGGATATCCTGCATTAAAGGTCTGTCCTCAGACCTATCGCTGCTAAAGAATTATCTGTTCCTAAAGGAATAAATTATACCTAGAAATAATTTACACATGACAATACATGTCCTTAATAAATTAAGTGGGAGCGTAACAACTCCATTGTGACAATATCATGTCAGGTCATGGAAAAAGCCATCAACATCGAGCTCATGAAATATCTGGAAGACTCAGGAATTATCAATGATAGGCAATATGGCTTCCGCCATCAGAGATCAACTGGTGACCTGCTCGCATACGTCTCACATATATGGCAGCTATCTATTGAAAAGTATGGAGAAACTTTAGCTGTGGCATTAGATATCTCCAAGGCGTTCGATCGAGTTTGGCACCAGGGACTCCTCGCCAAGCTTCCATCTTATGGCTTGCCCCCTCAGCTGTGTTCTCTGCTTGCTAGTTTTCTCTCAAACAGGTCTCTTCATGTAGTGGTCGATGGAGTTTCATCTGACACTCTACTCACAAATGCTGGTGTTCCGCAAGGATCCATTATAGCACCAACACTATTTTTACTTCACATCAACGACCTATTGAAAGCAACTTCATGTCCCGCACACAGCTTTGCCGATGATAGTACCCTCCATACCGCATTCTCTTCCAGGGCCCCTATATCAGCCCGTGAAACCAGAAATGAACGAGGAAGAAATGTTAACAATATAAATATGGACTTAGCAACAATTCTCGAATGGGGATCCAATAACTTGGTAGAATTCAATACAAACAAAACACAAGCATGTCTTTTCTCTAGAAAAGCCGATCTCACTGTGCCTAACATAACTTTGTCAGGAGTAACCATACCACTGAAGTCATCCATATCGGTATCCATATTGGTATTACTATCAGCAATAACCTTTCCTGAGAAAATCACGTGAGGTCCATTGCCAAAAGTGCATCCCAAAAACTTGGTTTTTTGTTTCGTGTCAAGAGCTATTTCACCTCCAGTCAGCTGCTTATGATCTATAAGGCACAGATCCGACCTGTACTGGAGTACTGTTCCCATATTTGGAGTGCAGCACCTCAACATATCCTGAAGCTACTGGATTCTGTCCAAAAAAGGGCAATTCGTCTCGTCGGTGATGCCTCGCTTACAAACTCGCTCACTTGTCTGGAACACCGTAGAAAAGTTGGCGATTTGTCTCTATTTTATAGATATTTTCATGGGCGATGCTCTTCTGAAATATCAACAATCGTTCCTCCTTTGGCAGTCTCTTCGAGATTAACCCGTCAAGTTCAGTCTTCACACCCCTTCGTGGTCACTTTGGAGACCTGGAGGTGTTCCCCGAGGCATACAACCTCCAGAAATTTAAGAAGAACACCAACTCCTACCTTCTTTCCCTTGGTTCCCACGATGTTCTCTGAACATTACATGATATCCCTTTTCGTGGGAACCAGAACATAAAAAAAAAAAAATCTGTCCGTAAAAATCGAATATGAGTGCAACAAATCCTTTGTGACAATATATGTCCGTAAAAATCGAATGTGAGCGTAACAACTCCCTTGTGACAATATCTGTCCGTAAAAATCGAATATGAGCGTAACAACTCCATTGTGACAATATCTGTCCCACTATATTTACAACTACAATAATAAAAATAAAATACCGTAATACTAAAATGTTTTGACAATATCTGTCCCACTATATTTACCACTATAACAAAAAAATAAAATGGTAATACTAAAATGTTTTGACAATGTCTGTCCCACTATATTTACAACTACAACAACAAAAAATACCGTAATACTAAAATGTTTTGACAATATCTGTCGATAAAAAATCGAATGTGAGCGTAACAACTCCATTGTGACAATATATGTCGGTAAAAATCAAATATGAGCGTAACAACTCCATTCTGACAATATCTGTTCGTAAAAAATCAAGTGTGGGCGCAACAACTCCATTCTATTTTCTGACCTACCCTTGTTTCGTAATTATGTGCGTCTTTTAATAAATTAGCAAATGAAACACACTTACGAAACTGGTCCAGCACTGATTTCTGTCCAACTGGTTTTCACCTGAATGCAAGCGTCATGCATTTCCCCAAGACAGTTTAAAATCAGTCGAACAACAGAGTGATCATCCCATTTGTATCGACTAGCCAAAGTTTCAACCTTCCGGACTCACTCTTCGGCCGTAATATCATCACGCGAACGGTCAAAAATTGGCACCAAACTCTCATCACCAACACGCACTTGACAAACAGTTTTGTTTTTATAGTCACTCAGTTCTTTTTTTCAAACGTTTCACCTCACGTTTTAAGTTTATCGACGATGATCCACTACTGGCCGAACTCGAAGAGCTTGAGGTAGTACTTGAACTCAAACTACTACTTCTTTGTCGGCGGTGACGTTTTTCCTCACGTCCACAATTACGACTTTTTCGTTTTCCCATTTTTATCAATAATTTTTTTTTAAAACAATAAAATAAAAAAAAACATGTTCCCAATCCCACCGCTGCCTGTAAGAAATAATAAAAACGTATTCCACTCCCACTGTAAGGGGTGACGGCAACAAAGAGATGTCGGCCCAAATGACAACCTCACCTGCACGTGGTGCACCCTGCTAGATAACCAACAAGGCTCTGTCGACCGAGTGATGTATAAGTAATCCCCTCTGGTCAACCAACAGCTACGGGTGGAGGAGTTGACAAGAGCAAGGGCACTCTATTTTCCTGGGGAGGAGAAATCGTCCCCGAAGGCGGAGGAACTACGAAAGGTAGTCAACGGCATTGGAATCAGGAAGGCAACGGGAAACCACCTGATTATCATTTCCCAGACAATCACATGAATACATGGATACATTCAACACGAAATTTTCCGGAGGAGTAAATAGTTCCACAATCGGATCTTCGGGGGGAACGGTTTTGAATGTTTCAAGTTTACGAGCAAACTTCAGAAAAGCTATCAAGATAGGAACCTGGAATACACGCAGCCTGTTTGAGGCTGGAAAATTGGCTAATCTGGTTCAAGAGATTGAAAGAACCAAATTGGATATACTGGGTGTGTCAGAAACCTGGTGGACTGGAGCAGGAAAACTGAATATGGATTACGGAACATTTTTCTATTCCGGAAATGAAGAACGAAATCACAGAAAAGGTGTCGGAATTGTGATATCAAAGAATCTTGCGAAGTACGTTAGAGAGTTTATACCGTATTCTGACCGTACCGCAATGGTAAAACTCCAAGCGAAGCCAAACAACCTCAACATAATACAGGTATACGCACCAACAACCGATGCAGCAGACGAGGAAATAGAACAATTCTATAGAGAAATCAAAGAACTACTTAAATTGACGAAAAAACATGACGTAAATATAGTAATGGGAGATTTCAACGCCAAAATAGGAAAAGGCAGTTTTGGAGACATAGTGGGGCTTTACGGTCTCGGAACAAGAAACGAGAGGGGCGACCGACTCTTACAATTTTGTCAAGAAGAGGAGATGAGAATAACTAACACATGGTTCAAACTTCATCCCCGTCGCCTCTATACATGGAAATCTCCAGCAAACAGTCCGCAGAATGTAATAAGGAATCAAATAGATTTTGTTCTGATTAATGGAAGATTTAGCACAACTGTCAAAAGAGCCTGCACATACCCTGGAGTGGACGTACCATCAGACCACGTACTCTTGGTGGCCACTGTAAAGATTTCTCTTTCGTGTAGAAACAAATCGGTCACGCAAAAAAGGATAGCATTAGATAAAATAAAAGAAAGGGAAATAAAATCTAAGATCAGCAGCGATATAAATACACAAATGCAACTAATGACGGCAAACATTGGAGAAGATTTAACACCAACATGGGATATGATTACGAATACGGTAACAGATATCATGAAGAGCAACTTGTGCTATCAACCAAATAACAAAAAGCAAAAATGGATGACACAAGACATATTGTTACTAATGGATAAACGGAGAAAACACAGGAACGACCCAGATGACAGCACATATAAAAGTATTCACAGGCAAATAAAATCAAAAATAAGAATAGCGAAGAATGAATGGCTTAAACAACAATGTAAAGAAATAGAAGAACTACAACTACAGCACGATGATCACAACCTACACAAAAAACTGAAGGAGACTGCAGGAATATATAGAAAAAGGAGACCAACTGTATTAGTTAATCGGGACAATCAGATACAGACGGGCGAACAAAACAAAAGTAACCTTTGGGAAAATTATATAGAGGAGCTCTTCAATGATGAACGTCCAATGAGAGAAAATGATGATAACTGCCACCTATCTGGCCCATCTATCACCAAAGAAGAGATTGAAAAAGCAATACATGCATCAAAAAACAACAAGGCACCAGGCCCGGATGAAATTCCCTCAGAAATTCTCAAACTCCTAGACGAGAGGGGAATTATAGCACTCCATAAAATATTTAACATTATTTACGATACTGGCCGCTACCCTGAGCAATGGTTAAGTTCTATCTTTATTCCATTGCCTAAGAAGATTAATGCAAGAAGATGTGAGGATCACAGACTTATCAGTTTAATGAGCCACACTTTAAAAATATTCCTAAAAGTATTACACCAGAGAATATACAGGAAATGTGAGGTGGATATGAGTGACTCGCAGTTTGGATTTAGGAAGGGATTAGGTACGAGAGAGGCGATAGTTGCAACACAAGTGCTGGTCCAAAACTGTTACGACCAGAGAAAAGACGTCTGCCTGTGTTTTCTAGACTATGAAAAAGCCTTCGACCGAGTCCAACATCATAAATTAATGCAACTACTCAGAAAACTTGACATAGATCAAAAAGACATACGATGTATTGAAAACTTGTATTGGCATCAAACTGCACAATTAAAACTAGAGTCTTCTGTTTCCAACCCCGTACAAATAAGAAGAGGAGTCCGACAGGGATGCGTGTTATCGCCACTCTTGTTTAACATATATTCGGAAGCCATATTTCGGGAGGCAATGGAAGACAAAGAAAAAGGAATCAAAGTCAATGGTGTATGGATTAACAACATCCGATATGCTGATGACGCTGTCATTATTTGCGACAACATGTATGATCTACAGGAACTAGTCTCTACAGTTGGAGAGCGTAGCAAACAAATGGGATTAAACATCAATACCCAGAAGACTAAATTCATGATCATCTCCAGAACGCCGGAAGCGTTCCAAAATGCCAACCTAACATTTAATGCGAAACCTATTGAAAGAGTAAGCAAATTTAAATAACTGGGCACCTGGCTTTTCGAGGAGTGGGTATCGGACAAAGAAGTAAAATGTAGAATAGAACAAGCTCGACAAGCATTCTTAAAATTGAAGAACATATTCACATGTTCCGACTTCGATCTCAAATTAAGACTAAGATTTGTAAAATGCTATATATGGTCGGTGTTGCTATATGGCGTGGAAGGCTGGACACTTAAAACTAATGACATCAACAGGTTGGAAGCTTTCGAGATATGGCTGTACCGTCGAATCCTAAAAATACCATGTACGGCGAAAATGACAAATGCCGAAGTCCTCAGAAAAGTCAAAAAAGAACGCGAACTCTTTAACACAATTAAGAAGAGAAAGACGGCGTACCTAGGACACATCATGCGAAATGAAAAATACCAGTTCCTACAACTGATAATCCAGGGTAAAATCGAAGGCAAGAGAGGAATCGGACGTAAAAAGATGTCCTGGCTTCGAAACATTAGGCAATGGACAGGGATACAGGACATACAATCTCTGATACACACGGCCAGAAACAGAGACGTAATGGAAAATGTGATCGCTAACATCCAGTAATGGATCTGCATCAGAAGAAGAATTCCACTCAAAAACTATGTTTATCGTAAAACGTATTTAAACTATCCCTTGATAACAAAAATGCGTCTATTTATTGTCGTCCCTTTATCAAGACCAGCCTCTTTCTTGTCCCTTTCTCCAGATACCTGGCCTCCAGATGTGTTTGTGCGTCCAAAAGCTCTCGTCGACTACGGGGGCGAATCCAAATATATCTTACACGACCATAATTTTTCAAGATTAAAAATATAAGATTATTGTCAATGTTAAAGATTAACTTACGATATCACATATATAACGTTACAGTATTGTGTAGTATTTCTAATCCCAATTGGAACTACACAAGTTTCAAGAAGGAATTCTCCTTCCAGTTGCCGTCTTGACATAGGCTTCGTATATTATTTTTCAATGGTATTTTTTCAGTTACTTATTTACAACGAAGGCAACAAGAATAGCAGGATATCTACATGACACAATATGGCGAAATAAAAACATTAAAATAGAAACCAAATCAAGAATTTACAAGGCAATAGTAAGACCAACTATGACATACACGGCAGAAACTCGACCAGACACAGCGAGAACTAAACAACTTCTAGAGACAACCGAAATGAGAGTACTTCGTAGAATAACTGAAAAGACGATCTTGAACAGAGAAAGAAGCGAGAATATAATAAGGACATGCAAGGTAGAAATCATCAATGAGTGGGTTCTCGGCAGAAAGAGGGAGTAGAATGAGCACATCAGTAGAATGGACAACGAAAGAATAGTCAGAACAGCACGCGACAAATCACCAATGGATTGCAGGAGTTTAGGATGCCCCCGAAAACGATGGAGCGACAACTTAGCAGTGCAATAGGCAGAGGGACGATGAAAAGAAACAGGCGATTTGCCTATATTAAAGAAGGAAGAAGAAAAAGAAGAAGAAGAAGGATTCATGACGATTGACACAGATTTCTCACATGTAATGTTATTATTTGTTTCGAAAGGTCCCTAGAAAGCCGTATTGATAAAATTATTTTTAATGGATAATTCACATAGCCTCACCAACACATGGCACTGATTAAGAAATATTGTGAACTGGTGAAATAATTTGGCTTCAGATAGCAGGTGTCCATACCAGCTAGCCGAGCATTTATTCCTCAGATATTAGAAATATTAGAAATACCTACTATACTCAAGAAATTGAAATCTAAAAACGTACAAAAATCAGAATAAGGTATTACGCAAATGACCACATTTATAAATGCACAGTATCTTCACTTTAATTTCAAAAGTTTTCATACTTCAATGGTTTGTTAGTGCATAAATGAAAAGAAACTATTAATTCAAGCACAAGTCTGCAGTGATTGGAACATTGTTTATTTTGCAAAAAATGTTTTAATGCTCTATTTCAGCAATAAAATTTTTAAAAGTTCGAAAAATTCCGAATACTACTAATAATAATATTTTACGTTTTTTTTAAGTTTTACATTCGCAACCAACGCTGTGAAACGCATAATTTATTTAACACACTTTTTTCTTCGACGTTGCCATTTTTAAAAGCACATCGAAGTAGAGGTAGTGAAAAACGAGTTGTGTATGACCTTAAAAATAGTTGCGCAGAGCTAACCAGCAACGATGTACAGGATTATTAAAATGGGACCTAAAAAAGTCCGCTCGATGGTACCGTAAAATGGCTTTCCATCTTCTAGCCAAGGCGAAGTAGGTTAAAAATTACATTATAATTTTATTTCAAAAAAGAATTTTAAAAATTTATTTATCACCCAAGAAGCCTTAAATGCTTATTACAGACGTAATAAGCTAATATTACACTATATCTAAAATAAATATTGGTAAAAAAATAAAAATTTAATCTTCAGTTCATAATTGAAATTGGCAATCAAAAATAAAATTAAACTTAAAATCAAAATCAAAAAATAAGAGGCTACACGATGGGTTTGCAACCTAAGTCGTCATCGTCGTCGTCAGCTTCATTATCTGAAAATTCACCATACGTCCCATATTTTTGGTACGGTGTGCGAACTGTGAATGTAGGTTTCATCAGTGTACCTATATAATTGGCCGTCCCTCTTTTTTGAATCTTTTTAACTTCCCTAAATATTCAAATCTTTCTGCTTTTATGTCGTATTCCTACACTAAAACTTTCCTGTTTTTATCCATCTGAATCCCTTTATTTTAACCAATCTTCTAAACGAATCTATTTTGCCAGTAAAATTTATCCCATTTTTATTTTTTACTTTTCATGGTAGGTCTTCTGTTATGTATCGCTGTGTATGAATAAATAGTTTCTTCCTCAAATTCATCAACGGATCCTTTGGAAGTTGATGATTTGTTGAGGTTTTTTTGAAGCGATTGACCGGGTGATATTATACTCAGGGTTCCGTGACTCCTTGATTTCTCGATTGGATTAAATTTGAGGTGATGTATAGATTTCTTATGAAATACTACTATAAAATGGATCAGGAAGGTATATAGTTCTGCAAATAAAAACAAAAGAAGGATGGTACCACTGAATAAGTGTTGCTGAATAACAAGGAAATAATGACCTTTTTTGAGAATATGTCGAAAAGTATTGATTTCCGCATCGTTTGGTTTT
Source organism: Agelastica alni (assembly GCA_950111635.1). NCBI lineage: Eukaryota > Metazoa > Arthropoda > Insecta > Coleoptera > Chrysomelidae > Agelastica > Agelastica alni. The sequence goes on from OX467716.1 coordinate 13,002,122, forward strand.
TAGATACGTGTTTTACGCCTCAAAATAATACCTGTTTATTTTAATATTAAAATCGTCATCGCTACACCACTGGATAAAAATATAGTAAACAATGAGATGTTCCAACTTACTTGTGAAAATAAACACTGTGGCTTAAATAGTCCGGTTTTTACATACTTGGCAATGACGAATCATTTCTTCCACTAAATTTCATTAAATTTTACCAATAATATGCTGAAAATAACCGAATACACCAAAATCTCGTTGCAACACTTTCGGCAACAGCGTTACTAATAATAGCCGATTTCGTAGTATTCACACATTTTTGCACGTGGAACGATTCAGACAAGCCGTGCGGCGTTGTCGCTTACTGAGCAACACATTTATATGATCTAACGGAATGAAATAGTTCAATGGTTCAGCATTCCATAAAATGGGTTGTATTATTCAGGTTGTTATAATTCATGAAATATTAATAAGAGATAGCATTATGGTCACAATATTGTTGCAAATATAATCAACAAATACTATGATCGTGTTAAAGTAAATAGTTCCGTCTCCTCTGATAATAGGTCTATGTATCTAATAGAGGCGGCTCGCTTTGTATTTTATTAAACACTGATAAACAATTCGCGTGTCCCGATTCATTTTTATTCCTACCATCATATGAAGTATAATAATATATTTTACATATTGGTGTTTTTTCACTATTCTATTCTTTGTTGCTTTGGGTTTAAAAATGCCGCCCCTAAAAAACTGCCGCCTGAGGCAACCGCCCCACTTGTCTCACCCCTAGATGCCTAAATTATGGCAGGTACAAGCGAAGGACTACAGTAACCGCATAAAGAAAAATGAACAGTACGATATATTACTTAAGAAGTACAGAGAGAATTACCCAGATGCTGATCGAAAACAACTTGTTAAAAGATTTAACGCATTGCGTACCAATTTTTGAAAGGAATTAAAGTGAATAAGAGATTCCAAAAAAAGTGGAGCTGGTGTCGATGACGTCGTTATGGTATTTTGCAGAGATGATGTTTTTATACGACCAGGAAGCACCGCCTAAATCACAATATACTATGGGCAGCCAAAATGATGAAGACGGAGTTGAGGTAGAGAATGACGAGCAAAGTAATGTGCCCCTAACAGAACAAACCAATGTAAGTAATTGTTTTATTTGGTTGTAGTTGTTTTATTCAAAATTACATTTACACAAACAAATACTAAAAACATTTATCAGAGGAGTTCCATTAAGGCTTAAAACTGCTTAAGTACTGATAGTACAGTGTCGTAATAATTTTTATAACAAAAGTGCCAAAAAATAATACGAAATAGTATTAAAATTTATACAAATTTATTTTGCCATGAAACCTGACCCTCATCGTTTACGAAATTACAGAAACAGTCTCTGATAGCTTTTGCGTTCGTAGGGGCATTTTTAGCTATCGATTTTTGTAATCCTATTAAATTTGCAGTTGTTCTCCAAGTTCCTTGTGTCGTGGTACCAGTCAATAAATCTTCACTGCCTAGGCAGCCTGGAGAAATATATGTGGAAGACTGGTTTCTCCTCAATAATTGTGCAAATAACAACATATTAGGACAATTGTTTGGAATTTTTTAGGGGCAAGAGCAATGCGCCGCTAAAAAATATGAAATCTAGAAATTAGAATTCCAAATGTATTTTCTTCAATACGACGTGCACGACTTATCGATAATTAAAGATGCGCTGCTCTTTAGTTAAATCTTTAGTTAAAATTTAACCTAAAACATATTATATATTTTACTTAAAGTAACAGGTGCACGAACATAATTTTTTTTTCATTTAAAACGAATTTAGTGATAAAACTTAAACCTAGAAAAATCATACAAAAAAACATAAAATAACAAGAGAAGTATAGTATAACATTTTTTGGCAACAAAAGCTTAAAAATCTTTAATAAAAGTATAAATCTAAAGATAAATATAGCAAAAAGAAGGTATAGGTAGATATAAGTTTTTGGGAGCAAGTCTGTTTCTTCTCGAGTTAGTTAGTTGTTCCGTTTTTGAATAAACCCTTTCTATTGGGACCGAAGAACTGGGAACACATAAATATTTAAAAGCTAATTCTGCCATTTCGGGTAAAATTCCTTTATGTTTAGACCAGAATGTCAAAGGATCTATTTTTCTATCCAACAGAGGCATTTCCATATAGTGTCTTTTTTCTGACAACTTTTGGTCAAAATGAGACCAGATATCATCTAAATTAATGTTGGGTTTTGAGGTTCAGAAATATCTTCTTGATTTTTAATCTCATCTTGATGTTTGGCAGTCATCAAACTAAGTTCTTCAGTTATCCATTTTTGTGCGTTGGCTGCATTTTCTTCCGCGCCAAAACCCATTTTTTTAAATCGTGAGTCAAGAAATTCCTCAGCATCTAAAAATTCGGGAACATCCTGTTTAATTTTTAAATCAGGCAGATTCATCTGTTGTTGTGTGGATTTTAGTTTTCCAGTTGCCAACGACACTGTTTAAAATGTCCAACTAGCCCTCTACATTTTTTTAAAATGGCACCTAACTTTTCATTGCTAGAAATTGCCTCAGTAACACTTAAATTAAGCGCTGATGATGTTTTTGCAGATTTTCGGAAATGGCTTTTTTAATATTTACGCAATTGTCTGACACCACCGTCACAATTTTATCACTCATACTCCATTCCGTTAAAAGTACTATTAATGTGTCTGCAATATTTTCACTTGTATTAGCCCCCGACATACTTTTTGTGGATAAAACCCGTGCACAGAGTTTGTCTTGAAACACAAAATGGCATGTCACTGTTCAGATGTCCAGTTATCTGTAGTGATTGCAATATTTTTAAAATTACTTAAAACTGATTTTTTAAAGCAAGAAATCGGAATGGACATTTAAAGTTTTTGGAATATATTTCCCTAGAATCCATGTCTAAGCCGACAGATATTATACCAGTTAGGTACGACTTCGAAATGCAGTTTAAAGTGATTATAAACAACCACCAAGTTTGCCTAGAGAACGGACCTCAACTAGGAAGGGATGCTGTAGTGTGGTACACTGATGGATCCAAGATAGATAAAAGGGTTGTAGTGGGCGTTATAGGGCCGAATTTTAGGCTCTCAAACCCCCTTGGTAACACCCCAACCCTCTTTCAAGCAGAATTACATGCCTAGGAGTGCATCGAAAGAAACACCCGAAGGGCAGAAATCTATATTTTATTAGATAGCCAAGCAGCACTAAAAGCTCTGAAGTCATACACTTGTGAGTCTAAGCTGACTTGGGACTGTAAACTGTCCCTAAGACAACTGGCAGTGAACAATCGGGTTACTCTGATGTGGGTTCCAGGTCACAAGGGAGTTAAAGGCAACGAAGAAGCAGATTGCCTTGCCAAAGAAGGGGCAAATACACAATTTTCCGGCCCAAAACCTTTCTGTGGACATTACAAAGCCCATTTCAAAGAAGAGGTTCGACGCTGGGAAACAGATAAAATGGAATCTCACTGGCATAAAGTGTCAGGACAAAGACAAGCGAAAAGGCTAGTAAGCCTTTCGCAAAGGAAAGCTAAATAGTTTCTCGAGTTGGACAAGAAAGACTTTAAACTGGTGACGGGACTCCTCACTGGACACTGCCCTCTAAGGTATCACCTGAAAAAGATGGGCAAAACAGAGAGTGATAGTTGCCGCTACTCCGAGAACTTTGCTGAATCTGCAGAATATTTGCTTTGCGAATGCCCAGTGCTTTTCTGCAAGAGGCTCAAGTTTCTGAAAAGGGCCTTCATAAAGCCCTCCGATGTCAGAAACTTAGCCCCCAGGAAACTGATAGACTTTGCTCGAAGTCTCGGAATCCCGGGCCTCGAATAGATTAAGGGTTATGCACAAAAGGTCTGGTAGGTCGAAGTGCTTGAAAGGCAGCATAGCCTTCACGACCCACCCTACAATCTACAATCTAAAACTGATTTTAAGCCAGAAGTTAATTCTTTGTAATACTTTTGTAAAATTTCGTAAGTTAATCTCTTTCTACTGTAGGGTTGGTAAAGTATTTTCAACTATGGACAAAGGCTGATAATCATTTGTGATTAATTTTAATAATTTTTTATCAATGTTGCGAGTTTCCGTTTCGCTTAAGCCGTTTTTTCTAGCACCAAATAGTTTTAATTGTTTTCGTGGTCGTTTTTCAGTACCATCCTGTTTTTCTGTTTACGAGTTGAACTAAATGTATTTTCACCAGTAACAGTATTTTCTTTCGTTGGTGGTTAACTTTCCAGAAACTGAAGGTGATTTATTCTTTGTAAATGCTGTTTTAGGTTCGTTGTACCGCCAAAACATTTAAAACATTTATTTTTTTTACAAATATTACAAGTTGCACTTTGTCGTCGTTTTTTTTTAAAGTGATTCCAAACCACCGATTTTTTTTGCCCCTGGGCGCATTATTTGTATACCCTATAGACTATGATATAAAATTTATTTAAGAATAAAAAATAAAATACTGTAGTGCCCTGATCCAGGAAAACATGGAAAGAGGGTTAATGAAAGCCCAACGAACTCAGTTGACCGTTCATAAGAATTTCTTTGAACCGAACGAACGTGCCAATGTCAACACGCATTGTTTACGAATTAATTGTATTTATTAAACAACGAATCGTCTAGCAAGTGTTGTGTGTTTTTATATTTTGTCATAACCGAGTCGTGGCACGAACTGCTTAGTTTGCCTTCCTCGGTTCAAGTTCAAACATTGTAAACAAAACATCTAGTCGTAATGTTCAATTAGTTTAATATAGTATTTAGGAAAACGTTCCTACTTTTATTCTAACAACGGTTTCCCGTAACCTTAAGGTGCCTAAGCACAACATGGCTACCTGAAACACTACAATACGTCGCTGCAACTCCCACGTCACCTCTAATCAGCATCATCTTACTAAAACAAACGAATAATAAAAATTTAATAATACCTTCCTTAATCTTAATACCCCAATTCCGCCTGCCTATCTGAATCTGAATAATGCATTCGTTCAAAATCGGTGCTTTTCGTCAATTCAATCCCTTCGTCGCGAGAACCTATAAATAACCTTGCCTTTGCGAACCGCATTCGTATTATTTGCGTTGCGACAATTTCTTAGCGATTCAATATCAGTAGAGGATATTTCCAATAAAGTCTTATTTTTACCAAATAAATTAAGTAGTGGTCCAGATGGAATCCCTGATAATTTTCTTAAGAACTGTATTTACTCTCTAACAAATCCGATTCAGCTTCTCTCTATGTCATCACTGAAATCGACAGTTTTTCCAGCTTTATGGAAACATACATCTGTCCAATTTTTAAATTCCGTAATAAACAGGTTATAAAAAATTATTTGATAATTTAATATATGAACGGTTAAAATTTTATTGTAAAAAACGCTTGATATAAATAATCAACCTAGATTTTCACAGTACAAATCAAGTCATAAATTTGGTACTCTTCGAACAGAAAATATTGAATGTGATGGAGAACAAAGGTCAATTGGATGCTATCTATACTGACTTTTCCAAAGCATTTGATAGAGTAGACCACGGTATCCTGTTGAGAAAATTGAATAATTTTGGTTTCAGTATCGATCTTTACAATGGTTTAGAAGTTTTTTAATAGATCGCTCACAGCAGGTGAGAATTGGGTGTTTTAAATCAAATATTATTCATGTAACATCAGGAGTACTCTAAGGAGCTAATTGCTCACTTTTGTTATTTAACATATTTGTTAACAATATATCAGAAGACTTAGACCGTCTAAGTGCTTGGTGTGAAAATAATAGTTTGCATTTAAATGTTGGAAAATGTTGTTACATTAATTTTTATAGAGGTGCCAAAAAGTATGTCGGTTCATACACAATTAATGTTGATCAACTATCACTATCATATGTAACAACAATAAAGGATTTGGGAGTCACATCTGACGAGTTGCGTTTTGTTGAACATAGACATAATATATCAGTAAAATCCTCAAAATCTCAATGCTTCATGAACTGTTTGAGATTATCTGTTTGGGCTTTAAGAACAGTTTTTTATGCTTTAGTAGTATCACAAGTAGATTATGCATCTATTGTGTGGTCTCCTTAGTATCAAATTCATTCTACTACTTTGCAAAGAGTTCAAAACAAATTCCTTAGATACTATGCATATAAGTTAAACCTTCGTATTAGCAATCATAATTACACAATTATTATAAATACACTGAAGATGAACTTATTAAGTACAAGACGAGAAAACTGCGAGTTAGTGTTTGTTTTTAAGCTAATAAATGGTTTAATTTTGCTCCGAACTTCTCCAAGGTATTAGTTTGAATGTTCCCGTCAGAAATTTAAGATAATCAAATTTATTCTGTATTTCTTTTCACCATACAAATTATGGCATGCATTCGCCTATTGAACGTACTTTAAAAATAATTAATAACAAAAACATAGACATATTTGGTGGTTCCTTAGCTATGTTCAAGAATCGGTTAAAGAGAGTTTAAGTTGTGAAATTTTTATTTTAATGTTGGTGATTTATTTGTTTAATTTTATCTTAATTTAGTATATAAGTTGATTGATTAATTTTTAATTAAATGTATACACAATTTGTTGTTATAGGGGTGATCCCGTATATTAATAAAATAAATAAATAATCAATTATAAGCAGACTTCACACATATTTCAATGTATATTTTCGAATCTCTCCGTTAATATGTGAAATTATTAAAATTTTGGCAAACTGATTTCGAAAAGCAGAGTCTGTAGGAATTATACTCAAGAAAAAGAAATAAAAAAGGTCACCATTTTTGTCCATCTTTATTAGAAGGGGATGAGAAATTATATCATTTTTAAAATATTTTACCAGTATGTTCTCTTAGGTTCCGTGTAGAGTGAAAATTCATATGCAGCGAACTATTCCGCATTCAGACCCAGGTAATAATTGACAGTGACAAATTTTGTTCGACAGAAAATTCACAATAAAAAGGTGACAACAAATATATTGGGTAACTCCAACCCTGCTCTTACACTGAACCATCGTTTGCGTTGTTGTCTGGGAATGGAGTTAAAATAGAATAAAACTTTATAACGTGTTTTGTATAAAGAAGAAACCTGTTGCAGTTTCATGTAGTTCCTCTCAATTTCCACATTCTTCAACGAGGGCGCATCAGTACGGGATCAAATTTTCCATGTTTGACAAGTTATAACGCTAGATGGCAGTCACGTAAGGCTCCAATACCGATTACATTGTCATTGACCAACTATCTATTTTTTAAGCAATGGTTATACTGACAATTACTCATAAAATATTGCGCAATAATATTGTATATCATATCATAGAGTGTAGTTGCAACTTCAATATTATTGTGCAATATTATTGACAGTCTAGAGGTCACTTTACAAGTTATTTATCTAAACAAAAGTAATAAACGACAGCTCTGGTCATATTAAATTTATGACAACATAAATTGTACATGCTCCAGATCACCTGACAAAATAAATATTTTTCAATGTGATAAGTGCAAAAATCAACATTGTGTATACTGCTTCGCTCTCACTGCTTCTAAAGTTAAAGTGAAATAATAAATAAACTGATGCGAGAATCAGTTAACTGTAAAAATCATAAAAATCCGAAAACCTATGCAGCAGCAGCAACAGCATAAATGTGTACAGAAACATTATAGTAGGAGAGCCCACTGCGAAATATCTACCCGAATCGGACTTACCGCCAAATTGTGTACGATTCGATGGCGAATGTAGTTGTGATTGGGTTGCTGGACATGATAAACCCGTAACTTGACCGAAGGGTCAAAAAAGGGCCTCCGGTTAATTTTTCAGGGGCCTGCTACCCGGATACGACGTTCAAAATTAGTGCCAATCGATAGGGAAGGTTAAGCACTTTTATGAAAAACTGGGTTGCCAACCCCCACCCTGCCAGGGGCGGCGGCAGCCACCCCTAAGTGTGGTCCATTTTCGTAGTGTACTGCCCGGATCTAACTTACGTTTTTTTTTTAATAGTAGCTTAAACCTTCCCGAACATGTTAAAACAGGGTTGCCACCTCTGGCCTTGACTGGAAATTTTTCTGCCAGCGAATTATAGCGCCAATATTAATTTATATTATTTTAAAGGCGATCGAAGCGTTGAGATCGTGGCAACAGTGTTACGATAGCTGCTGCTACGTTCCATGTATATTGGGGTCTTTTCGAAATTCCCAGGTATAGGGGACCTATTTGTTCTCGGTCTAACAAACAAAAAAATCCAGGGTCATCGAAATAGAAGACAGTCAGTCGTAGCCTCTCGGTGCTGGCTGTGAGTCGGCGCTCGGCATTGTCTCGTAAGACAGCGGATGGTTATGTTTACTGTGCAACACAAAATTTTCTATGATGAAGTGCTTTTTATGTGGTGGATGCGACAATATAATCTATTTTACCGATAGCATATTACAACGGTGTTTAAATTTTATAGAATTGAGAAAAAGAAAAAAATTTAAATATGGTGATCTCAACTTTTCAAGTGAAATGGCCACCGATTTTGGCTACCACACTGATTGCTATAAAAAAATAAGTGCTCTGAAGCGAAAATATCGGGAAGAATTCGATGCAGCGTACCTGGCAGACAAAGTAAGTTTACGAAATCCGATTTTTAAAGTAGTTCTAACACAAATTAAATGAATTTTTGTGAAAAACTAAAAAAAGAATTGAAGAATAAAAATTGGAGATTGTTTGACTATACCGTTTTTGAGATATCGTTACAGCATGCATACACGCAAATAAATGAATCACACGGATATATGCGTGAAGCAATGTTGTCACGATTAAATTTTTAACTGGGACTACGTGAAACAAATTTTTATTTTTATTAAATTCACATTTAAATTGTTTCTACGTTTAAGATTTTCATATGGTCTGGAATGTTCATGTAAGCTGAAAACATTATTTTTACTTAGTTACTTTGTTTGAGAATTTTTGCTTATTTTCTTTTGACCAATGCGGTCGAGTTAGTTAAAATTATTACTTTTTAAAATTATATTCAATGTTTCTTCTAACACAAGGAAAAAAACACGCAAATCGTGATTTTTTAAAAAGAGCAATAATTTTGTACTATTTGAAAGAAAGATATTTTAAAACAAAATTAAACTTTAAACTAACTAGAATTGTTATTGTTAGAATGATGCAACTTCGTCTCCACGTAGCTTTGACAATAAAGCGAAACAACAACGAGTGGTTGACGAGGTTGACGAGGCAAGTACATCGCAACAGGGAATTTTACCTGGTGACTTTCCACACGAGGGCACGCCAGAACCGTCCAACGACGCGCCTAGAGTATTAAAAATGAATTTTTTTTAGACTAAAAACTACGTGCATAGATAGTGTTCACATTTTTGTACTTATAAATTCCGATTTTGTTTTTATTTTCAATAATTTCATAAACTAATGCACTTAAATTATGTCATTAATTATTTGATAAATGTATATCGATAAAAGGGCCAACGAGATCAATCCACTTTCCCTTGGATGCAATATGTTTGAACCATACGTCAAACGTCAACACCAAACAATAGGGAGATGGCAGATTTACCGACTTTGTCAATTTCTACTGAACAAAAGATCCAGACGGCAGATCAGCCAGTGGCTTCGTTTTTTCATTCGGGAGAACAGACACAACAAATAAAATAAACAAGGCAGTAATCTAACAAAAAATGATTTGAAAGGCGTAAAATCAGCAATGTTAATCCAATATTCAAGAAAGGAGGAGATGGAACAGTTATTATAAATTGTAGTAATTCAAATACGAAGGAGAAAATAAAACAGGAAGTGGAAACTAAACTTGAAACCCAAAAATAATCATACGTGAGGTAAAACAAGAGCCTATTGATGGGGAAAATGATTGGGGGGAAATCATTGATTGTTTGGTGAAATAAAACAATATTGGTACATCAGATACGTCAGTTTTACACAAGTCACAAAATATATTTTTCGTTTGAGCCAAATGTTCGATGTAAATTTTAAATTGAATCAATTCCAATTCAATACTTTGGTAATATTTTAGGTTTGCAAAAGTTTTATATTTTCATTAAAACATTAGGACAAAAAACAATTTTTTTAGAAAAAACAAACATTTCTGTTTTGTTTAAATGGTTGCTAATTCACTTAATTGGAGGTTACATGTTAATATTTTTACCCACATTAAAAGTTTGCAAAAATTTAGTAGATTTCACGGTAATAATGCAGAATTTCATTAAATCTCAATTTTCGAAATTTTCAATTTGAAATAATGGGTTGCAAATTTAGACAAGTATTGTTTGAACTTTCTTTTCATTTTACTAAACTTTAAAAAGCTTTTATAGTTCATTTTTATTTCTACTGGCTTAGTATAACAAAACATTCATTTAAAGCAATAACACAACTGGTACATGTATATTTTTTATAATAGAAAATACAATTTTACACGACCATCAATATATTCAACAACACACTTTTTACAAAAAATATTTTGCACCGAGAACACAATTCTGATGCCAGTTTTCTAACACAGCAGTGTATACCAAAAAATACCTATCGAACATAGAATGGACGCTACTGGCGTCGCCGTCGTTGCGAAGTGAAGCTTAAATATGTTTGCTTTCGCAGAACGCCGCGACAGCATTATGCCGACAAAAGATTTTCGGAAAATTTGCTGTAATTGTCATCATACTGTATTAACATCCATAATAGACCTATCTCATTTAACCTGTGTTGCACATGACGCTTGTGGACGTCATGTGGACGCATGTAAAATTTGACAATAGAACGACGGTGGAAACTCTTACCTTGGTAAATACAGAAACGATTTAATTGTCTTAAAAATAACAGATTTGTTTAAAATACTTATAAAACCCAAATATTACGATTAATTAAACACGGATAAACGGAGCTTGCACGGACTGGTTTAACATCGAAAAAGATGTTAGACAGGGATGTGTGGCTTCACCATGGCTGTTTAACTTGTACATAGACGATTGTTTAAAAGATTTAAAAAAGAGTACGTATGAATTAAAAATGAATGATTTGATCGTCAAATGCCTTCTCTACGCCGATGATCAGATCATAGCATCATATAAAGAGGAATTGCCAGGCAATGGTTAATATTATGCGTGATGCCATAAAAATCGAAGAAATAAAAGTAAATATAAGCAAGACGAAAGGAATGGTATTTGAAAGAGAAAAAAGCATGACAAACTGCGAGGTGCTTATTAAAGGAGAAAGAGTAAAACAAGTGAATGAGATTGTATACTTGGATTCAAAGTTTACTAGAGGCAGAAAGTATGACTGTGATATTCAGCAGAGGACCAACACCCTATGCTAGTGGCTTTGGTAGGGAAACAAATGAATGAGGCCCTACATAATTTTATGAGCAGTTAAAACGAGTCAAAAAAGGCACGACTGGCTGTACATAGAGGACTGCTGGTCCCTACACTTATATATAGTATTAAATGTTAAGTTTGGCGAAAGAAGCATGAAAATAAGATTAAGGCTGCGGAGGTGAGTAGTCTGGGAGTTATAGCCGGAGTGACTCTGATGGATAAAGTAAAAAAAAATGAAATAAGGAAATGGTGTGAAAAAAGATGTGGTTACAAAGATAGGTAATGGAATGCTTGGATGGTTTGGACATGTAAAAAAGATGAATGAAAGAAGATTGACGAAACAGATTTATAAGGCGAGTGTGAATAGACAAGTCGGTAGAGGTCGACCTCGGCGAACATATCTCGATCAGATAGACATTGTTTTGAAGAAAGACCAGGTCAAGAGTATAACAACTGACGAGCATGTAAGATAGCACTGATGAAAAAAGTGAAATATTTGTGTAAGAACCGTAGCAAGTGGAAGGAAATGGTCTCTGCCTACCCTACGGGCGTGACTATACAGGGTGTTGCGCGAAAAGTTTTGATTAAAAGTAATGGCGGATACAGTTATGGTAAAAATCTGCAATTACGAAGCTGTAGGTTTTGGATGACGCTGAGTTCAAATATAATGTCCTGAATGTGGCCCTTGCGGTTATACCGGAAGTAGACGTCAACTTTGTTATTTTAAATAGAACCTAATATTTTTTATTTTATTTTTGATTTCTTCATAAAATTTTAGATCAAATTTGTGCACAATGTCCTATACCAAAAATGAAGTATTTTCGAGATATTTCGATTGTTTTCAAAATTGTGAAAAAATCCTAGTCCACATTGAGTAACGATATCTAACGAAGCTAGTGACGTGAAATTGTAACCAATAAACAACAAGCGCCCGTTCACTCCTCATCAATATTTCATACAGGGTGTTTAAAACTTAGCTGCCAACATGCACAATTTAAATCAATTACTTTAAATAACACACTTTGCATTTTCTTACATTTTCGTCGGTTTTTTTAAGCCAATTCGTTTGGTATCGGTATTTCCTATAGCTAAATCCAATCACTTATGAAATATTTCATTATCTTAGTTAAAATATAACAACACTTAATTATTTCAACATTAGTAAAGGGTAGGCCATGATTTTTTTTATTATAGGTGATATTTTATTATTTTTTCATAAGTTAATTCTGAAAAGTAATTGGATTATTAATGGTGGGTATCATTAAAAACGTTGACTAGGTATTTTGTATTAATGTAATTAGATAACTTACAAACAAAAATAACTAAATTTAATATTAAACCAGTAAAGTGTTCAAAATTAGCATCTTCTACTTCTAAATATTTATGAATCCTTTTCATTAAGTTATGTCTTGTAATTCTGGAAATATGGTCGGGTGATAGAGAATTAAAAGCAAGTAAGACTCTGCATCATATCTACCTTTGTCGTAACAGGTTTGAAAAATACCTGATTTTTTATTTAACCCCAAATACCAAAATCTAAAGTCAGGAGAGCGAGCTGGCCAACGGTACGTACCCTGATTTGCAATCCATTTATCATCAAACATGTCTTAAAGATGCTGAGCAACAGGCCCATAATTATGAGGAGGTGCTCCATACCATTTAAATTTTCATCATAAAATTTTAATGCTAAAATTTTATCGTCTTTTATTGCACAAAAACATTAAAACTCCAACTACCTTGGAAGTAACATTCTCTACTAACATGTGGATTTTCATTAGACCAAAAATGGGAATTATGTCGATTAAATAATCCATTTTTGCTAAACTTTGCTTCATCACACCATATAACTTTATAAATGAAGTTTTCATCCTCTTGGGTCTTTATTAAAACCATTCACAGAATTATACCCTTCGAGAAAGATTACCTAATTGTAAGTGTTCCAAATGATACGAAAATGGTTTCCATTTGTGTTTTTTTAAAATTCGATAAATTGTTCTAGTCGACAAAGTAAGATCTCTCTCACAATCTCTAATGGAGGCATTGAGCATTGGAAGAGGCCGTAAAATAACCCAAAACATTAATTTGGTTTATGTCACTGTCCACTAGTAGTTTATTTTTATTAATTTTTGTCTTAAATTGACCAAACTGACAGCAGTTTTAAAGCAATCTTCTTACAATATCACCAGTTGCATTTGGTTGATTTGGATGTCTTTCTGCAAAAACACGGCAAGTCCGTTTAACAATTCTATTACACTCGCCGTAAATAATAATAAGATTTAAAAAATCATCATTAGTAAATCCTACATTTGCCGTTATTTACTATGAAATACAAACTGGTAAATAAAACTGTCAAAACAACATGAACAATTAACGTTCTATCAAATCTTTGACAGCCAAGGCATACCATTTACTAATGTTAAAAGAATTAAGTAGTGTTATGTTTTACTTAAGATAATGAAATATCTCAAAGGTGGTTAGATTTAGGTATAGGGAATACCGATACCAAACGAATTGGCTTAAAAAAACCGACGAAAATATAATATACAGGGTGTTCTATTTAAATTTAGCAACTTATAAACCAGTCATTACTCTACAGATATTTCCATGGCAGATGCTCCAGAGAAATAAAAACTCTTGTACCACCATTGGCCACATTTGGCCGAAGAACTCGGCACGCTGATCAGTCTCACCCATTTTCAAGATTGGCACTACAAGGACCAATTTCCATCAAGAATCCTTCTTTTACAGGGCTGCTACGGAATGGAACAAGCTTCCAAAATCAGTTTTTCCAGAGAACTATGACCTGCAACTTTTCAAAAAGCGGGTCCACAATCATTTCCTTTCTATAATCCCTTCCCCTTCTAATAGTCGCAGTGCGCAGTCCGCCTTTTTGCGACTATTTTCTTTAAAAAAAAAGAAAAATCCAAAACCTACAGCTTTGTAATTTCAGGTTTTTAACATAACTGTATCCGCCATTACTTTTAATCAAAACTTTTCGCGCCAAACCCTGTAAGTAACATGTATGTATTTTTACGATATATAGTCTTGGGTTCGTTAATTTACAATACTTTATACAAAACTAAACAATTTATTCTTATCTTTTTATATGTAATACAATAAACTCTTTTTTAAAAAATCACTTAAAAATTAACTTATACAAGTCTCTATGTTTACAAAACTATACTTCAACATAAACTTGACTTTTTTTGCGAAACCGCTATTGTTAAAAAGGTACAACTAAATGTTCCCGAAAGAACGATTTATTTCGGAAAATTAACACTAATATTCCAAACATCGCAAGTCTCCAATTGCCCCCTGCAGCTATAAATCATCCGCTAATAAGTAGGGCGTTTGATGTCTCCTAGAAGTCTCCTAGAGTAAAACACTCCGGAAGCAAAATACCTCTCCATTCGGATTTCCGGGCGAGAGGTACTCGAGGGGACTCAACATTAAAGATTAATTTTTGCAACATCCGTGGACTCAACAAGAACATCAATGACGTCCACCATCACCTACAGACGAAAAAACCGGATATTCTGGCTCTAACAGAAACACTAGTAAACTCGTCCACCAACAAGGTCCATATGCTTTGTCCTGGTTACGAACTCCATTCTCGACTCAGGTTCAAAGGTGGAGTCTGCCTTTACGCTAAGGCTAACCTTTCATGCCAGGGTGAAGAGAGTTTGGAACCGAAAGACTTTGATGTGATGTGGTTTAAGCTATCTGATACCAAAGTGACTAAGTTCCTCTGCTGCCTTTACCTATCACCTAATGAACCTTCATATAACAACCTCTTTGAGTTTTTATCACTCAAACTGGACTACATTCAGGATAACCATCCAACAGCTGAAACCATAATCATGGGGGACTTTAATGTACATGACGCTGCCTGGCTCAAATTCTCTAACAACACTGATGATGCAGGTCGTCAAGCTGAGGCCTTCGCCATCACTCATGGTCTAGAACAACTGGTCGAGCTACCAACCCGCATCCCTGATGTCAACAACCAGGCTGCCAATACACTAGATCTTTTCCTCACACCAATCCTGACCCGTATAGAATAGAAGTTTGTGCCCCACTTGGAAACTCTGATCACACCCTCATCTCCACATCTTTCCATTTACCATCGAGCAGCACAATACCACCCCGTCTCATGTGGTATTACAATTCGGCTGACTGGGAGGGTCTTCGTATGTTTTTCTCAGCGTTTCCATGGAAGAGAGTTTGTTTCTCCTCAGTAGATCCAACACGATGTGCTGAGACAATTTCTGAAATCATCATGTTGGGGATGCAAACTTACATACCGAATACCAAAAGAAGAACATCATCCGATAAGACCTGGTTTAACAGAAACTGTTCTAGAGCTGTGGCTTCCAAACAGGCAGCATACCATCGATGGCAAAAAAAATCCGGGACCTGAGACCAGAGCAGCATATGTTGAGGCTAGAGGCATATGCAAAGAGACAATAGAATGTTCAAAAGATGCTCATAATGCCAAAATAAGATCAAAACTTGTTGAATGTCCTAACGGATCCCGTTCATTTTGGTCTTTCGCCAAAGCTGTAGGAAAAAACTTTACTTCCAGCTCTTTTCCTCCCCTAACCAATGAAGATGGAACACTAGCAACGACTGCCCAGGAAAAAGCCAATATCTTTGCGCACCTATTTGCTGGAAATTCCACTCTGGATTCTTCGGAAAAACAACCCTCGAACATTACACCTATTGACAGTCACATGCCCGAGATCACCTTTCGCCAACGTACTATCAGAAAGATTTTGATGGGTCTCAACACCAACAAAGCCTGTGGATCTGACGGAATCCCGCCGATTGTTCTCAAGAAATGTGCCCCCGAACTAACACCTGTTCTTTGCAAGTTGTTCAACCACTCTTACAATTTGGGAGTATTTTCGTCCAATTGGAAAATTGCAAGAGTACAGCCAGTCCCTAAAAAAGGCAAAAAGACCCTACCTAGCAACTACAGACCTATCGCACTGCTATCTATTATTTCAAAGGTCATGGAAAAAGCCATCAACATCGAGCTCATGAAATATCTGGAAGACTCAGGAATTATCAATGATAGGCAATATGGCTTCCGCCATCAGAGATCAACTGGTGACCTGCTCGCATACGTCTCACATATATGGCAGCTATCTATTGAAAAGTATGGAGAAACTTTAGCTGTGGCATTAGATATCTCCAAGGCGTTCGATCGAGTTTGGCACCAGGGACTCCTCGCCAAGCTTCCATCTTATGGCTTGCCCCCTCAGCTGTGTTCTCTGCTTGCTAGTTTTATCTCAAACAGGTCTCTCCATGTAGTGGTCGATGGAGTTTCATCTGACACTCTACTCATAAATGCTGGTGTTCCGCAAGGATCCATTCTAGCACCAACACTATTTTTACTTCACATCAACGACCTATTGAAAGCAACTTCATGTCCCGTACACAGCTTTGCCGATGATAGTACCCTCCATACCGCTTTCTCTTCCAGGGCCCCTATATCAGCCCGTGAAATCAGAAATGAACGAGGAAGAAATGTTAACATTATAAATATGGACTTAGCAACAATTCTCGAATGGGGATCCAATAACTTGGTAGAATTCAATGCAAACAAAACACAAGCATGTCTTTTCTCTAGAAAAGCCGATCTCACTGTGCCTAACATAACTTTGTCAGGAGTAACCATACCGCTGAAGTCATCCATATCGATGCTTGGTATTACTATCAGCAATAACCTTTCCTGAGAAAATCACGTGAGGTCCATTGCCAAAAGTGCATCCCAAAAACTTGGTTATTTGTTTCGTGTCAAGAGCTATTTCACCTCCAGTCAGCTGGTTATGATCTATAAGGCACAGATCCGACCTGTACTGGAGTACTGTTCCCATATTTGGAGTGCAGCACCTAAACATATCATGAAGCTACTGGATTCTGTCCAAAAAAGGGCAATTCGTCTCGTCGGTGATGCCTCACTTACAAACTCGCTCACTTGTCTGGAACACCGTAGAAAAGTTGGCGATTTGTCTCTATTTTATAGATATTTTCATGGGCGATGCTCTTCTGAAATATCAACAATCGTTCCTCCTTTGGCAGTCTCTTCGAGATTAACCCGTCAAGTTCAGTCTTCACACCCCTTCGTGGTCACTTTGGAGACCTGCAGAACATCACTTTCCAAAGACTCATTCATCCAACGAATTGCGAGGCTTTGGAACTCATTGCCTAGGGAGGTGTTCCCCGAGGCATACAACCTCCAGAAATTTAAGAAGAACACCAACTCCTACCTTCTTTCCCTTGGTTCCCACGATGTTCTCTGAACATTACAGGATATCCCTTTTCGTGGGAACCAGAACATAAAAAAAAAAAAAAATGCTACCGAAAACACCATACATCGCTTCGGGTTAAATAATGGCAACAGTGGCGTATCCACTGACCACAATCCGGAGCAGTATGTTTTGCGAAAAACAGTAATTTTATAGATTTTTACGATTTCCCGAGGGTTTTATGTTAGTTTCCAATATTTCCAAATCCGAAATATTTCCTGAAAATAAATTTCCGAAAATTTAACAACATTGGTCAGGAATCATTATTTGAAAACCTTACTTTTCGACATACTTTATATAGATAGAGTGTTAAAATTAGGTAACAAATAAAAAAGTTTTTTTTTGTTCCTATTTGTTTTTGAAAAAAAATTAGATGTAAGTGAGGCGTGCACAACATTTTCCAAACGTACTCAATGCTGATTTTAAATTTATTATCTTTGGTAGTTTTTATAGGTATATTTAATAACAATTTTTTTCATCGAGGTATAGAACTATCGAAATTACATTTTTTAAATTAAGTCTTGATATATAGAGTGCTTTTGTAAAACGCAATGTAATGCAACTATGTCTGACAGTCAAATAAAATATTAATTCTGGCTCGATTTGCAATAAACGTGAGCATTTATGTATGTACAATGATTTGTAACTTAATTACATTTGTAGGTATCATCCCGTTTAAGAGAATCGAATGAAAAAGACAAAAATGAAATCGATGTTAATATTAAAGAAAATGAAGATGTTGTAATTGAAACTCTGTCCACTAACGGACCTAGTTTGTCGTCTAATTGTACCGGAATAAGGCAAACTCGACGTAAAAAAGTAGCAATTAAACGATCCTTATCAAGCAACAATGGGAAATCTTCTTGCAAGAAAACAAAAGTTAAACGCGTTACGTTGATGGAAAACAAAATGTTGAACAAAGAAGCAAAAAAAGTGATAGATACTGAATCAAATGACGAATATAAAACATTCTGCAATTTGGTTGCTATTCATTTAAGACAACTTCCCGAACGTACAGCTTTACAATGTCAGTCTGATATATTACAATATCTTGTTCAAAACAGATTAGGTAACACTACTTCAACTTTGGTCCCAAACTCCCAAACGCAAATTGTTTCCTCCCCACACAACTTCCTCGCACCGTCTCCTAACTCCCGTACAACGAACGAAATCGGTAATAACGTCCAGTTAGCTACATATGTGAGTAATAAAGTCCAGTTGGCTGCAGATGGGAGTAATAATGTCCAGTTGGCAACAGATATGAGTAATAACTTCCAGTTGGGTACAGATGTGAGTAATAATGTCCAGTTGGCTACAGATGTGAGTATTAAAACGGAAAATGATATAGTCATTTCAGAAAACTCTTTGTTTTAAAAAAGTATGTTCTTTTTTGTATTTTGCAATATAATGTTAATAATTAAATATATGTTTATTTTATTTATTATTTTATTTTTTAACTCCGCCTGCATGATCTCTGGTTGGATTGAGTAGCCCAGGGATTATGTTGCCGGTCCCAAGCCCGGATAAAGGAGGAGGGTTGAAAGATTAGGTTAGCTTCCTGCCTAGCGTAAAACTTTTAACAGGCTTACAGAACCGATAACTCGCCTCGGAATTAGACTGATATACGGATGACAAACCATGCTCGAAAAAGGATAACGAACTGGAAACGGAAAAAACATTAGGAGAGTAGCCTCCTGGAATGTCAAAACGCTCAAAAATAAGGAACAAGAAATCGTGCAAAAACTAAAAATCATAAAATAGACATCGCCGCACTGCATGAAACAAAGAAGAAAGGAAAAAGTCAAAAAGCATTTGAAGAATATATTGTAATATACAGCGGTAAGGAAGGTATGGCAGTAGCCTTACAAAAAAAATATATCGACCAAGTGGAGAACTGTCAGTACATATCATCACGAATAATCCTGGTTGAGCTGATGACTGATTCATATCCTCTAAATATGGTATCTATCTATGAACTAGAAGATAATAAGGCAAAACAGGAAGTGTTTTTCAATGAACTAGAAAGTACCATTGATTCAATACCACCCCGAGAATCCACTATTATATTGGGAGATTTTAATGCCCGCATCGGTAAGGAACCAATTCCCTGAGAAATGCAACAGTTTAATGAGCCCATACTCAACGACAACGAGAAACTTATTATTAACCTTTGCTCCCTAACGAGTCTCAGAATTAACAACACTTTTTTCGATCATAAAATGCAGCATTAATACACTTTTCATAATACTTGCGATCAAATATATTATAAAGTAACTAACAGATCTATACCAGCTTCTGAAATCCTGGATGTTAGAGTGCTCAACTCGGCCAATGTTGGGAGTGACCATGGTTTACTTCTTGATAAATTCAGGATTAAGTGTGGCTCCAAAAGAAAACGTAAACACCCAGAGAAAATAAGAGAAAGAATTAAGGTCGATTCCGTCTGGGATCCAACCATCCGAGAATTATACAAAAAACGCCTAGAAGAAAAAATTGAACTGAACCAGACTGTTGATCTAGATGACCTTAATACCATTTGAAGTAAATTGAAAACAAACATCAAAATTGCAGCAGTCAGAACAGTTAGACACAAAGGCCGAGTTCTTACGGAAAATAAAACTCCATGGTTCTGCGAGGAAGTTAAGAACCAATGCAAAAGGAAGAGACAAGCGTATATCAAGTATCTAACAACGCGAACAGATGATTCGTACAATGAATACAAAGAGATTCGGAATAAAACTGGCATATTGGTCAGGATAATTAAAGATAGGTACTCGGAGAACTTTTCAAAGAGATTAAAGAAAGACTTCTACGGACTTCAGAAGCAGATGTAGCGATTTATAAGGAGCCAAAAGAAAGAAACAAGTAAGCTAATACCCGTTAATCAGATCGGTAAGAAAACATGGACCAGCTACTTACAAGATCTATACAAAGGTGTGGAAGCAGCAACACCACAAGCCCTGCCGAGTATCGTAATTGAAAATTCTATTATGATAAATGAGTTCGACATAAGAAAAGCACTAAATAAGTTTAAAAATAGAAAATGTCCGGGTCAAGATGACATTAATATCGAACTCCTCAAGTATGGTGGCGAAAGATTGGTTCGTGAATTGACATTTCTAACGCAAAGAATATTTGAACATCAAAAAATTCCCGACGAATAGAGAACAAGTGCGACAATCCTGCTTTTTAAGGAAGGCGATAAAAAGGTGCCTGGGAACTACAGAGGAATAAATTTACTGTCGTCCACTCTAAAACTAGTCACTAAAGTGATAACGAATGTAATAAACGAACGAATTACATTATGTGATGAACAACAAGGATATCTGGACGATCATGTACGGACGCAGTGTTTGTTATTAGACAGATAACCTAAAAGTCTATAGAGTATAATAAACCAGTTTTATAGATCTAGAAAAGGCGTTTGACCGGATACGTTTGGAAGATTTTTTTTTTATGAAAATAGTCGCAAAAAGGGTAGACCGATCGTGTGGGCCGCGGACGGCCCGCACTGCGACTATTAGAAGGGGAAGGTATTATAGAAAGGAAATGATTGTGGACACGCTTTTTAAAAAGTTGCAGGTCATAGTTCTCTAGAAAAACTGATTTTGGAAGCTTATTCCATTCCGTAGCAGCCCTGTAAAAGAAGGATTCTTGATAAAGATTGGTCCTTGTAGTGTCAATCTTGAGAGTAAATGGGTGAGACTGATCAGCGTGCCGAGTTCTTCGGCCGAATGTGGCCAATGGGGGTACAAGAGTTTTTATTTCTCTGGAGCATCTGCCATGGAAATATCTGTAGAGCAATGACTGGTCTGCAACTCTTCTTCTATGTTCTAGAGGGTGAAGGGTATCTGTGAGAGTTGAGCTGTTTATCAAACGAATGGCTCTTTTCTGAATGGAATCTAGAAGACGAAGAGAATGCCTTGGTGCTGAACCCCAAATGTGCGAGCAATACTCCAGTAGAGGTCGGATTTGAGCCTTGTACGTCGTCAACAGTTGATCAGGAGTAAAAAACTTTCTAGCTTTCCACAGAAAACCTAGCCTCTGGCTTGCCGACTTTGCGATGTTAGCAACATGGTCATGCCAAGACATATTATTGGACACCGTGACTCCCAAAATCGAGATGGAGGGACTTGGTTCAAGGGTATTTCCGGACATTGTGATGGGATGATTTGAGGAATTCACTTTCTTTGAAAACGTGGCACTTTGTGATTTTTGGGCGTTGAACTGAACAAGATTGTTGGTTCCCCACTCGACGATTGCTTCAAGATCTCTATTGATGGAATCAACCTGCTCCTGCCTGAGTCTATTTGTATCATTCACCGAAAGTGATCGATAGGATGTGAAAGTTGAGACAAGTGTGCTATCGTCTGCGAAACTGTAAATGGGGTTCGTGGTGGTCGTTGATGTGTAAAAGAAATAAGGTGGGGGACAGGATGGTGTCACGTGCCTATTTTTCCCCTTCTACGGTTCATTATAATTCTTACTCGTAAGTAGTGTTGCATACAGTACACTAGGCTGTAATTCAAATATATTATTCGTTGTAGATGATGTTGCATAACTTGTAGGGGAGATTCGATAGTTGGTTTGCAATTACTGGATATCCCCACGAACGAGGCACAGATTTGAGAAGATTGTGGGTTGACGTTTATTCCGCGCCATTTTTCTTGATTTCCAGGTTAGGAGAGTCAGTCGTTTGGAGAGCATCATCGAAGTCGGAGGTGTTGGCGAAGGTTGTTGGGGACGGTGTGTTATTAGCACGTGTGCAGAACCTCTATGGGATTTCTTTCATATCTGGCTGTATTTGGGCCATCTTAATTGGATTTTGAAGAAAAACCATTTGATTTTCAACTTGACCATTTTGTCTTGCCTTTGTTGTGGATATTTTGGAGTTGGTGTCGAGTTGAATAGCTGTTATCGGGATTTATTTGAGGGAAGCCATTGTTCACTAACTGGTGCCGATCCATAATCTTACCAGCCACAGGAGTAGCACAGGAGTACATGTGAATTCGTATACCAAAGGTTATAGGTGATTTATTTTTAAATATATAACGCTGTGTCTCATTTCGGCACCACCAGTAAGTTTTGTTTCAGTTTATAAGTATAGTACTTTGTGAATTCGTATACCCAAAGGTTATAAGTGATTTATTTTTAAATATATAACGCAGTGACTCATTCTGACACCACGATTACGTTCTGTCTAGTTTATTAGTATAGTACATTGTTGGAAACTATTTATTGCATTAGATAATATGCCAAAACTAAACTTGGATTAAAGTAACCTTCTCAATAATTCTTTATGTCCAAGTAAAAACATATTTTCTTCCTACTTATTTGTAAATATCCTACAATCTTGATATTTTAAAGAACAACCATTGTAAAGATATTTTTAAATAAACTCGATTGTTTTGGCAGTGAAAATCTTTATGCAAACAGTTAACTAGTGAATCGTCTTTGCCTTTATGTAAAATGTTTGAATTAGTGTTATTAATGAGTTAATTTATATATGTCTTACTTTTTGTTGTAACTTGGTAAAGTCTGTTACTCTTACTTCTGTAGTAGTTAAACAACAGCGTTTCAAGCGCAAAGGAGTGGGGGAGGAGTGGGGGAAGTGATGGGGGTAGGAGTGGGGGCAGTGGTGGAGTGGGGAGGAGTGGTGGGGGTAGGAGTGGGGGAAGTGTTGGTGGATGAGTGGGGGGCGAAGTGGGGGGAGTGACAGGTGAAGGAGTGGGGGAAATGACATTGTTGACTTATGACAGGAGTGGGGAGATAACATTGTTGACATGTGACATTGTTGACATATGACTTTGTTGCCATTGTTTACATACGGCATTGTTGACATACGGCATGTTGCCATTGTTGACATATAACATCATTGTTTACATACGGTATTGTCCCCATCGACTCGATTAAGAGGGTTCCGTAAGCACGTTGAAAAGTGGTGTGACGTAAGCGTTGAAAAAAAACTTGGTTTCTCGTAGATTTGAACCTGAATCCTTTGACTTACTAAACGGATAGCTATACCATGTAGCTACTACGCATATTAATTTTATCGTGCAAGATTGGATATAAAAATATATATTTGTGACATCATTTTTTGTTAAAAATAACCTTGAACTACCAGATAATAAAAATGAATGAAAATATGTTGATTTAACGTGAGTTACATGCGTCATTTCCACTGACTTTTATTAGAACCATTTTTGCGACTCAGCAGTTCTAGAAGCTTCCAGAAATTGCTTATCTAAAAAAATGTCACACTCGTAATTTCCTTTGTTATAAAATAAGCATTATGTATCAAAATTAAAGATATAAAAAGGAGAAAGCCATACGGTTTAGTACCATTTGACTATTTACATTAAACGGTGATAGATTTGTGCGTTCAAGTGCTACAAGAAGAAAAAAGCATGTTTCAATTATTGTTGTGTTTTGTCTCACAAAATATTCTTATTTTTAAAAATTTTATTAGATGAATTTGAAAAATTTAAACAAAGTTTCCTCCATTACAGCACGGAAACCTATAGTAAAGCTGCAGGAGCTACCAATAGGAGTTCCTCAAGCAATTTATGCTGCGAAAATAACCAAAACAACATTTGGTACAAGCGTTCTTCTTGACTTGGGTGATAAAGTCACCTTCCTACCCAACAGAGTGACTGCTACTTATAAGCCGTATATTAGCCATTTCGAGAAAGGGAAATACAGCTTAACATACCGAGGATCTTACGATTGTGGTCGTCTCCATTTGGCTGCGGCATTTGAAATTAAAGAAATTTAATCCGAAACATCCATAGAAAATTAGTAAGCAAATTTTTTTTTCTTTTTTAATTATAAAAGTGGTTTATAATGTCGTCCAAAGTTACCGAAACTATTAAAAAGTTACATCAAAATTATTCCGATGATCTTGCTAATGTCTTTTTAAAATTAATTGCGAAACATATTAGAAAATGTGCGCTAGCTTTTAAAAAAATTAAATTTTCTGTTGGAGAAAAACGTAAAATTCATACGAAAATCGCTGAATAAAACGGATGAGATGTTTAATTAAAGCGATGTCCAACAAGGTAGGTTTAGGGTTAAAACGAGGTAGTAGAGTTAAGTGGGAAGATGTGATAGCTATTTTCGACAGTAGAATTAGAACGGGAGTTATAATAAATTTACAACATAAAGAAATTAAAGATTTTTTAAAAGACGCGTTTCATTTATTTAAATGTAGAGTTAATAATATTTTAAAAACAATGCCTATGCTAAAAATAAATACAACCTTTTGGGGGGATTTTATAAAGCAGCAGTCAAGTGACGAATTATTAGATCGAAAGTTTTTCATTACTCCAAATGCTGTTGTAGATGCAGGATCGGATTTAGCACAGTGGTTTAATGATAATGTAGTCGATGTTATATTAAATAAATTATCAGAATTTTCTGAAAAAAATAGTGGTTGGGCACTTAGTAAAATCGTTTTATTAGAGGTAGCTATAAATAAATATGAGTTTGGCAACGGTTCATCTTTCATTAAATTACCAGATCAAATTTTAAAGAAACATGCTTGCATAAACGTTCAAAATGCAGACCAAGCATGTTTCTTTTGGAGCATCGTAAGCGCTTTATATCCAGTCACAAAAGACCCACAACGATTAAGTAAGTATCCGCATTATGACACCGTTCTTAATATAAAGGGGTTGGAAATTCCAATTAAAATAAATCAAATTTCAAAGTTCGAGAAACTAAACGAAATTTCAGTTAACGTCTATGCTTTAGAATTGAATGAAACAGAGAAGAGATAATTTTACATGGTTATACCTGTTGTTTTAACTAAAAATAAAATGAAACGTCACGTTAATTTGTTACTAATACAAGATCAGTATTTTTGGAAACTAAATGATTATGAAGCGCCACCTATCGACAATGAAAATGTTGAAATCAAATATCATTATGTTTGGATAAAACATTTGTCTAGATTAATTTCAAGTCAACTTAACAAATATATGCAAAAAAAATTCTTGTGCGACAGTTGTTTAAATTATTTTTCAAGCTGTGATAAATTAAACGAACACGAAAAGGTTTGTCAAAATGTTAATGACTGTAAAATTTCATTTCCTAAATATGATTATGTAGAGTTTAGAAATTTCGTTTATAAACAAAAGTGTCCTTTTTTAATTTATGCAGACTTTGAATCGCAGTTGGTAGATTGTAATGATAAGGTTTCCGAAAAAACTGTCAAATATCAAAAGCATCGGGCTTTTAATGCAGGTTACTATTTTAAATGTTCTTACGATGATAGTCTTTCCTATTTCAATAGCTATCGGGGAGATGATTGCATGCAATGGTTCGCCGACCAATTGTCAAATTTAGCCAGTTTTATTCAATCAAAAATCAAAAATATAATCCCAATGGTGGAAAAGCATGATGTCATTAATGCCAAGGTATGTCACATATGTGAAAAGCCTTTTAGTATTAAAGATATTATTGTTCGTGATCATGATCACTTTACGGCAGCTTTTCGGGGTTGGGCACATCAAGTATGCAATTTACAATTTAAAAAATTATTTATTGTGCCAATTGCATTTCACAATCTTTCGGGCTACGATAGTCATTTCATTATAAAAGACATTGCCAAGCGTGGACAAGTGAGTGTACTTCCCGTTAATATGGAAAAATATATATCATTTACTCAATACGACTCGGAGACTAACATCAAATTTAGATTTATAGATTCTTGTAGATTTATGGGGGCCAGTCTTGACGAATTGGTGAGCACTCTAAAAGTCGAAAACTTGCAAAATTTAAAAAAAGAATTCAGCTATTTAAATGAAGAAAATTTTAAATTAATAACAAAAAAAGGTGTTTTCCCCTATGATTATATAAACAACTTGGATAAATTAAATGACATTCAATTACCATCTAAAAAACAATTTTACAATAAACTAAATGACGAGCATATTAGCGAAAAGAAGTATGGTCATGCGCAAAACGTTTGGCAATCGTTCGGGATTAAAAACTTGGGGGAATATAGCGACTTATACCTTCGCACAGATATCCTTCTTTTGGCAGACGTTATGGAAAATTTTAGAGAGACTGCTTTGAAAGTTTATGGTTTAGATCCGGCATGGTATTATACTATGCCTGGGTATACGTGGGACTGCATGTTAAAGTATACTAAATGTAAACTCAAACTTATAAAGGATGTGGATATGATATTGTTCATTGAAGCGGGTATTAGAGGAGGAATATCGGTTTTCAGTAATCGATATACGGAGGCAAACAATGAGTATATGGAAACATACGATTCCACCAAGCCGACAAGTTATCTATTTTACCTTGATGTTAATAATTTGTATGGGTGGGCTATGTCTCAACCTCTGCCATACGATGACTTTCAATGGGTGGAAACAAATATTGACATCTCTCAGATACCTGACGATGCAGAAGAAGGATACATCCTGCAGGTTGATTTAGAATATCCTAAAGAGTTGCACGATTTGCATAAGGACTTTCCCTTTTGTGCTGAACACCGCGTATCACCCGGATCAAAATTACCGAAATTAATGACTACACTACATAATAAAGAAAAATATGTTATACATTACCGAAATTTAAAACAGGCTTTGGCGCATGGTTTAATACTTAAAAAGATACATCGCGTTTTAAAATTTAAACAATCTGCATGGTTGAAGCCCTATATCGAGCTGAACACTCGTTTAAGGACTACAGCTACCAGTTCATTTGCAAAGAATCAGTTTAAACTCGCGAACAACGCGGTGTTTGGCAAAACAATGGAAAATAAACGCTTACATAGGGTAGTAAAGTTAGTAAGTTCATACGAGGGTCGTTACGGGGCAAAAAATTTAATTTCTAGCGCGAGATTTCACAATAGATCAATTTTTGATGAAAATCTAATGGCTATCGAACTAAAAAAGTCTGAATTACTTTTCGATAAACCCCTATATATTGGAATGTCCATTCTCGATATTTCAAAAACGTGTATGTATGATTTCCACTATAATTTTATGCTCCCCACCCTAGGGGTGAACAATTGTATCATAAACTACACCGACACCGATAGTTTCTTCTACAAAATAATGAATATCAATGTTTACAAAGACATAATCGGTAGGTATATCGAAAAATTTGATACCTCCGATTATAGTGGAAATAACATATACAATATCCCGTTACTTAACAAAAAAATACCGGGTCTTATGAAAGATGAAGCCAACGGCAAAATCATTACGCATTTTGTTGGGTTACGATCAAAAATGTACGCGTTTAAAATTCAGGGAGATAAAAACGTCACTAAAAAGTCTAAGGGGGTAAAATATAATGTTGTCAAAAATAAATTGACATTTGAAGATTACGTAGATTGTCTTAAAACATTTAAACATAAAAATATTACACAGTGCACAATTCGATCCTATAAACATGACGTATTTAGCATAGAACAATCGAAAATTGCTTTAAGCCCTGAGGATGATAAAAGATATTTAATTTCGGGATCATTTTACACGCTACCATGGGGTCATTACAGTATAGAATAATTAGATTTAGAACCGTTTGCGTAGAGATATAAAAAATAATAACTTTACATATTCCTCATTCCTGACATCATTATTTTTATAATTTCATTCTGTTCCACTTTTATAATTAAAAAAAATAAAAAAAAAAAAAAATTATATGTAACCTATTTTTATGTAATCTACTGTGTAAACTAAAATTATGTAATCATATGTGTAAGTTAATAAAAAAAATTGTTTTATTTTTGAGTTTTATTTGAGTGTAAAGAGAGATCGATATTAAAAAAACACATGCATAAATCAACAATTTTATTAAAAAAAAAAAAATACAAATTATTCGTAAAATGAAATTAGCTTTGATAGTAAAGATTTTAATTGTTCCTTCAAACTTTGACTTGTGTCAATGTCACTTGATATTCCATATCAGCAATGACATCAGTTATTGAAAGACCAATTGTAATTTTTGCTCTCGATCATTTCCAACAGCTCGTCTCCATCAGATGCTAAATGATGCTGGCGGTGATGGTGTTAACTCGACGTCACTTACATCTAGCATACTAGCACTATCTTGACTCGACATAGCTAGATACAAACTTGAATGAGACTGAAATTAACTTCATGCATATATTTATATCCCTCTCCTTCTTTCCCAGACTTATCCGAACTGTGATTTTTGATGATGCGGATGAAAAGGCTCCCCTGACTGCAGAACTTTGTTCGTGTTTTCCATTCTATACTAAATCGACGTCTTCTATCCAACTGTTATGTTTTTTGTCGAGTCCTAACCACTTGACGTACATTTTCTTTCCCTTTCTCCTCAATACTTTTTCTACGAGGTAAATGTCGGTATTTTTGGTTTTCTGCAATTCCTCCTCATAGAAAGCACCGCTGATTGGCTGACCATGCATGTCTTCGAGTAAGTATGTTACAGGATTGGTTATTTTAACTTTAATGATTTTGAATAACTCTGTCGTCCAATTTGGCGTGTACCCTTTTTCGAAAATATGTTTGGACTTGGATATCCGCACGATATCATCAACTTTGAGCTTACGTGGACCAGCAATTTTTAAATGACTATATCTCTGACGTAAAATCTCTTTCTCGTTAGACTTGTTCACTTCACTAGGTTTCAATCTAGTCCTACTGTGCTTGGTGTCATTATATTGTTTGGTAATTTTTGACAATACATCAATCCATCTGTATTTTCCATTCAGACTAAAATACTTGTAGAGTTTATTTTTGAGTGTTCTTATCACCCGTTCAGCAATGGCAGCCTTTTTCACAGTGAATGTGTTATAGTGGTTTATATTATATTTTTTCATCAAGTTCTGAAATTTAATATTGAAAAATTCTGTTCCTTGATCTGATTGCAGATTTTTTGGTATACGATTAGCTTGGTGCAGTATATCCGCAAAAGATTTAGTGATCTCTTCACCCGTCTTAGTTTTGAGTGGGCGTGTCCATAGGTATTTAGAAAAACAGTCGATAACTACCAAAATCATTTTGAAACCTTTATTTTGATGTGCATAAGGTCTCATTTCGGCCAAGTCAATTTGCCATAAATCATCTAAGCCCTTGATGATAGTTCGTCGTCTAGGGTAAGTCTTGCGGGCTGATGCATGAAGCTCATCAACGAGTTGAATCTTGTCTGTTGAAGCCATACTATCAAAGGGTATTTTTACTATTAAGTCTATTTATTGATCCTTCGATATTTTTCAAGGCATTGATCATTTGATTTTGTAGTGCATCAATGCGGTTTGTAGAACTGTTTGCGTGACTACTGATTTTTTCATTAAGTTTCGTATTAAGCTTATCAATTTCAACTTTACTCACTTTTTCATCGAGTACCCCTCGCACTTTTTTAGTATATTTATCAATGGCCAACTTGAAATCAAATTTAATTTGTGATATCACATCATCTACATACTTTTTCGTTGACATATCTTCACTGGCCGTTGGAGGGTTCCTCGAAATGAATTCTTCAAATTTATTTATTTTGTTGTCAATCACATTCAATGCATCAGTTAAATTCTTTATCATAATATCATGTGATACAAATTGTTTTCTCAAATGAGTCAATTCAATACTGTTATTGCTAGCTTCATGTGGAGCATATCTGTGTCCGAACTTGTTCAGACTCATTGTTCAAATGACTCATCATTGTCAGTGTTATTAGTATACTAGCCAGCTTCCCGAAGTTCATTGATTATGGCAACTATTTCATTATCGAGTGAGGTGTTTCCAGCTGCCTTGGAAGCTATCAACAGCTTCAAACGATCAACGAGTTCATTTGGATCATCCCAATAAATATACTCCACCGGTTTTTCATTGTACGTTAATGTCAAACCATTACCAGTCGTTGAACGTCTTCTACCTTTTCGCAACTCCATTATGAGCGGTTTTATGATTTCTGTGTATTTCCATCTCGTAGAACCTTTGAGTCTTCCATCTTTATTAATATAGCGATCACTCAATTTCAATAGCGCCCTGTAAGCTTGCACATCTTCTTCGTTAAAATCCGTAGGATCATCATAGAAGATGAGCTTATACAGTCCTGGGGTTCCTCGTATCTGTTTACCTTCAATCTTGATAAAGCCAGTCCTTTTATCAAAGTCAATTAATTGTGTTCCTAGATACCATTTTGATGTTTGGGGATCATAAGTTGGTCCATACATTGTATCTATTTTTTCACTATATGACCAATGATCTTTGATATATGGATGTGACATGACCGGATATTGATCTAGATATTCATCTATAACATTATCTGAAATATTTTGTTCAGGTATATTTTCGTGAAAAACTTCATCATCATTATCTTGTCCACTTGTGCTCGCACTTATTCTGCCTACTTCTTCCATTGGGAGAAATTGTGTTTGTTCTTGTCCTACTCTTTCCTTTTCTTCTACCTCTTCTTTCTTTAGTTCAGGTGATTCTTCTTTTTTTATACTTCTCAATGCATTATTGATCTTTGAGGATTTAACAATCTCATGTAGTGGCTCCGAAATGGGTTTGAACATTCTGATGAGCGATTCATCTTTTTCCGATCTACCTAGTTTCAATGCCAAGTACTTTTTCCTAATGGAACGGGTGAGCTCTGCAATTTTGCGTTTGCGTGCAGCTATTTGATCGTCTTTTTTAAATCAGGATCAGAGGGGGAGGCAGCACGTTTAATCAGTTTGCTGCGCTTTTTGTATTTGTGTGTGCCAACACGACTTAACGACATCATGATGGGGAATGATCTGATGGTATATGGTACTTATATTTTTATATATTTATCAAACCCTTGACGATATCTACCATCATTTATATCGAAATCTTTGACAATCACAAAAGTACCATATGCAACATTCCAACATTTCGAACACAAGCGTTTAAAGTCTTCGAAACTCATGTCTGGTGATACGTGTTCATCAAATACGTGCTTCAAATTGATTTCATCTTGTTTGAATAGTACAATCAGGTTACAGTTGTCTCGTATGAGCTGTTTAGGTATTTTCGAGTAGGTCTGACAAAGGTAGGCAGCATCAATATCTTTGTGTCTACACATTGAAAAATATTCCCGGATTTTCTGTTGGGAATCACACGCTACATCATCGAATAGGAATATAGAGTTGGGTTTTGCATCTGATGGACTTATAATATCATCATTATCCTTGAATGGGAAGTAGCCAACCTCTTTAACTCCATTCAATACCTCTTGGAGTAGTTGATATTTCGGTTGATACAATGACTTGGAGTACACGTAAACATTTTCAAATTTTGCACCATTTGGATTGAAAATTACTGACAACATGACGTTCGTCTTACCACAACCACTTGGTCCACATACTATTGCTCGAAATGAATTGGGCAATAATTTACCATGTTTACCAAGGGTCGTTGATGATGTATGAAAATCTAAATTTTCAATAGGTAACGACTGTTCTTGTTGAATAACCTTCATCTTGTGACATGATTGACGTTTATGTTATTCTATAAATATAGGTGTTACAGTTCCACTTTTATCATTTTCGATGTCTTCGTACGAGGGAGAAGGTGTTTTGAATTCCCTGATAAACAAGTTACCTTTTGAGCTCCATCTACCCGGAGGCTATCAGTATTGTGGACGTAAGTCGTATTACTGGACGATGCAAACGATTACTAATATTTCATTTATTTTGCAGCTGGAACTAAACTACAAAAACGATTGGCTCGTGGAGATACTGGCATTAATCCGCTAGACGCTGCTTGCAAACAACACGACATTGCATACTCGCAGCACAAGTCTCTGGAAGATCGTCACAGAGCCGATTCAGTATTGGAAAACGCTGCTTGGCAACGAGTGAAATCAACAGACGCCAAGTTTGGTGAGAGAGCTGCAGCCTTATTAGTTACTTCCGGAATGAAAGCGAAACGTAAGCTTGGTATGGGATGCTCATTCCAAAGACATATCGTGGGTAAAATTGGAAAATCTCTGAAGAAGAATCCCCCGACCAATCTAAAGAAGACTGCTTCGATTGCTCTGAAAGCTGCTAGACTCGCCATCAAGCAAGCTGGTGGAAAAAATAAAATCAGAATACCACGCATCATACCTTTCAATGCAAAATCTGGAGGTATTCTACCACTGTTGCCAATTTTTGCAGCCCTTGGTGCTCTCGGTAGCATTGCTGGGGGAAGTGGTGCGATAGCGAAGACAATTATCGATGCGAGGAATGCGAAAAAGAAATTGGAAGAAGATCATCGACACAATAAAGCCATGGAAGCTATTGGTAAAGGACTGTACTTGCGTAAAAACGCCAAAGGAGGTTTTGGTTTATATTTAAAAAAACAAAAAAAACTCCCAATGAAGCTACCCAATAGACCGTTGTATGATACCGAGTTGTTAGAGTACGTAAAGTTCTTGAAGATACCACATTTTCGAGGCGTTTTCATGCGAGACAATTTGCCAAGCAGTGGTCCTCGTAAACGTGAAACTGCAATTCTAAATTTAGATGTGTCGAAGAATCAAGGCACTCATTGGGTAGCTTATAGAAAGATAAATGATGTCGTTGAGTATTTTGATTCATTTGGATGTCTGAAGCCACCGAAAGAACTTGTCCGATATCTGGGTAAAATCAAACTATACTACAACAACGATCAGTTTCAAAACTATAATCAGATCAACTGTGGACATCTCTGCTTGAAGTTTTTGTATAATAATGGAAGCCGTTTTAGCATTCCTACATGGTGAGAAGAGGTTGCAAGACTTTTCCGAAGATGAATTGAAGGAATTTCCAATCAAATATTTAATACAACATGCTAGACCATGGGAATTTTTGAATGTTTGGCATAAATTACCAAACGATTATCAGTGTTATTTCGATTTGAGAATTCGTTTACCATGTTTCATTCATTATAATAGGCCAGATGCCCAAACACATGTGGATGGACCTGTCAGTTCACAGTACGATTGTCACGGTTGTAATTATTTTTTGAAAGGTAGAGGGGCCGTAATCTATTAATAAATAATATGATGTCGATGATGGTTTTATTATAAATATTTCTGTACCACTCGTAATGTCATCAGTCATGTCTCAGCTGCTCACGCTGACTAGTACTACCAACGAGTTCTCTTTCACCCCTTCCACACCGATCATACTACATCCCAGGAAGAGTTATTACATAGCTGTACTAGGATTTCACACTTACCATTCCATACCAAACATCGACGGTGAAAAATTTTACTACTACGAAAATAATAATCGTTCAGTATTGAAGGAAATCAAGCTGCCAACAGGTTGTTATGAGATTGAAAACATTGAGAGTCATATTCAGATGCATTTGAATAATACAGATTTCTCATTGAAACCAAATAACAACACCTTAGAGTGTGAAATCTATAGTCGATTGCACGCCATCAGTTTCGAAAACGATAATAGTTTTGGAGAATTATTAGGGTTTTCTAAAAGGATCTTGGATCCTGGTATAGTGCACTCTTCAGATCGACCAGTAAATATTCTTAAAGTATTTAGCCTACATTTCGATTGCAACATTACCGAAGGAGCCTTCTACGGGGACAGACCGGCCCATACTATATTGAGCTTTCCCATTACAGTCGATCCTGGATTCGCAATCAACGAACGTCCCAATACCCCCATCTATTTGCCTGTGAGAAGTAACTTAGCATAGATCACCAACATCAGTGTTAGAGTGTTGGATCAAGATCTCAGACCTGTGAATTTCCGAGGAGAGAAAAGTACTTTGCATTTGGACTTGAAAGAACGTTAAATGGGTTTGGTAATTCAACATAAAAGGGGACCACCCACTTCAAACCTATCAGTATCATCGAGGTCTTCCAAGGGACGTGACCAGCTCTCTCCAGAAAATATTATTTTTCTCCAATCTGTTGGATTGAAAGTAAGAGATGTTAAAACGCAAGTACGTTCATTCTGAGCAATCACCGACAACATCTGCAGCATCGTTCAATCAAATGAGGATGAACCCAATTTTCGATATTTACCGTCGACCTCAATATGATGAAACTATCCGGAAGGAAGAGTATCGATCCTACATCCCGTACGTGAAATCATTCGATAATAATGATATGGTGGAGATTAATGTGAATCAAGCAGATGCATTTTTCGCGATGCATGAATCTTTGATGGAAATCAAAGGAAAATTAGATATTGAAGGAGATGGTAACGTGTCATTGGCTCCCAATTGTGGAGCGTTTCTTTTCGATTCGTGCACTTATGTGCAAAGTGCCAGAGAGATAGAAGTGATCAGAGATCCTGGAATTGTTAGTACTGTACGAGGATTCCTTTGCTGTAAACCTGAGGACTCCAAACATTTGGCGACGGCTGGATGGACGTACCCCAAAAAACCGTTCCTGAATGCTGTGGATAAGTCGTT
The DNA here is from genome assembly GCA_950111635.1 of Agelastica alni. Classification (NCBI taxonomy): domain Eukaryota; kingdom Metazoa; phylum Arthropoda; class Insecta; order Coleoptera; family Chrysomelidae; genus Agelastica; species Agelastica alni. Next base: position 13,037,127 of record OX467716.1, read on the forward strand.
CAGTTTGTTGATACCCCTCAAGCACATTTTCAACGTATTCAATGACTACAGTTCGATTGTCTACGGAAGACAAACAATTCGTCTAGTTCGAGCACGTGACGATAAAGAGCGTAATTGTCAAGGAACTTAACAATACTGGTGTAACGACTACTACTAAAGTCAAAGTTTTGATAGATAGTTATGGTACTGAAGGTCAAGCATATATTTCCCAACGATGAAATCAAACTACAATTGATGCAACCCATCAAGAATGATACACCAATAATGATTCCATTCAGAAAATGGAGTCTCAGCGAATTACCTGCGCTCACAAAAAGTGCAAAGAATGAAATTTGGGCAGTTAAAACCAGCGCCGCAGTGGAACGTCCACGTTACGTTATCGTTTGTTTCCAGAAGAATATACGCAATAAACTCGACAGTGATGTCACTACCTTTGATAACATCAACATATCTAGCATCAGACTATCATTGAATGGAGAATATTGGCCAAACGAAAGAATGCAGTTGGATTTCGATAGAAACGATTATGTCACTGCCTACTACAACTATACCAGTTTCTACTCGAGCTATACACATTCCACACAAGTTCATCCAATTTTGGACTACTCAGCATTCAAAGATCATGCATTATTCGTGATAGATTGCTCGAAGCAGGAAGATAGCATGAAATCATCGACAGTGGATATAAAGCTGGAGATTGAGTCTGCCAAAGGATTTCCTGCTGATACTAAGGCCTATTGCATCATCGTGCATGATTGTCTGCTAGAGTACTTCCCTCTGACGGAGGTTGTGAAAAGCATAATATAAGTGGTCGACTACCGTTCGTGCTTGCCATTTCAACGCTGGTCATCATGAGAATCGCATTCGTTGACATTCAAGGTTTCACGCTCGATGGCGTCTTCCATCCAAAAGAATTGACAATTCAGATTGGTCGTCAAAGATCCAACTTTTTGTTCAAGCCTCCAACACCTTATGCTGATGTGAGCGGAAAAGATAAAAAAACTGCACAATACTTGGAAAAATTTGTTCATGGAATATCATATCAGTCTGGAGATATTGACTATAGTGAAATGAATGCCATTTTGGAGAAATATCTACTACATTCAGTTGAGTGCATTTATGTAAGAGGAAATCAGAAAGCTGAATTTTTGAAACCAAGTGTGCTGAGCTTGCAGTGTATCCAACCATTTACGATGTGACGCTATATGATGACTCATCATTGAATACGGAAAACTTCCAGCCCACCATTACGTATTGTCCTAACCACGCCAATGGAAAATTCATGTGCACCCAACGAAATGTTGATCAATTACATCAATGGTTTACATATGTTGTATTACCCAAGTAGAAAAATATTGTAAATTTTTGTTTCTTCAATAAATATATTATTATTCTTATTATTGAGTTTTATTAAAACACCTCGTATATCTGTTGAATTGTTTATTTTCTTATGTACTACAAGATGATCTATACTTTTTCATAGTTTTTATGAAAAAATTAATTATTGAAATGATTATAGTTGCTAATATCAAATATAGTATTAAAAACATTTTATCATTTTTTATGTTGACATCTGTTGTCTCCTTGAAAGGTGTAGCTTGCCAATCTCTTTCCTCTTGAGTTCCATCATTGAATAGGAATTTCATTTTGTAGAATGAGTTATTTTCTTCTGGTATCTCCTTGTAAAACACCGGTAGTCGTCCATCATTTACTACTTCATGTTTCATTATTGCCCATGACGATTGACTGCAGTTTTTTCTTGCATCATCGAAGCATATCTTTAGAATTTTGATATCAGTGGGTACGTTTGTATAGAGAACATCATTCAAAACGGCTGTCAGAATGATTAATGATAGTCGTGACATTTTTAGAGTTGTTATCTATTTTTGACACAGGTACTTCTGGTGAAGGTCTTCTACTCTGGCAACTGAAAACTTTATCCCACAATCTCAGATTCTCCAAATGCTTCAATACTCTAGTTTTTTCTTTGTAGAAAGTTATATCTCTGCTCAACTGACGGACATGCTCACCGAATTCTTCTAGTTTCCTTCTGTACTCGTCTGAAGTCATTGTGATACTGATGATTAAATCACCAAAGTTCACGTTCTTATAGCTTTGTTAATACGTCATTTGTCATTATCATTCTATCATACTTCATAATATGACAGAATAAACATTTTTAATGCACCCTGTATATATTACTCGTATACATTGTTCGAAAACTCAGATATCTACCAATGATATTCCTTCACGGCCTCAGAAACTATGATTGACAGCGCTGAAAATGTTCATGCGCCCCCGTATGTATACCTATCTATATTATATCGCAGCGGCCAGCAAGCGCGACCTGAACTAATAACGCATGTCACGTTAAATCAACATATTTTCATTCATTTTTATTATCTGGTAGTTCAAGGTTATTTTTAACATAATGATGTCACAAATATATATTTTTATATTCAATCTTGCACGATAAAATTAATATGCGAGTTATCTGAATGGTATAGCTAACTGTTTAGTAAGTCAAAGGGTGCGGGTTCGAACCTCCGAGAAACCAAGTTTTTTTCAACGCTTACGTCACACCACTTTTCAACGTACTTACGGAACCCTCTTAATCGAGTCGATGGGGACAATACCGTATGTAAACAATGATGTTATATGTCAACAATGGCAACATGCCGTATGTCAACAATGCCGTATGTAAACAATGGCAACAAAGTCATATGTCAACAATGTCACATGTCAACAATGTTATCTCCCCACTCCTGTCATATGTCAACAATGTCATATGTCAACAATGTCATTTCCCCCACTCCTTCACCTGTCACTCCCCCCACTTCGCCCCCCACTCATCCACCACCACTTCCCCCACTCCTACCCCACCACTCATCCCCACTCCACCACTGCCCCCACTCCTACCCCCACCACTTCCCCAACTCCTACCCCCACTCCTTTGCGCTTGAAACGCTGTTGTTTAACTAACTGTTTTGGTTATTCTTTAAAGTTGTAAATTTTACATTTTTGGTTTGTTTTAGCAAGGAAATTTTACCATAGCTGTTAACTTTGACTATATTTGTTATGATGTTGCTATTGAACTGTGTACCTTAATTATCTATTGTGTGAGTAAAGTATCCAACATATTTTTGCTATAATTTTATTTATTTGGTTCACCATAATCACAGTTGTTTATCTTGTGTCTCTGCTAGTGCCTATAAGATCTAGGGGTTTCCGGCTTATACCGTTTAAGTTGGTGGCGCTGCTCACTTTTATATATTTTTTTCTTCTACCCTCTACGGCTGAGCTCTGGCATAATTTGCCAGTAGAGAAACCGCTAGCAGAGTACTCTTTAGAGAACGAAAAAGACGTGGCAATGGAACCCTGGGGGACCCCGGCATTAGTTTTAAACGCATCAGAAGAAATACCGTCATTTGCCACATGTAAGGAGCGATCTTGCATGAAGCTCAAGAGCCATTGGCGCAGTTTGGTTGGGAGACCGTAAGCAGATAATTTACTCAACAATTCCTGGTGCCAAACGCGGTCAAAGGCTTTAGATATATCCAAGGCTATTGCACGAGATTCACCAAACTTTTCAATAGTGTTTGTCCAGAGCTGAGTGACATAAGCCAGCAAATCTCCAGTAGACCGAAGTTGTCGAAATCCATAGTGTCTGTCATGGATTATCTCAAATTTCTCCGGATATTCGATGAATTCTGTGTTAATCGCTTTTTCCATAACTTTGGATATGATTGAGAGCAATGCAATAGGGCGATAATTCGCAGGAATAGTTCTCTTTCCTTTTTTCGGAATCGGTTGGACCTTAGAGTTTTTCCACATGGACGGAAAAACTCCTTTACTGTATAATAACTTGAAGAGTCTACAGAGAAATGGGGTAAGCTCTTGAGCACAGGTCTTCAGGACAATTGTCGGAATTCCATCTGGTCCTACTGCCTTATTGGAGTCAAGATTTCGTAGGATTTTCCTGATAGTGCGATGGCGGATAGTGACCTCAGGCATTGATGCGTTTATTCTAGATATCGTTGGGGGTTGTTTCCCATTGGTATCGAGGGTTGAGTTAGAGCTGAACATTTCGGCTAGCAGATCAGATTTTTCTTTGGAAGATACGGCTGTCGTGCCGTCGGACCTCTCGAGTGGTGGTAAAGAAGAAGTTGTGAAATTCTTATTTATGGCTTTAGCCAAAGACCAGAAGGTCTTTGATCCAGGAGGGGCTTGTTGCATATTCTCGTGTCGTAGGATTCTTTGGCAAGATCGATCGTTCTTTTGCAGGCGTTCCTCGCGTGGCCAAAGGCTTCTCGGTTGGCAATTGTCGAGACTTCGCACCAGAGTCGATGTGCTTGATTTTTATCACGCACCGCACGGTTGCATTCTTGGTTGAACCAGGGTTTGGGGTTGAAGATCCGTCTTGTACCATGAGGAATGTATGAGTCCATACCTAGCCTTATGATTTCGGTTACAGATTCTGCACATGTTGATGGGTCTTGTGAGCGAAAGCAGACATCTTTCCATGGAAATGATAGGTAAAAGTCGCTCAGTTCATTCCATTTGGCTGGGTCACGTTGTGGCTTATCGCAAAGTTCTCAGCTTCTAGACCGGCGTTGTCGATGCGGTTGGATCTCAGCCAGTTCGCGTTGTGAACATTGAAATCATCCAAAAAAATAACCTCTGTGTTGGGGTCGTTCGTTTGCAACAGCTCCAGCGTGTCGGAAAGATGTTGAAAGAGGCTGACGTAAGGAGGGTTCGTAGGAGAAAGATACAGGCAGCAGATAAATTTTGTTGATTTTTGTAAGGTTATCTTGAACCACATGACCTCTAGGTCGTCCGTTGGTTCTAAGTTCTCCTGTCTACAACAGGAAATATCACTGCGAGTGTAAACACAAAGGCCGGTCTTAAATTTGAATCTTGTTTCGAGTTCAAACCCGGGACACAAGAGATGCGTATTGTTGGAGGAGGGTTTAATTTGTGTCTCTGTCAGAGCCAGTAAATGAGGCCTGTTAGTTTGCAGGTGGTGGTGTACTGAATTAATGTTTGAGTGCAGGCCTCGAATGTTGCAGAAATAAATTCTAAAGTTGCTTTTTGGGGAATTATCAGCAACCGCAGTTGGAATATGTATTTTTGTTGGACTTTTCATGATTTGGTTTAATGGTTTGATTTAAAAGAAAAATATGAAGAAAGAAAAAAAAAAGGGGCAGAAGTAAGAGGAAGAAAAAAAAAAATAAATAAAAAGGGGAGCAGATATGTGGACTAGCTTCTACAGAAATTTCTGCATCCAGGACGGTCAGTTGACCTCGATGGACTGTGGCCTCGGCAATGCCCCCCGAATACTCGAGCCCGGATCCCCTCCAGTCACGAACTGGCAGAACAGGAGTATCGGGATTATACACCAATTGATGTGGCAGCTTCCCAGAGCGTTACCAATGGATTGGGGCCACTGTACTACTTGGCGGCCAGCCTGCGGAACTGTTTCAATGCTGTACCCTCAGCCCCAGAGAGTCCTGACTGATGCCTGGATGCTTCCATTCAAATATAAACCACCGGGCGATGAAGGGTGAACCATCTACCACCTGCATATATTGCATATATTGCATCTCCTGTATAACAGACAAATACCGAGTAATATCATTAGAACTATTGAAAATATTTACCGAAATAACCGAATACAGGCAAAGATATACAACGAACTCACAGAACCAATAATCGTAGAAAGGGGTATACGACAAGATGACTCTATGAGCCCATTACTATTCAATATTATTATATTATTATTATACATTAAAAACAAGCCAAATTATGAAAACAACAGAAATGAAGATAATTCGAAGAATAGCTGAAAAACACTACGGGACAGGGAAAAAATCGTTGCAACTCCTGTATCCATGGACCATTACTAATACTTGGAATGTCTTGACATATTTTTTGATTTAAAGCTGACCGACTGCCATAGAAACAAAACTGGGATGGGTAAAAATTAAAGTTGAAAACCCTGCAAGAAGATTCTACAGTTCTAGTGATGTCGATGTTCTTAAGGGAAGCTAGAATGTCAGATTTATGGAGTTTAGGCATTCATGGTATAACTGATCTAACACAAACACTATGTTGAACATCTGTTAGTAATACATTCTTTCGTTGCAACTCCTGTATCCATGAACCATTACTAATACTTGGAATGTCTTGACATATTTTTTGATTTAAAGCTGTAAAGTTGCAAGCATAAGTTCCGCCTAGACTGATCAAATGTACTTTATAGTCAACATGTTCATAAGGCTGAGTTTTTTCTCCACCAAACAACATTGTAATGCGTGTTACCCAGATAGCTCAAGGAGACAGAGTTCTATTAAATTAAATGTTTATTTGTAAAATAAAAAATATATACAATAAATTAAAGAAAATAAAAACAAGATTCTTTCGGAATACTGGTAACTTGATTTACTTCACACGACGTGGGTGGCTTGACTTCGACAGGAACGGTATATGCGACTAATCGTTTGTATAGTACGGTTCGAGTAAGGAGTTATCGACAGATCAATACTCCATCGGTTTGACTCAGACGACAGGAATATCGTTTATGGCCGGTTGATACCCGGCCTAACGGTGATTCCGTGTCGTGGAACTGTAGGTGTATTTCAGAGCGTCAATACCGCGTCTAAAATTTATCCTGACAGCCTTACCCGGTCGTTTACAAACTTGCGTTGATACCGAAAGTCGACGGTGGTCCTAGTGGTTGTGTGCAAGGTAAGATCAATACTCCTACCTCGTCCAACACCCGGTAGTAACTGTGTAAAGCGTTCAAGACCAGAGTCAATACCTCTGGCCTACGCCTTGCACAACAAGGTGCTTCTACTGCTCGGTGCATGGTCTTTTATATCCGTCGTGGTGGTCTCCTTCACCATCAATCCATCCGGAGTGGGAGTTCAACAGGTCTGGTGGTGGATATCGTCATCGTGGCAGTGAGGACAACTGGTTTCACGGGTGGAAATTAATAGTAACGTACTTGTGTCGTTAAAACATATGGACAATTTTTTGTGGACCAGCCTAAATCACAAGCTGCTTCTAATAAAATCGGTGTGACCTTGTATCTAGTACTGCTCTAACGATTAGCTCCTTGTTCTGATTTCGTAATTTAACGCAAAGTGTCTGTAAAAATACTTCTGTATTGACTGAAAGGTTAGCTAGGTTTTTCTCTATCACGGTTGCAGGAGAATTTGATACCGGTTGTAATGTTTCTTCAATTTTAATGTCTCGACACATCAAGAGTACATGTTTTCTTCCACACCATGCACACTTTTCCTTAGACTTCCACCATCTACTATTATGTCCAGGTTTAAGGCAACTAAAACATAAGTTCTTCCTTTTGACAGCTTCTTGCCTTTCTTCCAACGTCAATTTCTTGGCCATCCCACATTGAGAACTTTCATGGTTACTACTATATAATATGCACTCAAACATATTTTCTTTTGTAGTAAAAAGAGCTGCAGCTGTAGGGACAAACTCATTAACTTGACCAAATGATCTTTTGAATTGAAAAGTGCTGCCATCTTATTTTCTTTCGTAACTAATGGATATAACATAGCATAACAGGTATCCGTATTTACTTCTGATGATTCCAATGAACGAATATGTGTTTCTAGCTGATAATATAGCTTGGACTTTTTGATTTGAGTTCATAGCATTTGTTAAAACTAATCTCAAAAGTGTGAGTGTGGCGCGCGCGTGTGTCCGTGTGTGTGTGCGAGCGTGTGTGCGTCTATTTGTGCGTGTGTGTGTGCGCGTGTTTGTGCGTCTGTTTGTGCGTCTGTTTGTGCGTGTGTGTGTGTGTAAGCGTGTGTGTGTGCGTATGTGTGTGTGTGTGTGTGCGTGTGTGTGCGCGTGTGTGTGCATGTGTGTGTTTTCCAGTTTTTCATCTCTATCTTTTTGTGGACTCTTATTTTTCTTATAATTGTCCCGTCTTCAAATGTCTCCAAATGTTATAAATCCTTGAGAATGATGACTATATATAATATAACTGTCCTATCTTCTACAAAGAAATACGTTACTCTTAAAAAAAATTGCCATTACAACTTTTTATTAACTTTAACTAACAGACGTCTTAAAAATATACCAACAATTCAAAAATAACAACAAAGTTAAATTAGTTCTAAAATTATTTCTCTATTTCTAACAGGTAGGATCTATACCAAAATGACCCACTACTTAAATTTGTGCAGCTTTGTCGAGAACTCTGGAATTTTTTTTATTACAAACGGATCTAGTTTCTTAAAATGTCCGTACTAGATTGTATTTTTGTAGATTGTAGGGGGGTCGTGAATGCTATGCTGCCTCTCAAGCACTTTAACCTATCAGATCTTTTGTGCATAATCCTTAATCTATTCGAGGCCCGGGATTCCGAGACTTTGTGCAAAGTTTATCTGTTTCCTGGGAGCTAAGTTTCTGACATCGGAGGGCATTAAGAAGGCCCCTTCCAGAAACTTGAGCCACTTGATGAAAAGCGCTGCGCATTCGCAAAGCAAATGTTCTGCGGTTTCTCATAAACTTTTTGAAGTTGTGAAGTCGATGAGAATTAAATGAGCCAAATTTATTGTTTTTTGTTTCGAATATTGTCTGAAGGGACGAAATAATATGTGATATACACCTTCAAAAGGAGAAAAACCAATCCTGTTACAGTATCCCCATCATGATTTGAGAGTTATACTGTTTTCGCTTAAAAAATTTTTAATGGTAATTATGGCGTTTTCTGGAATGCTGTTTCTCCTAAACGCTTTCCTGAGAGCGTGGCGACAGCCAGGGTAAAATTTTTGGCAATGGGGTACTTCATTTTGCTGTGAGGAGAAAATAAAATGTGATTTGAAGGTCCAAAAATCTCCTTCGATCAATTTTAAGAACAATTGATGCCAGGGTTATGACTTCCAATACGGTACTACTAGTATGTATGTTGCTTTGTCATTGATTAACGGTGAGAATGCGTAAAAATTTAAATCACCCCATTAGACGGTAAATGCATCAATGTTTTCGGATTTTGGATCTCTCAGCCAGGAGATGTATCTTTTACATTTATGGTTATCTATTGACGCAAAAAGGTCAATTTCTGGCGCGCCAAAGTGATTTTTAGTTTCCCAAGAAACATCAACGCTAAGAGACCATTCGGTCTCCGAGTGTAAGGTACGAGAAGCCTGATCATTTTGCCTGTTATCTTTGGAGGGGATGTATGGTGTAAAAATCCATAAATTTCTGGCTTCACAGCATTTCCAGATTTTCCTAGCTTAGGAAATTTTACGCTTGCCATTCTGTTAACAGCGGTAGTGTTGTCTTACAAATTAAAATGTTACAGATCGACAAATTAATGGCAAAACATTTTAGCCCTTAGTAGATGTCCTGTAACTCTAAGAAATTTATATGATTGTTGGCATCAGACTTTAACCAGCAGCCATGGGCAGTATTTTCTTGGCAAAAGGCAACCCAGCCGGAAAGACATGTGCCAGTAAAAATTTCCTGAATTGATCCTTTTTAAGGTTATTCGTAGATGTCTGGATCTGCGTGAGCTACCATTTTAATTCATTAGTTATTTCCTTAGAAATATACCATTTTGGAGTTATAATTTTGGTAATTTGACGCAAAGCTTGATACTTAGCCTTTTCTAAAAGCTTAGTGTAAACCAGCAGCCGTATTTAACAGCTGGACAAGTGAAGTCAGCAATCTGCAAAATTTAACAAAGGTTAAAATTTTGCAGCTTTTGCAATTAATAATTTTTAATAACCACTTCTGAACTTTCTGAGGTTTTTTAAAAAGCAACAATTGTCATTTTTACTGAATCAAAAATAACACCCAGAAATCTAAATCTTGTATTAGGAGATAAGTCACTTTTTTCCGTATTTATAAAAAAACCCAAAGATTTCAGGAGTGACAGAGCCATATGCATGTTTCGCACATTCATTTTCCGATAATCCTAAAAACAAAAAATCATTCAGGTAATTTACGCACGGCACGCCCCTGGAACGTAAATATTCCCCTACCGGCTTCAGAAGTTTCGTAAATGCCAAAACGAATGGTAAACAGTTAAATTCGTACAATTCCATATTAAAGTAAATCCTAGGGGTATTTTCTGTTTTCTTTCTGGACTGAAAGCAAATAGTATGCGTCCTTAAGGTCATTCATAGCAGCATACGATTTATACCGACGAGCATGTATGAGAGCACTGATGAAAGTAGGGAAAGCAAAAGATGTGTGTAAGAACCGTAGCAAGTGGAAGAAAGTGGTCTCTGCCTACCTCTATTGGAAAAAGGCGTGTCTTTATGTATGTACGATTTATTTTGAATTAATCTGCCTGCCGTTCGGGCATCTTCCATCTTAAAATTTGGTGCGAAATTGTTGTTTAAATTTTTTAAATTATGAATAAATATTTTTTGCCATTAGGTCTGTCTGCTAAAAATATGGTGATCTTTGACCGGTCTCGTCGTCCCAAATCGACGGACCGGTCTCTGCATGTTTAAATTTCTGCTAGTAGTACCTGCAGTGTTTGGATTATATGTTCGTATCTGTATTCGCCCTCCCCCCATTTGATTTATTTTTTATAGATTGAAGCGCTCTTTGGTATACTCGAAGGTACCATCAGAGTCTTGATGACAAATTCGATAATTTGAAAAGATTTTAATTTGTCAGTTAAATCTGCTTCAAACAGATATTCCGACGGTATACATTTGTTTGCCACTTCTTTTATGTTTTTTAAATAAGGGGTGATTAAATTTTTTCACTCGATGGAAAAGGTTAGTTAAAATTTTACCAGTATCTAAAGTGTTAGTTAAAAGATTATTTTTGAGGTCTTGAGGGATTTTTTCAATATTAATTAAAATATTGGAAATAGCTTTTCCCAAAGCACACAGTCCCTTTCCCAGCTGATTTTAGACTTCGATTAGCGAAAAATCAACAGTTAAGTTTTGTTTCTGCGGAGCTGTAGAAATTTGCGGATTTAGTTTGGGGGGAGCTAAGTTCGGTAGATTAGTTGGGATCTCGTATTTGTTTAAAATATCTGAAAAATCGTCTTTTTTTAGACCGTTTTTCAAAATCGAATTCCATCTAATCACTATCTGATCGTGTAGAACAACCGTATTGTTGAACATGTTTTCTGGATTTCTGCTAAGAATTTCCATAATGTCTTCAGGCAAGGACACATTATTATGAATTACAAGTTCATCTGTGTCAGAATTATTAGTTTTACGCTGTATGCGCCTATATTTACCGCTGAAACAACGCCACAAGCGTATATTTTATTTTCTCGATGACGGGGAGATGCCGTTACAGGCGGCAACTCTGCATTACGAGATAAACACGGCCGTCGATTAAATCGACCTCCTGATTCCTTTCTTTCTCGATTGTAGTGAAAATAAGTGAGAGCAGCTGCGACGGGTAATGCCAGAGCGAGACCGGCGTCCGCTGACGTGGCGGCTCCGCAAACGGGATTGAGTTCACTTAGTTTTTTCTTTAATATTATTTAAACGCCTCTCTTTTTAGGAATTTCAGATTTCCTACTGCTAGACAAAGAGTTACGACTCCTTTTAGTTTTCTTTGATTTGCCCATCTTACTAAAAATAAAATAATCTTGTTAGATTTTTGAGGTATTCTTAAGAATATTGGTTGAAGTAAATAATTAATTAAATGAAAACTTACATTTAAAGTGCTGTGATTGTCTAATCAGGTTCAAAATAACTTATTTTATGCAGAAAATAGTTTTCGGGTACCTTGACTCGGAGCACAAGAAACACAATGAGCTGATTCGACAAGAGGTTGTGTAAGCAAACCGAACAGGCGAACAGGCACGTCGAGTTTGACATTTCAATATTTTCGTTTCGTCATTGTGTAATTTGATGTTAGCCAAAGCAAAATCAACAAATGAGTGCACCGTTCAATTCTCGTGTCATGGCCAGACGATATTTGGTGCTTGTCATTGGCACATTTGATAAAAGAGGCGGTACTTTTCATAAAATTCGAGTTAAGTATAATAATGTGATTGCAAAAAAGATGTTGCTGTTGTTGTATGTGTGGTAATGTCTAAAAATTGTGTTTTTTCATATGTATTGGCAGCGTAAAGAAGACTGCGTGGAACTCAGTTGGATCGTGAGCTCGTAATGTTGAATCATTGAAATGTCAAAACAACGCCAAGCTACGACGCAAGTGACTTGCGCATGTGTTGATGCGTACGTCAAATACCACAGAATTCGACACCACCATGGTACACATGATTATGGAGCGTTTAGAGCGTTAAAGTAAAGAATAACAAATGGCGAGTTAAAAAACATGTAGCAAAACCTTTAAACTTTACAGTGTGTTAATCTTAACAGTAAATTATAATAATTATTAGTTAAATTGATATATATTGAAAAAAAAAGTAATTCAATTTTTATACTTGATATAAGTGGAGTATTTAACTAAATTACATTCAAATAAATCATAATGTCTCTTGCAGCGACAGTAGGATATTTGATGGTTCGTCGGAATAATTTATTAATTTTCACAGTCGCCATCTTTATCGCTTTGAGTTTTTAAAATCCCGCTAATTCTCTCAACGCTCACTTCGACCCACCTCTTGAAATGGGCTGTCGTGAGCGTATGTCATGACGTCATTAGTGACGTTTTCACCGCGACCATAACGATCGTAGTCGCCTTGTGGAACGGCTAAAAGAGTATTTTAGGCGTTGTGAACGCTTAGTGGAACGCACTGATATTTTTTTTTTGATGTTCTGGTTCCCACGAAAAGGGATATCCTGTAATGTTCAGAGAACATCGTGGGAACCAAGGGAAAGAAGGTAGGAGTTGGTGTTCTTCTTAAATTTCTGGAGGTTGTATGCCTCGGGGAACACCTCCCTAGGCAATGAGTTCCAAAGCCTCGCAATTCGTTGGATGAATGAGTCTTTGGAAAGTGATGTTCTGCAGGTCTCCAAAGTGACCACGAAGGGGTGTGAAGACTGAACTTGACGGGTTAATCTCGAAGAGACTGCCAATGGAGGAACGATTGTTGATATTTCAGAAGAGCATCACCCATGAAAATATCTATAAAATAGAGACAAATCGCCAACTTTTCTACGGTGTTCCAGACAAGTGAGCGAGTTTGTAAGCGAGGCATCAACGACGAGACGAATTGCCCTTTTTTGGACAGAATCCAATAGCTTCAGGATATGTTTGGGTGCCGCACTCCAAATATGGGAACAGTATTCCAGTACAGGTCGGATCTGTGTCTTATAGATCATAAGCAGCTGACTGGAGGTGAAATAGCTCTTGGCACGAAACAAAAAACCAAATTTTTGGGATGCACTTTTGGCAATGGACCTCACGTGATTTTCTCAGGAAAGGTTATTGCTGATAGTAATACATCGATATGGATGACTTCAGTGGTATGGTTACTCCTGACAAAGTTATGTTAGGCACAGTGAGATCGGCTTTTCTAGAGAAAAGACATGCTTGTGTTTTGTTTGCATTGAATTCTACCAAGTTATTGGATCCCCATTCGAGAATTGTTGCTAAGTCCATATTTATATTGTTAACATTTCTTCCTCGTTCATTTCTGGTTTCACGGGCTGATATAGGGGCCCTGGAAGAGAAAGCGGTATGGAGGGTATTATCATCGACAAAGCTGTGTACGGGACATGAAGTTGCTTTCATGATGGAACACACTTAAAAAAATATTGGGGGGTCGTGAGATGGGAGTGAAATTTTGGAGTTAATTGTCTTGATACGTAAAAAATCTTGAAAATAATAAAAAAAATTTCATTAAAAATACAAAATTAATTCCTGGAACCCGATCGAAGCGCCACCTACCGGGTCCAATTGTGAATCTAAACCATTAAAGTACCCACTCAAACAAACAGAAACATTTTTATCAAAATCGGTCCAGCCGTTTAGGTGGAGTCATTGAAACATCAAAAATATCCCAAAAAAATATGTATAAAATAAAATTTAAAATATTAATGTGAATGCTCGAAAATAGCTCCCTGTTGCTGCAAATATTTATTAGTTTGTTGAACTATGGAAGTAATTGTTGCCTGCCTTAGACACTGGGAACTGGCAACTAAAATTTCCATGTCACACCATACAATAATAATCAAAATTAAATACAAATCATTAATTTATACATTAAAAGCTAACCAATAACGGTTTGATTTAGGTAGGGAGTGGTTAACAAAACTTAAAGAACAGTTTAAGGTTTTTTCTAATAACATAACGTCATAACATACAGAATGATCCATTTAATAAAGTTCAGAAATTTTTAAATACGCGTTTTAATCACCTTGTACATTAAAAATTATTTAATAAATTTGTACCAAACAAAATGTTTGCATTTTTATTATTAATAAAGATACAAGGTGTCAAATCAGACATTGTTAAAAAAAATCGTCATATCTCGTAAAACAATAGTGGGAAGGGAGCAAAACTCTGTATTGAGAGAATCCTCAAGAGTAGCTTTATCGAAATACGTAATAATATATAGGGTGTTTCATTTAAAATAAGGAAGTTTCAGTCAACTTTCAGTATAACTGAAAATTGTAAGAGGCTCCAAATATTTTAAGTATAAGTTTCTCTAAAACGTCTAATTGAAACTCCCAAAGAATCACCCTGTATATAAAGATAGTTTACGTCCTCCCAAAGAAGGTTACTAGGTGACAATATAATTTTTGAAAACAATACGTTTTTTTTTAAATTACCAATCATTGACAGTTTGACAGTATATTTTGATTTAATATTTTTCTACAAGAAAACTGTCTGTATAACCTGAAACTGTAAGTACCTTTTAATTTTATAAACAGAAGAAACATGGGTCCTGGAAAAGCTACGGACAAAAGAGTTAGATTGAAAATCCTTCACCAATACCACAAGGTTAACTCAGTTAGAGACATTTCTAAAGAAATGTCAGTAGCAAATTCCACGGTCTACAAAATCGGCGATGCCACAGACCATTTCGACGATACCTCGCAAAGGAGTTTGAAACTTTTTGTAAAAATGTGCAAATCGACAAGAAATTATCTAAAGAAATTTACAGCAGGGCGGAATCAGGAAAGAAATTTAGACATATCTAGTTGTTGCTACAAGTGCCGTTCGAGGTTATCCAAATACCAGGTAATAACAATTTATTTTTGTATTCCATAATACTACTGGAGTACTTCCTTTTGTGCCCCCGCAACTTTTATTAATTAAAAAAGATAAAATCGATACGTTTGGGTAAAAATAATGCAAAAGTACTAGACCTTATTAGATGGTAAACTCGATTGGTCAAGTCATATAAAAAAACTGAATCGAAAACTCACTATAGAGACCAAGCGTCATGACCTTAACGTCAACTGGTGACAAAAAGGTGAACTGGGATGATTTATTTAAGTTTAAAATGTCATGTATTGTTTAGTAATTATTAATTCAAATTATTTTTATAATTTAATTACCGTCATTACGTCGGAAACGTGGAAAATTTGTAAATATACGAGAGCAAATTTGATATCTAAAGGAAAATTGATAAAATAGATAAAGATATAGATATAGATAAAAGCAAAACAAATTCACAGAATTTTGGTTCAATTATAAATCAAACCACAACATAGGTAGGTACATTAATTTCCTAAATTCATTGAAAGTTAGTCTACTTTTAACAGTGCGGATTATTTTGAGAACAGTAGGTAATGGCAGTCATGCCGATTCACTATCCAGTTGTTATTAAATCGGCTTTCATTTACCCATTATATTGAATTCATAATACAATATCTTCATGTGCCGTCGTTAACCACGGACTGAATTGGTAAATATTTAAAATTCGTGTAATGTATATTTTTTAAAATAATTTTTAATATACTTACAGAGTACTTCAGTAAACCCAATGCAATGCAACTATATATAACAGTCAAATAAAATATTATGGCTCGATTTGCAATCAACAACGTGGGCATTTATGTATGTACAATGATATGTAACTTAATTACGTCTATAGGTATCATCAATGGATGAAGAAGACGTACTTGAAATCGAAGAAAATGAAGATGAAATTGTAACTCGACCCACTTATTCACCTAGTTTTTCGTCTAATTGTAAGGGAATAAGACAAACTCGACGTAAAAAATTCATACCAAGCAAAAATGGGGGATCTTTTTTCAAGTCTGATCGCAAAAATACTAAAACAAAAAAAGTGAAAGATGCTGGATCAAATGACGAATATAAAACATTCTGTAATTTAATTGCTATTCATCTAAAACAGCTTTCCGAATGTACAGCTTTACAATGTCAGTCTGATATATTACAATATCTTGTAATCAAAAGATTAGATAGCAATACTTCACTTTTAGCCTCAAACCCCCAAACGCAAATTAGTTCCACTCCACACAACTTCCCAGCATCGTCTCCTAACTCCCGTACAACGAACGAAATCGGTAATAACGTCCAATTGGCTACAGATGTGAGTAATAACGTCCAGTTGTCTACAGATGTGAGTAATAACGTCCAGCTGACTACAGATGCGAATATCAAAGTGGAAAAAATTTTGTTCTAATTAATTTTAATTTTCTTTACCTTTTTTTAGCTAAATAGTGTTAATAATTGTAGGTATATATGTTTATTTTATTTAGTTCTGTAATTGTGTTAATCGTTGTTATTAAACGTTATTGTTCACTTTTATAGCTTTTATGTTAGTTAATAATCTCTTTAGATAAAAGGAGCAAATAAGGAGGGTAGATTTCATCTTACAATGCCTTAGTAGACTTTGGTTGCTAAGAAATTTTTCTTAAATTTTGCATGTTGGCGTAGGAAAAAAATGACAAAATTATCTAATATTTGTCGAATTTCAGAATTATATTGAGTACTTTGAAAATTAAACTCAAGGGCAGTTCATCTCTTTTGCCCTATTGGTGCATTATTGGGACGATTTTGGAGCAATTGGAGTTTTTCAGGGGATACTTTTATCTGGGGGAATTTTTTTAAGGAACATTAAAATTTGGAATATTTTTTTGCCGATCAGTTGTGAAAATATGCCAACAAAGAGAACAGGTATCATCAACTAAATAATAGTAAAGTTTACCAAACATTTTTATGTATTAAAAAATGTAAATTTTGGGGATTGTAGACTTCGTTAAATCCAAATAACTTACGAAAAGAACATTAAATAAACCACAGGTTAAGTATTATGGTCAAATATATAAAATCGGGGCATTTTTGTTGAAAAAGGTACGAATTTGGGTTTTTTTATTTGGGGGTTTTTTCATGCGAATTGGGGGATTTTTGGTTAGCCGACCTGACAACCGTGTTCCATAGGAGCCGAGAGAAAAAGCCTTCCGTTAGGCGCGTCAGCTGATGAGACGCCCTCACTCGCTATGGATCTGTCAGGCCCATATCATATTTTTTATAATTGTAACGCGTTTAAAATAAAATTAAATAATCAACAATAACTTTCTTTTCTGCGATATATACAATGCTTTAAAATAAATAATTTACAGCTACAATCGCTGCCACATTCAACATGTGATAGAAAATGACCATTGGCCACCTTTTTGTAGATGTAATGAAATTCGATGGTAATTCTCTTCTGTTTTTTCGATTAATTCCCACGAATGATGGCTTTTTATTTTCAAGTGCTTTCACAAGCTTCAGACTTGTGAACCAGTTGTCTGCGTAATGTTTCTTCCACTGTCATAAATTGATTCAGCAAGTCTCAGGACAATTTCATCCGCTGAATTTTTTTTCTGTATGGTCCTTCTGGTTGTAGACCGCAGTATATCTCAATGAATGCGATATAAAACAGTTTTGCGTCGCATAAACTAAAAATTTGTGTACCATAATTTGAAGGTATTGATGGTATACAGGGTAGTTCGTTAATAATGGGACACAGAGCAACCACGAATTTTTTGTATAAACATATTGCGATATAACACAATTTACCTTATTTCAATTCTTGATAGGAAGTGCGTTAAATATAAATTTTTTTTATTGAAATACTTTTATAATTTTAACAGCGTTTAAATATTTCCACAAAAGTTGGTAAACAGAGCTTTTTTGTGTTGAGAAATCATAATCTTTAATCAGTTTCAGTTAAGCACACAGAGGGCGCTACGTACGTTATACTAAGTAACTTAAAATGTACCTACTTCTTTATGCCACATTTTTTGGAAAACTGAACCACCAAAAATGAATTTTTAATCATTTCTACGTAGAAAATGTATACTTGTTTCATCTCGCAAAAATTTACTATTTTAAAGATAATCGTGATTGAAATTTTCAAACAAATAATTTAATGAAATCTGGGGGCATGGCAGTGCCCCCGCCAAGTCAAGCAAAAAGCGGCACGGCTGTACCATCCTTTTCTCGAACAACATTTTCGATCCCCCTATAACTTCGTTGTGGATAAAACTAGAAGCCTGAATTTTCAGTAATCAAGCAGGCCTTGTATAAACACGGTAGTTTAAGTAGTTTAAGAATTATAACTAGTCAAAGTTTCTTAGTTTTGTCACTCACTCACTTACTGACCGATCATCAAAATTTTATCAGACAAAGAAGCTTCAAATTTAGAATACACCTAGTGTTTAGTGTATAAATCAAGGAAAAACTAAAATATTTTGCAATTTCGGTCCAGTTTTCTAGATACACCACATAAATAACTTTGTAATCCCATATAAATATATAGGATTACAAAGGTACATTTACAGTGAATGAATCAGTGTACCTGTATATGTATAATAAAATAACAAGTAGGATTATCTACAAAAAGAAATGAGATGCCATCAAAAACATAACTTGTAAAAAACACCAAGTCTCGCAACTCAGTTCTTCTACCGTAAAAAGTTGTGAGATCCATGTAATACCAAGTCTGTTAATTTATTCAGTCCCTACTTAAGGGTCCTTCTGTCTTAAGTTATTACGTAATTAGCTAACCTAACAACATATTGTAGTGACCATATCATTATTAAAAATATTTTATGTTTTAAATAAATAGATTGACCTGGCAATTGCACTAAACAATCTAAATTAATATAATATGTAGATGTGAGATACATTATGTTTTTATGCGATGGCCAAGTCAATCTATTTATTTAAAACAAAAAAGATTTTTCGTATTGATATGGTCACTATAAGATGTTAGGTTAGCTAATTACGTAATAACTTAAGACAGAAGGACCCTTAAGTAGGGACTGAATAAATTAACCGACTTGGTATTACATGGATCTCACAACTATTTACGGTAGAAGAACTGAGTTGCGGGATTTGGTGTTTTTTACAACTTATGTTATGTCCTTGTAATTCTCGAGTATTTCCAAAATCTATCGAAATCAATCTTATTTGAGTCGAGCGAAACTGTGGGAGCTACAACATTTTCTTGTTTTGTTTTGGATCAACAGCACCTTTTGTTTTAATTTGTTTTGTAGGCCACGTCTCATCAAAATTCATCAAAAATTCGGGCCCATTTATCCAATTCAATATGTTTTTGTAAATTTGTATATGTTCTTATAGCCTCATCCGCAACATTGAATTTCGAAGGAATCCAATACCAATCAGAATTTTTTTTCTTTAATTTCTATAACTCTGTGGGACTCAAATT
This sequence comes from Agelastica alni, assembly GCA_950111635.1. Classification (NCBI taxonomy): domain Eukaryota; kingdom Metazoa; phylum Arthropoda; class Insecta; order Coleoptera; family Chrysomelidae; genus Agelastica; species Agelastica alni. Next base: position 13,056,691 of record OX467716.1, read on the forward strand.
GCCCAAGTCGACTTCCATCCAGAAGTATATTTTGTCAAAATTCAGTTCCATGTCATTTACAATATAATTAGCCTACCTACTACCAGTAGCAGCTGCTAAAAGTTCCAATTTCGGTATGGTAATAGTTTTCCCTGGTCCAACTCTTGTTTTTGCCATTATCAGAGAAACATTAACATTTACGTGAGAAATAATCCGTAGATAGGCTACAGAGTCTAATGCTCTTTTACTCGCGTCACAAAATATATGTAGCTCTTTTTTATCTGTCCATGGAATCAACAGAGAATAGCAACTAGAAAATCGTATTTTTACAAGGGTATTATTTAAAAGAGGGCGGATGTAAATTGGTCGCCAAGATAATCCCTTTACCTGCATTTCGAAAAGGGTCGCTACTAATGACATGTAAATTCATCGCCGGCGTTTTCTTGAGTACCTACCTGCATCGGTAGGTTCGGAACAATAGGTTAATGGTTATTGGGCATATATACCTCAACTCTGAAATAAACAGTTTCTTGTCAATTTGCTTTCATTAATTGCCATTTCTACCGTCGAGCGAAGTGAATCATAGTGAAAAATGTCGGTGTCAGTTATTGAAAGTGAACGTAGGAGAAGTTTAATTTTGTGCGAAAATGTTACGTTTTCCAAAGACAAGGTCTTGAAAAGTGGAGAAACATCATGGAGGTGTTGCCAAAGAAAGCTGCATTATAAAGCAAGGCTTTACACTATTGGAATGGAGAACCTGATATCAATTCGAAAAGGTGAGCAGAAAAGCTATTTTAAGTGCAAGCAAGAGGAAAGCAAGAGAAGATATCAGTGAAAGGTTTTCAAAAATTATGCTTATACCTACTAAAATGAAAGATTTATGAAAAGTATGGTCTTACTTTTGATCGTACAAACCAGAAAGTGAACTTTTGGATACATTTTGTAACTATTTGTTAGAGACATATATCGTCGAAAACGCAAACTTTCCTCCTACTATATGGGCGGAAGAAGGTGCCTCGGTTACAAGAACGACTAATTGTTGCGAATCGTTTCATGCAAAATTTAATTCTTTCTTTTACGCAACACATCCCTCCATATATGTCTTCCTTGAAAAGTTAAAAGAATGTCAAATTGAAACGTATGTAAAAATACAAAGTTTTGATGTTAGTACCAATTTCAAAGACAAATATGTTAAAGATAAGTTAGCATCACTTAAAAATTTGGTCAGAAGATATTAATCAAGGGAAATAAATCGACTGCATTACGTAAAATGTACATCTTACTTATAAGAACTATAATGTACATAACATGCACCTTTTCAAAATTGTGTACTAAAAATCTACTTTATATTTTTAATGTGTCCTATTATATACATACATACTTGGATGATTCTTTGAAATAATAACATAGTCAATGTCATTATTTATACATTATTTATATTGTTTCAATTCATTTCTATTTGTAATGTACATAAAATGTCTTTTCAAAACTGCGTATCATATACAATATAGGTACATATATAGATACATGTTCCTTCAAAGTAGACTGTATTATTCATACATATTTATTGTTGAAACTTATTCATTTTATAATGTATATAACATGTCTTTTTGACACTACTACTACTACTCCATGGCTCTACAACCCGGGGTGGGTCTTGGCCGACTGTAATATTCGCCTCCATTGTTGTCGATCTTCCATCAATCCTGGGTCGTATTCTATCCCAATGATCATTAGGTACGCTTTGATGTTGTCTTGCCACCTAATTCGGGGGCGACCCAAAGGTTTTCGTCCTACTGGTCTTTTTAAGACTGCGAAGTTTTTGGAATTTCCTTATTAACATGTTCGTACCAGTCAATACCTGACTTTCAAGTATTCTTCCGCAGATTGTAAAATTTACTATAAGTCCTAAAGGATCAAATAGAGACATTACAGTTTTCAAAATATTTCCTTTAGTTGGTACTTCATTTTCATCTACCGGTTATCTCAGTTTAGACTGGAAATTATATTCTTTTGCATCCCACCAAACTCCAAGAATTCTCTGGAGAGACGATTGTCTATCAAAATTAAAAAATTTTTAAATCGTTTTTGTTCATTTCTTCCAAATTCGAAATCCAGTTAACTAATTCAAAGCCACCCATTTTTTGTAGGTAGGTACCTGACTAACTTGTAATATTGTCGATATGGCTTCTTCAGTATCTTTACAATCTAAATAGTCATCCACGTAATGTTTTTTAATTATAGCATCTAAAATTGGTTTCAAATCTATTGATAACCTTGCATTTATATTTTTCACAAACTGTGCTCAAGTCGGTGAACAATTCGCTCCAAATAACATCACTCCCATTTTGTAGGTATCAACTTTTTTATTTTGTTTTCTATCTGTCCATAAGAATCGCTAAGCACATCTGTCTCAGGTCGAATTTTGACTTGGTAAAACATTTCTTTTACGTCACTACAAAATGCTATTTTTCGCATTAGAAAATTCAGAAGGAACGTGTTCAGTTATTCTAATAAGTCAGGCACCGGAATCAAATTAAGGGAGTCCTTTCAAATGTAAATATTGCATCCAATCTTCGGAAGATATATGTTCAAAGGCAATGATAGATTCCTAACTAATTTTACTTTATTCATGGTAAATATTTTTGAATCGACTCCTATTCCATATATCTTAATATCGAATTGAATCGAATCCTCGCATCGGGAAACTAAATCATTTGTCCATTGAATGCACAACGGCTGACAAAGACCTTTAACTCCAAAAATATCAACAACACTTTGATCAACTAATGTTACTGTTGAGCTTCATCAAAAAGTGCTACACATTCTAGGATTTTGTCGTTATTATACAGTTTAACTCTTCTAAGTAAAATATATTTATTACTATTCCAAGTTGCATGAACACTTTCCATATTATTTGAATTTTCATTTATTTGACTTGATTCTGGCACAGTTTCAAAATTTTCTTAGTGTAATATTCTATGATGTGGACGTTGGCATCCCCATTCTTTAATTTACACTTGAAAGTTTGATAATTCGGTCTAGGACACGTAAAACAAAGTTTATTTTTTGTAACAGTATCCCAATGCTTACCAACGTCATCTTTTTTTAATTTGGGACACATGTGAGTTTAAGATCTTTTGATCTGCAATAGTAACACTCAGTTCTTGTTGCCACATCAGTCGTCAATAAACCCCTCTCAACTGCAGAGGTCGAATACACCGCATTGTCTGAAGCGGCAAAGGAGGCTTTCCATCTGAAGTTCATTTTTTAAGGCATTGGTGCTAAAGTAATAAACTTAATCGTATACAATGATAACCAGGCAGCCATAAAACTAGCCTTAAATCCGATTGCATCATTAAAGTCCACACATGTAGATCTCAGAATACATTTTATTAGAGACCGTCTTGAACAAAAGAAAATACAGTTAAAATATCTGAAAACAGAAAAAATGGATGCAGATATTTTTACTAAAGTTTTGCCTGAACCTCGTCTTACTGAACTACGACACAGAGCGGATATAGAATAGTTTGTGAGGAGGAGTATTGGAAGAGCTACAAACTTCTTGCCTATTAACTACAGAAGTGGACCTCCATGTAGTATTCATTTCACTATTCTCTATAATTCTAATACTAGTCTGTCAGTGCCAGTGTCAGATTTGAAATATAGGTATTGATTTTTGATTAAGAAAAAGATATATTTTGTGTAGTTTAAAGTATTGAAATAGTTTCACAAAGTTATATATTCTTTTATTAAGTATATTACGGTATTATATAATAATAACATGGTTAGGCATTCCTCAATTTCTTCAAAAACCGGGTGATTCAGTTCTTCAATATCATCATGGTTTTCTAAATTAAAATGCGTTTCAAATATACAATTTGTTCAAATTACTTAATACCCTTAATTCAGCACTCAGCTTAATATCCCCTTTTTATACAGTTGCTGTATTGTCCACTAGTTATGGGACACCCAGTATATTCATCTTTTATAATTTTATATTATTAATTTTTTCAATACCTACAATTTGAAATTTAAATAGTTTCTAAAGTCTAAAACGGCGGCAATATAGTGATGTTCTGACATAGATGTAAATAAAGTTGGGAATAATAGCTTGTCGCTTCACAAAAGCGAATATAATTCTTAACTCAAAATGGGTTCGTGGAATGCAATCCGTGATTTAAGTGACCTTAAGCTTATGATTCAAAGATGACCTGTGGAATAGGCTCTAAATCATCGCCTAGAAGAATGGCTATTGTAGCTAATTTTTCAATTAAAAAGTTCCACTATTTTTTATCAAACTAACAATGATGAGAAAAGAGTGGAAACACAACCAAAACTTGGACCAACAATGTGAAAATAAAGAGATTTTATGGAATCAGTAGCGAACCCATAATATGGATGGCCTTGAATTTAGGTTATTGTCATGTTAATGCACTCTAAATATTTTCATTATTGGTTAAGAGTTTAGACAAAAAACTCCTAAAATAACCAAAGCAGTATCAAGTAGAAAATGTTTTTCCCTAATCTACGCAGTAAGCTTTTATTATTCCTCCTCTTTCGATTTTCATCGTTAATCCTTGTTTATATACCGGGTGCGGTAAAAGTCAGTTATCCGATTTGCATATTAATAAAAACAAACAATTGATGAGATGCAAAAATGTAATTTAATGTTGAACAATACTTTGATAGGTATACAAATTGAGTTTATGCGTTACATCTTGTGTTCAAAGTGCATACCACCGTCATCAATATAAATTTGGCATCGCTTGAGCACGGAAAAGAAGGAATTTTGGGTTCGAATGTAGACCACATACGACATAGGTTCGCAAACCCCAATAGGTGAAATTGCACGGCTTTATGTCTGGCGACCGCGACTTATAAATAACCGGCATGGTAAAGTAGTAGAGATGATTTATTAAAGAAACGGACCTGTCAAATGTCCTCACTTTATTCCTAACGAAGCGGTTGTCGAGTGCCAATTTAAACCGAATTGGTTACCACCCAACCATACGTTTACTTCTTCAGCATGATTACATATACCTGCTTAAGACTATACGCGCTAATTTCTTTGTTTATTGTGATGTTTTATGCTACACTGACTGATTTAACCCTAACAATAATAATTCATCTTTACCCTAACACCAGGCAGATATGTTTGGCTGTCGTGCACTTCCGTGCTGCAATGTCATGTTGATATGACCCAGACAAACGTCATTTGTATACTAAACTTTTGCCACGTCTGTCCCGCCCCCACTGAACATGATAATGACTAAGGTTGTGCGTAGACTTGAATTATTATTGTTAGGAACCACTTCCGATTAAATCAGTCTGACTAGGATGTGGAGTTGTGGAGTGTGGAATTGTTCATCTCCCATCGGGCGCGTCCACAGGTGGCGGATAGTGGAATGCCCCAACCGGTATGACTCCTTATGCCGGCAGGCAGGTGGGAAATAAAATACCACCCGCGGACCAAAATGAACTAGATCCTCAGCAAGGTTAGCACCCTACTGAGGATGACTACCAAAAATGCTCATAGAACTAAAAAGATGCCTCGGAATAGGACGGATTTCAGGATTACGGAATTAGCGCGAAATAAGGATATGAAAAAAAGAAACTGCAAGGACATAATTAGACTAGCTACGTGGAATGTCGCCTCTTGGATTACAAAAGAACAAGAAATCATACAAGAACTAGAGAAATATAACATAGAAATTTGCCTACTCAGCGAAACTAAAAAAAAGGGTAAAGGAACAACTCAAAGACACTACTTACTTGCGTATAGCGGTGTAGAAAAACATGTAAGAGCGCATGCAGGAGTAGGAATACTTATACACAACAAATACATAGTGACATCCAATACGTCGATGAACGAATAATAAGAATCGCAATCAAACTCGATGAAAACATAACCAATTTAATAGCAGTATATACACCTGACACTGGAAGAAAAAAAACAGAAAGAGAACGTTTCTATGAAAACCTACAAGATCAGCTGAACCTAATACCAAGCAATGAGAGAATAATCATAATGGGAGATCTGAATGGACGTGTAGGAAATGCAATAATACCTGGAATAAAACAACGGTTCAACGAAGATGTAATAAATGAAAGTGGGCAAGACCTAATAGATTTCTGTGCAATGAATGAGTTGCGAATTAACAATACCTTTTTCGATCATCCCATACAACATAAAATCACATGGAGTAATACCAGAGGATATCACTCAATGATAGACTATGTATTAAGTAACAGGGAAATACAACCCAAACAAATAGTAGATGTACGAACGTTATCATCAGCGAATGTTGGCTCGGACCATGGATTAGTACTGTTTAAACTCAACCTTAAGGTGAAGATAAAAAAACCGATTCCCAATCTAGTAGAAAAAATCAATATAGAAAAGATAACAGACCCGAGTACAAGAAAACTCTATAGCGATAGATTAAACCAGAAACTAGAAACAAATAAGATAGAAAACCTAAACATAGAACAAATGTGGGAAAATATGAAACGAGCCATGCTGGAAGCGGCAAACGAAGCGTTGGGAAGGAGAAAGGTAAACAAGAATAGAATTCCAACAAAAACACCTTGGTTCAACGATGAAGTAAAAGAACTTTCTGAACAAAAAAAGAAGGCATTCATAAAGTATAAAAACCACAACACGCCTGAAGAATATCAAAGGTACAAAGGAGTAAGAAATGAAGTGAACAGAGAAATAACAAAAATAAAACAGACCTATTGGGAAAGATACACCAAAGATTTAGAACACGACTTACACGGAACACAGAAAACAATATGGAGAACATTACAAAACCAAAAGAAACAAATTAACGAAAACGTAAAAATTAACAGCATAACAGAAGAACAATGGGTACGTCATTTCGAAACATTGTATGCAATGGAAGGAGAAAACCTGGAAAGAGAAGAAGAAATAGAAGGGGTGGAACTGGAAGAGATAGCACAAGAGGAGGTAGAAGAAGCCATAAAAAGATTGAAAAATCGAAAATCACCTGGACCAGATGAAATATATAACGAACTCATAAAATACGCTGGACACACGCTAAACGCAAGGTTATGCGCACTATTTAATAAAATTCTGGTGACAGGGAAAGTACCAAAGGAATGGAAGAGCAGCTATACCATCCCCATTTTCAAGAAAGGAGATAGGAAAACACCAGACAACTATCGAGGAATTACATTACTCAATACAACACTAAAAGTATTAACATCTATTCTAAGAAACCGTATAGAACAACAAATTCCCATACAGGAAGAACAGCAAGGATTTAGAAAAAATAGAAGCACAACGGACGCAATATTTATGATTAGACAATTGAGCGAAAAAGCAATAGAATATGACAATCCAATGTATCTGTGCTTTGTAGACCTAACCAAAGCATTTGATAAAATTAGAAAAACGGATATACTAAAAATAATGACAAATAATAAAATCTCCTCACAAATAATAAATGTAATCAACGACATAAACACCAACAATACTACCAGAATAATAACGGACAAAGGAACCACAAAATCAATAAACATCAAAGCCGGTATAAGACAAGGAGATTCGCTTAGCCCTCTACTGTTTAATCTGACAATGGATCAGATAATTGTAACCATAAGAAGAAGGGAAGGTTACAAAATGGGAAATAAAAACATTAATATAATCTGCTACGCCGATGATGCAATTCTAATCGCCAACAATGAAGATAATTTACAAAAATTATTACACCACTTTAACATAACTGCAAAGAAATTTAACATGGAAATCTCCACCAATAAAACGAAAAGCATGGTAATAGCAAGGGAACCAACAAGATGCAAACTGGAAATAGAAGGAAAGATCATTGAACAAATAATGAGCTTCAACTATCTAGGAGTAAACATATCTAGTAACCGGGATCTAAAAATGGAAACACAAACACAGACCACAAAAGCAGTACAGGTGGCGGGAGCATTGAGAACAATGGTTTGGAGAAACAGATTCATGAACATCGAAAATAAAACAAGAATTTATAAGGCAATGATAAGACCGATATTAACCTATGCAAATGAAACGCAAACTGAAACCAAAGCCACCAAACACAAAATGCGAGTAACAGAGATGAGAATATTGCGGTCAATTGCAGGAGTAACACTACGAGACAGAAAGAGAAACGCAGAAATCAGAAAAAAATGTAAGATCGAAGACGTAGTAAAATGGATGAAGAAGAGAAAGAAAGGATGGCATGACCATGTTCAACGAATGGACGAGAATAGGCTAGCCAAAATATGTAAGAATGAAAGACCAGCCGGAAAGCGACCACGAGGGAGACCACCAAAAAGGTGGTTTGAAAGTTGGAAATCGTCCTCCATGGAAGATTAGAACAGGTAACAGGACTAAGTCCTAGTCTATAAAAGGAAGAAGAAGAAAACTAGGATGAAACGTCAAAAACACACGACGGTTGCCGAATAATTCTGCTTGAAGGTAAACGAAGAAGTACGCGCGAAATTTTTAAGTGGGAATATGTAATCATTTAGAAGGTTAAAGGACTGGTGTAGTTTTTAGTTGTATGAGCGTGTGGAGGTGTGCGGGTGTTTTTTGTTACTGTTATATTTTTCTATTTAAAGTACAAATTTAAAATGGGTAGACCAGAAAATAAGAAGTACTCTGGAAACAAGAGAGGTAATGTAATTAAATTTATGAAAAACGAGGTAAAACATGGCTTGCAATTTCTAATTGATAATTATCGTTGCGACAGAAATAACAAAAAGATGTTTTGCAGTGTCCACGATGAGGCTCAAAGAGTAGAGTGAGATAAGCAACCTTGTATTTCATCTCCGAAAACATCTAAAGGAAGGCATTGCTCCAGAAGTTCCATTTCAGAAGGACAGGGATAAATAATTAAAGAAATCGTTGTAGATTTTTAAGATGAACAGTCAACTTCAAGAAAAGTACTTATTAAATAAGATTTTTGGTGGCAAAAATACCCGAGATGTATCAATGGAAAGTTATGATGTAAGATTAAAGCGTATAGAATTTTTGAAAATTTTAGAACAGTATCGTGAGGAAGGAAAAGATATGTTCACTGTAAATTTATCAGTTGTTATCAAAATCGGCAGAGAGGCATAACTTTAGACAAGGAATATTTTATTATGTATTATTTTACATTTTGGTAACTTTTTTGACGAAACTTTTTAGTGATTATGATTAGAAAATATAACGCAGACATCATTTTTACGTAATATTGGTAATCCTGTTTAAACACGATAATTTCATCCGTTTTCAAAAAAACGCAATTGAACAATTCAGAGTCTCAGAAGGGGATTTAAAGTAGGTAACAAATAACAAAAAACTTGTAACGTAAGGACTCTATTTTGACGATGAAGAAGAAATAAACATAAACAGAGCAAACTCAAGTTAAATGTTCTACTTGGCCTCCTCCGACTTCAACGCCTTTTCTAATTCTTTTAATAAAGGACTTTCGCGGACTATTATTCTGTCCCGTTATAAAATTAGCCGCATTTTGTATGTTCCTCCAGAGTTCGTCTCGTGAATTAATTTCATTGGCATAAACAAAGGACTTCAGATGTCCCCAAGCATAAAAATCAAGCGGGTTATAGGTATTTAGGACTTCTTGGTGGCCATTCAAAATCACTTCCTCTGCCAATCGATCGTTAAGAAAATATGTCACTTAGATGATTTCTAACAACTAATGGGAAATGAGGTGGAGCTCCATCTTGCATAGACCACATTTTCCCTCTTACACCTAGTGACAGATACAAAGTACCACCACCTAACAGTTTTTTGCAAAAAAAAATTAATAAGAATTTCCGTTTAAACTTGGAGGCAGAACAAATGGCCCTAGTAGTTGGTTGCCTATAATACCATACCATACATTAAATTTAAACTCATGTTGAAAATGTCTATCTTTAATAGCATGCGGGTTTTCTTCTTCCCAGTTTCGCCAATTAAAAATTCCTCGTCTGGTAAAAGTCACTTCATCGATAAACATAACATTCTTAGTAATTATGCTTGTTGAGAATAAATTGGCAAAACTGTAATAGTCGTGGGAAATCTCTTGAGAGCAAATTTTGAACGGGAGTGAAGTGATACATACATACATACATTAAGTTACGCTTTTTTCCCATAGGGGTAGGCAGAGACCACTTCCTTCCACTTGCTACGGTTCGTACACACATCTTTTGCTTCCTCTACTTTCATCAGTGCTCTCATACATGCTCTTCGGTTGTTGGTACTCTTGACCTGGCCTTTCTTCAAAACAATGTTGATCTGATAGAGATATGTTATCCGAGGTCGACCTCTATCGATTTGCCCATTCACACTCGCCTTATAAATTTGTTTCGTCAATCCATCTAAGCATTCCTTTATCTATCTTTGTGACCACATATTCTTTTACACCACAGCGTTTTCTTATCTCACTATTCCTAACTTTATCCAACCGAGTCACTCCGGCTATACTTCTCAGACTACTCATCTCCGCAGCATTAATCCTATTTTCATGCTTCTTCTGCCAAACCCAACATTCACTACCATACATAAGTGTAGGAACCAACACTCCTCTTTGCACAGCCAGACGTGCCGTTGTGACACTTTCTGGGTGTTCATAAAGCTATGCAGTGCCCCATTCCTTTGTTTTCCTGCCAACACCCTTCGCTCAATGTCACTGTCATACTTTCTATCTCTCGTAAACTTTGAACCTAGGCATACAAACTCATTTACTTGTTCCACTCTTTTTCCCTTAATCAGAACAGTTTGTCATGCTTTCTTTTCTTTCAAAAACTATTACTTTTGTTTTGCTTATATTTATTTTCATCCCTTTGATTTTCTTTTAAACAATCGTTAAACAGCCATGGTGAAGCCACACATCCCAGTCTCACACCTTTTTCAATGTTAAACCAATTCGTATAAGCTCCGTTTATCCTGACACAAGCAGTGGAATCCTCGTTAAGTGATTCCAGTGCTCGTATTAAACTACCGCTCACCCCATACTTAGATAATGTCGACCACAATTCACTCCTCATTACTCTGTCATAGGCCTTTTCCAAGTCTATAAAAGTGTAATAGTCCTTCTGACTTCTAGCCAAGAATTTTTCGACTATACCTCGTAATGAAAAGACCTGATACATACATTTCCTTCCTCTTCTAAATTTTGCTTGCACATCCCATATCATCTTCTCAGTTTCATTCGTCACTCTTTTAATTAATATCTTTGCATACAGTTTGCAGACTATGCTGAGTAAACTAACACCTCGGTAGTTCTTACAGTATTGCTGCAAACCTTTTCCCTTGTAAAGCGGCACGATAACAGCCTTGCACCAGTCGTCTGGTACGCTACCATTTCTCCAACAAAGGTTAAAAAGGCAGTACAGCAGACTAGTTACCATGCTTTGTCCAGCCTTCAGCATTTCAACTGTTATCCTGTCGTACCCAGCAGCTTTACCCAATTTCATACTGTTCAACACTTCCACAATGATATTTACCAGTAACAATTATCTGACAGTCCAAAGCACACTCTTAATAAATTATTTAATATTTGAAATCCCCAAGTCGATAGAGGTCGACCTCGGAGAACATATCTCGATCAGATCAACATTGTTTTGAAGAAAGGCCAGGTCAAGAGTACCAACAACCGACGAGCATGTATGAGAGCACTGATGAAAGTAGAGGAAGCAAAATATGTGTGTAAGAACCGTAGCAAGTGGAAGGAAGTGGTCTCTGCCTACCCCTATGGGAAAAAGGCGCGACTTTATGTATGTATGTATGAAATCCCCTTCTGAGTCTCTGAATTGTCCAATTGCGTTCTCGAAAACGAATTAAATTATCGTGTTTAAACAGGAGTACCAATATTACGTAAAAATGATGTCTGCGTCATATTTCTTAATCAAAATTACTAAAAAGTTTTATCAAAAAAGTTACCAGTCGATTTCATCATCAGGAATCATTCACATGGCAAAATATAACAAAATGAAAATAATACATAAAATAATATTCCTTGTCTAAAGTTATGCCTCTGCCAAAATTTCAAATTTAACGTCTTATATCTGTTTTCACAGCAATATTTTATTAAAGCATATTTGATCCTATCGTCATATCTTGGTCCAAATCACTCGTCCTTAGCCTATGTCCCAATAGTTATGAATCACCCTGCTTAAGTATATTAAAAAATTATTACGTATCTGAAAAAAAACAACGACTAGTTACTAGTTATATACTGGCTTCTTCATTATATCGTCTCGACCATCCGACAATGGATAGTTTATTTTTCAGTTATTTATTGTCATGTTTTAAGTTGGTAAAACCCAATATATACGATTCATTTCTTCCAATATGCATCGATACCTTCCATGCACAATAAAATCAAAACAACAATAGAAAAAAATTGTTTATATATTTAATTACTCAATTTAAATAAATCAAAGTTACAAAACTGATTTTAAATTAGTTGTAAGTCATATATCTTGGCGTGGCCGAGAACTTAGCGTACGATTTAATTACTTTATTAACGGCTTCTAGGAAGTCTTTTTCGGTTGCAACTTTTCTTCTTGCTCTAATAGCGAACATACCAGCTTCCGTACAAACGCTTCGTATTTCAGCACCGGTAGAATTCGGACACAACCTAAAAATTATTTAAAAATTAACATTCGGAGATACCTTTAAATAAACAATTTTTAGGGGCCGATAATTGCGTGTGGGAAACGATAGACGCATATTTTAAAACGAAAAAGAAAAAAGAGAACGCATGTGAGCATTAAAAAAGGTGTTAGACAGAAATGTGTTGCTTAACTTATTCAAAGACGGTTGTTTAAAATATTTTAAAAAGAGTACTTTGGATTTAGAATGAATGATTATTCGTCACCGATGATCAGGTCATGTCAGCACCATCTGAGGTAGAGTTGCGGCGATATATTATGCATGATGTTCTAAAAATCAGAGGGATGAAAGTGAATGTAAGCAAGACGAAAGTAATAGTTTTTGGAAGAAAAGAAATCATGACAAACTGCGAGATGCTAATTGAAGGAGAAAGAGTGGAAGGAATAAACAAGAGACATACTTGGATTCAAAGTTTACGAGAGATGGGTTTGACAAAAAAAGCATGAAAAAAAGATCAATGCTGGGAAGTTGAGTAGTCTGAGAAGTATAGCTGGAGAGACTCTAATGAATAAGGTGAGGAAAAGTGTTATAAGGGAACGCTGTGGTGTAAAAGAAGATGTTGTTGAGATAGATAAAGGAATGCTTAAATGGTTTGAACACATAGAGAGAATGAATGAAAGATAAACGAAACAGATTTATAAGGTGTAAATGGGCAAGTCGGTAAAGGTCGAACGTATTTCGATCAGATCGAAATTGTTTTAAAGAAAGGCTGGGTCAAGAGTACCAGCAACCGACGAGCATGTATGAAAGCACTGATAAAAAAAGAAGAAGCGAAAGACGTGTGTAAGAACCGTAGCAAGTGAAAATAAGTGGTTTCTGTCTACCCATACTGAAAAAAGACGTGATTTTATGTATGTATGGGAAGAAATTGCGAGACCCTATGACCGTACGTAAAATCTCAAGAAACGATATGGTTCCAAATAAAGACGTGCTAAGGAGATGGGCAGGACACCGCATCAAGTTGCCTTTTCAGAACGAAAAACTGGAACGAGACCAAGGAAAAATCCAAAGAAAAGATGGAAAAGACTGAAGAACTCTTGCATCCAACCGCCAAGAGTGGAGAACAGCGATTACGACCCAAATCAACCAAAGTAAGAAAACTTAATCAAGCAAGCTAAGCAGAGAAGACTTAACTTGCCACTAAGGACGATGAAGTATGGGAATGTCCACTGCGTAGTTTTAAGAGAAAGGGCAGACGCAGAAGAACTTTTAGAAGCGAAAATTATAGGTGGAATCTTTGTAGGCCCTCAAATAAAAAACTTATAGATCGCGAATTTTTTAAGCGATTACTTAACAAACAGGAAAAAAGCCTTTCCTTAGAAACCATAGAGTTAAAAATTATGACGATATGATTATTGACACGATTTTAAATTTCCGTAGAGTGGCACATGTAAACATGCTCATTTGGATAAATTCCATCAAGACATAATTAAGTTTGAGAGACGTATCAAGGCCAGTACACTGAAAGCATGAGGTATTATATTTGGGGGTTGATTTCGAAAAACTTCTGTTGAACATAATTAAATCATTAATGGATTTAGTTTTCTTTTAATAAACTTTTCTACTCTGCGCTTTCTCGGAAACTAAGAAAAAAGGCACTGGAAATCAAAGATACCAAAACTACACATTATTTTATAGTGGCGTTGACAAGAACATGAGAGCGAGAGGAGGTGTAGGATTATTGGTCAATAAGAAATTCGAAACGAGTATCAAGGAAGTACAATATATAGATTGCAGCATCATACAAGTGACAATGAAACTGGCGGAGGAAACAACACACATACTAAGCGTTTATGCACCAGATGCAGGCAAGCCGAAAGAAGAAAGAGAAGAATTTTTCGACACCCTGCAACACACGCTAGAAAAGATACCCAGAAAAGACAAAGTCATCATCATGGGCGATCTTAACTCAAGAATTGGTAATTCTGTTTTTCAGGGAATCATGCACAGTTTCAACGAAGAGACGATAAATGACAATGGAGAAATGCTGATACAAACATGTGCCCTCAATGAACTACGTATTAATAATACATATTTTGACCACAAGGAACAACAAAAATACACCTTCGTCAACACTAGAGGCCAAAAATTGGTCATTGATTACGTCATTACAAATAGGAACATACACCCCTCTCGGATACTCGATGTACGTACATTAACATCAGCAAATATCGGAATACAACACGGACTAGTTCTATGTAAATACCGTACATCACACATAATAAAACAAAGGAAAATTGCTAATTACATCACAAAATTTAATCTAGAATCACTCAAGGACGAAAGCGTCAGAATACTTTACCAAAACAGACTAGACGAGAAGATCACTCAAAATACAATAACAGGAAGAGATAATGTAGAAGACGCATGGCAAAAAATAAAAAACAACATAAATAACAGTGCCAAGGAATCTCTAGGAGAAAGTACAATAAACACAAATAAAAGAAACAATAAGCCATGATTCATCTTGGAAGTCAAGGAATTAGCAAGAGAGAAAAAGAAAGCTTACATAAAGTACATCAACAACTGATCACACGAAGAATATCAAGTCTACAAAAGAGAAAGAAACAGAACAACTAATGCAATTAAACAACTCAAAAAGACATACTGGAAAAAGTTCTCGGTAGAAATGGAACATGACCTATACGGGGGCCAGAAGAAGATCTGGAACGTGCTACGAAAAAGCAAGTCAATAAGGAAGTAGTAATAAATGCAATAGACCAAAAAACTTTGGCAACATACTTTGAAAACCTATACGATAACAATAGCGAAAACAGCGATGATACAGAAATCGAAAATCCATCATCTCCAGGCGAACAAGTGGAAAACATAACACTGGAAGAAGTACAAACGGCCATACAGAGATTAAAGAACCGAAAATCTCCAGGCACTGACAACATCCAAATGAATTACTTAAAATACCAATATACAAAAAAGGCCCAAAATCGGACCCAAAAAATTACAGGGGCATAACGTTACTAAGTAGTGTACTAAAACTGCTAACAAAAATATTAGCAGATAAAATAACTGATAAAGTAGGAATCTTCGAAGATCAGCAAGTCTTCCGCTCATATAGATCAACGATAGACGCAGTATTTATACTACGCCAATTGATAGAGAAATCCATTGAATTCAATAAACCAATGTACACATGCTTTGTAGATCTAAAGCAAGCATTTGACAATGTACAGCTTAGGGATGTAATCGATCGACTGAACCAAAAAGATGTTAATAAGTGCCATATAAACCTAATAAAGCAGCTTAACATAAACAATAATAAGAACATAATGTGGTCTAACAAGAGAGCTTAATCCGGCATTAGGCAGGGAGATAGTCTTAGCAATGCCTTTTTAACATCATAATGGACCAAATAATTGAAAGTGTGAACGAAGTCGATGCAGAATTCAGGATGAACAACCGACGCCTGAGAATACTTTGTTACGCAGACGATGCTGTCTACAGATTTAACCTAACAGCACATAGGCTTAATATGCAAATTTTGATCAAAAAAACAGAATCTATGGTAATATCCAAAGATCCGATGTAAGTTGGTGGTGAGTGAGCGCATTATACACCAGGAGATGAATTTCAACTATCTGGGGGTACAGGTATCGAGCAGCAGAAGACAGTGAATGAGGTGGACAACCAGATCAGAAAAGCCGTAAGAGTATCAGGATGTTTGCGAGATATAATTTGGAACAAATATATGACCACAGAGAGCAAGACTCGAATTTATAAGACCTGCGTAAAGCCCATAATGACCTACGCCGCCGAGACAAGAGCTGAAACGTCTGTCACCAAAAGGAAAATGAGAACAGCGGAGATGAAAATCCTAAGAACAATAAAAGGGATCACATTGCATGACAGGACGTTGGACGTTGTCAGATGGGTGAGAGAGAGACGCCGGTGTTGGAGAGACCACATAGAACGAATGAGTCCATACCGAATTGCAAAGTGGACCAAAACCAGAAACAAGGCGCCCAGCTGGCAGGCCCACAAAACGTGTTGAAATAGCTTAAAATATAAGTTTATGGTTACGCCACTGTAAACACCCCGTGTTCCCTTTGCAAGTGGTTAACATCTGTTTTATTTACTTTGTATCTTTTCATTTTCAAATAAAGTTAGTCTATGTTGAGAATCCAAACGACGCGTTTTATTTCAATAAAACGCTGGTATGAAAGCTGGACATCAGGATCACAGGAAGGCTGATGACAGAATTGACAGGACTTTGTCCTATTACACGAAGAAGAAGAAGAAACTTTTCTACATACAGATTTTATACAATTTCTTTTATTTCAGTTTTTGCACACAAAATTAAATTCAGTTTTATTTTTTTTTCTTATTTCCAGATATAAAAGCAATACAAATCAGGTATATACAGACAAAGTCACGAATCATTAGACATAATCTATTTGATGCGAAAGTTAACATCGGCAACCTTGCAAATTTGTTTACCCCTGATCCCTTGCGTCAAAACAACAGAGTGGGGACATATCGTCCGACTTTGCATTTTTTAAAATCTTTTTTAAGTGTGACAAATTGCATCCAGCTGACGAAGGAACTAAAATGGGATCTCACCGGTGTTATTGGTTAAAGTAACAATAAAAATTTCTTCTTATTTTCAAAAACCGTTCGATTTACCACAGTTAATAAGTGGAGATTTTTTAAATATGGAAAATTAGTAATTTAGTTGTACGATTTATTAAAATATTTTAAGTTTTACCTGTAATACAAAGGGAACTAAAAAGTTTTCACCACAGGTAATACATCTCTCCATCCTCCACCAATCCTTAAACCACATCTGCCATCTCCCACTAGGAAGTATGGCGCACTCGTTGTCCCAACCCCTTAAAAGGTCCTCATCCCTGGAAAATCGTATCCCTTTCAGCTTCATTTTCACATAGGGGGACAGTGCAAAGTCGCAGATTGCAAGGTCTGGGCTGTAAGGAGGGTGCTCACGCAGTTTTATTCCTGTAGTGGTCAAATATTCGGTGCAGGCTTTCGCGTGGTGAGCTGGAGCCTTGTTATCATGAAAGAACCAGGTGTACATTCTTGAGTTTGGTCGAAAATTCGTCAGAGTCGATGACTTTAGGAAGGCACTGTTCACTGTACCACTTAGCTGCGACTGTCTTTTGTGTATCCAACACGACACGCTCCACAATTCCACTCGATTTGAAAAATACAGCTGCCATTTTCTTCTTTACTGATCGGGATTTTCTGACTGCTAAGGAACTATCCTCGTCATGAAAGACACAAACTTTGTTTTGAATCTTGGTCGGCACATCATAATAGTACAGCCACGTCTCGTCACCTGACACGATGTTGTTCACATACCGAGATTGTCCCTTATCTTCAGCGTCTCCCGGCACCATTTCACACGTCGTGTCACCTGGTCTTCAGTCAGACTATGCGGCACCCAGAGAGAACACATGCAAACATGAATTTATGATGCATTTAGGCCCAAGGTTTCCTCAATCTATTGGTAGGTCACTTGGCTGTCTGTCAAGCATTTTCCTCACAGCAGTAAAGTTTTCCTCCGTAACGTACATTGGTGGCCACCTCTTTCTCGCAGCATCCTCCAGACTGAAATTTGCCCTTTGGAATTATCTGTACCAGCTGAATATAGTCGTACGACGTGGACAATCACCATCCAGTGCAAGAGTCAATTCTTCTAAGCACTGGTCTATGCTTAAACCACGAGCGAAGTTATACCACATAACCACCCGAAACTATCACTGCTGACAAACAACTGAGCCCACCGGCTTGGTGCAACGGATAGTGTGCAAGTATGACCACGTCTCAACATGCACCAACACTCAGACTCCTGCGCCACGTATTTGCGGCATATTGTAAAACTTTTCTAGTTCCCTTTGTATATCAATGTTACTCAATCGAAACAAAACTAAGGCTCTACACATAAATAGTTAAGAGAACTTTTTTATTCTTACCTAGCTAACAATTCAAAACGAATATCTCTTTCAACAGACATGGATCGTGCATGTATTTTAAAAATGTGTGTACGTCCTTCAAGATCAGGGAGACCAAATTCTACTTTACGATCTAAACGGCCAGGTCTCATGAGAGCTGGATCTAGGGTATCTGGACGATTTGTCGCCATCAGAACTTTGATGTTACCTCTAGGATCAAAACCATCAAGCTGATTTATAAGTTCCAACATAGTACGTTGAACCTACAACAAATTTGTGAGATCATAATAAAGAAAAAATAATACAGGTTTACAAAAAATGGGGTCTTGTTTATTGTTAGGCATCTTGGGGTCATTATCGAAATAATTTGCTGCATAGAATTAGAATCCGAGGTCAAAATTGAGCTAAAAGGTCAGGATATTTGAGGTTATATACTCAAAAAATGGATTCTTTAGAAGTTATGTATAGGATGCAAAATATGTTAGGTTAGGTATCATGTAAGTGCACAATCCAGCCCTTCTCACGAAGTTAATGGTGGTATGGGGTGAGATTTTCTTGAATCATGTTAATCTTACCCTTATAAATAATCTACTAAGCGGTTAACTACGATTTTTTTTTATAATGTTAGGACCATTTTATGCTATGAAATACATCTCGACAAAATCATGAGCATTCACATTAACCCATTGAGGCATACATTTATTTACTGGATAAAAATTTGTAATAAATGATCATATTTTTGCAAAAAAAAATTGTAGGTAATCGCTCAATTTTAAACAGTAAAAGTAGTATTAAATTATGTAACTAGAAAAAAAGATCAAAAAAAATTAGTGCATCCTATATACAACCTCAAAAGTAACTAAAAGTCCATTTTTAAGTACATAACCTAAAATATTTTAAAACCATGACGACATCGAGTTCAGATTCTACGTAGCAAAATACTTTGGAAATGACCCACTATGATCCAGGAACAGACCTGTGTAATTAATATATTAGCATCCATGCATATCAATGGTACATGTTGTAGAGTTTCTTGGTCAATTAAGATGGATGAAGTTACTAGTATTTTTATAGAAAAATGTAGTTCTATTTACCTACCAAACAGATAAGAAAAATATTGGTTGGAGGCGGTGATCTTTGTTAATATTGTTGATGTTGACAATGTGAAAAGATTCAACTATACTTCAATTTTTAAATTAAGTAAAGTAAAAGGGAACGACAAGAAATAAAATAAAAATATTAAAAGGATATACAGTCGAATTTTAAATCTAGTTCAATTTGTACTTGCAATAAAAAGATTAGAATGATACATATAATCTACTTGTTATTGCAAAATAGCACCATGGAAATATGTGAAGTTTGTTATAGAAACAGACTGCGGACTTTGTAATTAGTTTAATTTGACTAAAGTTGACTTAGATTTGTTAAAATAACAAAAGATTTGTTGATCAGTTTTTGTTTTATCAAAAGCGTGCCTTCTATCACAAAAGAGAACTGTTGGCGGTATTCGAAAAGAACCGCCCCCCAGTTTATTATTATTATTATCTGCTGTTTTTTTTGTATAGTGAAAGCCAAATTTGATATGAAGTAAAATCAAAATATATTGAGCAATGAGCATACTCTATAAAACAAATTTTTTAACATCACATTTTCAAAACTGTCATTTTACATACAAGTGAGAGTAAGAAGGGATAATACAATCTTAACAATTGACAACACTGCTCTGATTTGTACAAAAATGTCACTATAACTGTCAGAACTATTATTATTACTAGGACCAACGAAGATAGACACTTATAGAACGATATTAGTTCGTTGCAAGGTTTACCGAAAATTTATCGAGCTTTTGCATCCAGCAGCGCAGTGGCGCTGGTATAACTGAACGCCGATTGGTTAAGGGCTTAGCGCGAATTTTAAACTCCAAACAGTACCGTACTAAAATGTTATCAATGAAGATCGTTCAAAACATTTAAAATTATACTAAACCCAAAAAGTAGTTAATTAATTAACAAAAAAACATGCATAGGTCGATGCTAGTATTTATTAGATAATTAATGCGTGTAGTTGTGGTGGTTTTGCCTTCCAAGGTAATGGTCGCAACATCAATTTACAGCGGATTTTTTTTTGGATAAAAATAAATATAAAACTTTAGTTCATTTATATTGGAAAATTCTTTTATCAGCTTTTGGTTATAGTTCAATTTTAATGTAACTTTATAAAATGCGAGTTATTAAATATGAAAATGAATTGTCATTACCGTAATAATTCTAAAAATTAAAAAAATTAAAGATCATGACAATAAATCACATTCATATTTTATAAATGCAATAAAACAATTAAACAAAAAAATATGTAAGGAAGAGAGATGTTTTTTGTTTTCTTTTAAGAACGTGAATGTTTACCGCCTAGGAATCATTAATATAGGAAAATAGCACCACGCAGTGTCAGTTCTGCAACCTTTTAAACGTTAAAACTTTTAAGCGCCAAGACAGATTTGCCATATTAGGGGATTTTTGAGCAGTTAGGGGATTTTTTGGGAACAATTAAACATTTTAAAATTATAACATTTTTCGCTTATCAATTGTGAAAATATGCCAACAAAGATAAATAATAGCAAAGTTTACGAAACACCTACTTTAATTAGTTATCAACAAACAGATCTTTATTTAGATCAATTAAATCTGCAACATTCGAGTACGCAGTCTGTCCCTCTAGCTCTTGGTGGACTGCTGACTTATTGTATATATTGTATAGTAGTAGAAAAGTATTGTGTTTACGTTTGCCTGTAAATGTACTCACATAAATATAGAAGTGCTTGTGAGTAGGATAGTGAATTAAAAGGTATTTTTATAGGGTGGATTAGTGGAATAGTAGAAAAGTATTGCGTTGAAGAGTTTACGTTTGCCTGTAAATGTCGTACTCACATAAATATAGAAGTGCCTGGGAGCAGGATGGTGAATTAAAAGGTGGAAGGGGAAGACCGAGTTCGAAGATGGGCCATAACGGTATATTCTTATATAAACAAACACAAGAAGAAAGAGAAGAACAAAAGAAACTAGTAGAACAACAGGAAAAACAAAGGAAAATAGATCACCAGAAATTTCTAGAACAGCAAGAAAAGTTCTTCGAACAAGTAGTGCAGAAATCAGGAGAACAAATGGTTGAATTGAAAGAAGATGTCAAGAAGATCGACGGAGAGTTAAGAAAGGAAGTAAACACAGTACAAGATGAAGTAAAAGACATCAAGCAAGAGATCGACGTGGTTATAAATGAAGTACAAAGCCAGATTATCTCGCTTAGGATTCAAGATCGTCGTGACAGGGTTGCCACATCGGGAATTTCAGTAAAGCCACCAACTTTCGATGGACAATCCTCCTGGTCTATGTATCAGTTCAAAGCTGCAGCCTCGTCCAATGGGTGGAACGATGAAGAGAAGGCTACTGCACTCATAGTGTCCTTGAGAGTAAAGCTTTGGGAATGTTGCAGACAATCCCTGCCGACCAACAAGGCAAATATGGAGACCTAGTAGCTGCACTGGAGTTAAGGTATGGCGATCAACATCGTGAACAGCTATACCGGGCGCAGATGAAAACGGGTGCAAAAATCTGGCGAGGGTCTGCAAAAGTTCGAGGCAGATGTGAGAAGGCTAATCCAGTTAGCGTACCCTCAGGCACCGGAAGACTTCAGGGAGCAACTGTCCGTCCAGCTATTTATTGATGGACTTAGGGATCCAGAGATCCAGAGAATTCTTCGACTGACGAACTTCAATAGAAGTGGTGACGCTTAAGTACGATCATTGGAAGTGGAGGCAGCCTTTAATACCTCGAGACCGAAATTCCGAGCAGTGTCAATCGTAGAACCAAACTATCAAAGTGACACAGCCAATGGGCCCTTCGGAAATATTGTGGAAGAAATCAGGTCCATGATAAATGGTATGGGCAATCAGCGGAAACGAACCTGTTACCGGTGTGGAAAAACTGGACTCTTCGTAAAGGATTGCAGAGTGAGGGTACCACCACGATTAAACTCACCTGCGAGGACACAATCACGTTTCCACTCACCTACGAGTACCAGGTCATCTAGCGAGTCCTCAGAACGGCACCAGGAAAACTAGGATTAGTCAGCATACCGGGGCGCATGCTGGCTAGCAATAACGAAGCCCACAGGGTCATTTATGTCAACAGGATAAGAAATTCAATGGGTAGTCTTACCATCAGTGGAAAATTGAACCGAGAAGACATTGTATGCATCATAGACACCAGTGCGTCAGTTTCCCTGGTACGCAGCGACATTCTTCGGCCAGAATGTATGAAACCTGCCTCCTCCAACCTACTCCTTTGAACAGTCACTGAAGATAATGCACCAATAAGAGGAGAGGCTGAAGTCACACTCACTCTTGGACGGCTTAACATTGCAGATATAGAAGAAATTATTCTCAGAATGGACTTGATCAGCGAGTATGGGTTCTCATTTGACGGTGAACAAAGAACTATGAGATTTGGAGGAGGATTATTAATCTTCACGACCCCAGCAGAAAGAATGAAACCTGTTAAGCTGCGAATGGCGAAGTTTGTAAGAATTCCAGGACTTTCCGAGAGAATCCCCAAACCGTTTACTGATTGCACAAGCCTTAGTTAAATCAGAACAGACTATTCCTGTAAGAGTTGCTAACGTATATCCCGAGAGAATAACGCTTAAAGAAGGTGACGTCATTGGAGCCTGTGAACCTGTGACTTCGATAACAAGATGCGACGAGGGAAATTATCAGGATCGAAGGGAAGACTCCGACATCGTATTGGGAAGTCCAGAATCATCCTTAGGACATCTATCGTTGGATGAATATAACGCTGCCAGGGAATTTATCGGATCCGAAAGTGACATCTTTGATTCAACAAGAGCAGGACGAACCAACTTGGTCCAACACAGGATTGATACTGGTCAAGCTCATCCGATTCGACAACCACCAAGACGACTACCATTTGCGAAACAGCAAGAGGTTGAAAAGCTGGTTAACAAGATGATGGAAGATGGAGTGATTGAAGAATCAGCAAGTCCTTGGTCTGCGCCGGTTGAGTTGGTTTCAAAAAAAGGTAGATCTACAAGGTTCTGTGTGGACTACAGAAAATTAAATGATGTCACGAAGAAGGAGAGCTATCCATTACTCAGGATTGACGACACTTTGACAACATTGGCAGGTTCACGTTGGTTCTAAACACTGGATTTTAAGAGCGGATATTGGCAAGTGGGCATACATGAAAATGACAAAGAGAAGACTGCTGTTTCAACTGGAAATGGACTCTACCAGTTCAATGTAATGCCCTTTGGACTATGTAATGCCCCAGCAACATTCGAAAGGCTAATGGAACTAACACTACGTGGGCTTACGTGGAAAACCTGCCTGGTATATCTCGATGACGTTTTGGTCATGGAAAAAACTTTTGAGGAACATCTAAAAAATTTACGAGAAATATTCCAAAGGATCATCAAAGCAGTAGACCACTTCCACAAATATCTTTACGGAAAGGAGTTTCTCATAAGGACGGACTATACAGCCTTGAAGTGGCTACTGAATATAAAGAAGGTCAGGTAGCAGGGTGGATCAAAAAGTTGAACAAGATCAAACACTTGCCAGGACGATTACATAACAACGCAGATGCCTTGTCCAGAAGACCGTGTGCGGATAACTGCAAGCACTGTGTGCGGGTCGAACGTCACGAAGAAATTGCCGATATAAGACAAATAAGACTAACAACTGAAGATGAATGGACAGCAGCCCATCTAAGACAAGACCAAGAGAATGATCCCAACATTTTGGACTTTCTACGTTGGAAGGAAAGTGGAGCCGAGAGACCTACTTGGAAGGACATTTCCGACTGGGCACCAACATTCAAGCCATGTGGGCACAATGGGATTCCCTTACTGTTGAGAATGGATTGCTGAAACGAGTCTGGGAGTCGGCCGATGGCAAGAAAACAACTTCCCAACTGGTCGTGCCCAAGACAAGAATTAATGAAGTCTTGGAAGAGATCCATGAAGAAAAATCAGGTGGTCATCTGGGAGATAATAAAACTTTAGATAAAATAAGACAAAGGTTCTATTGGCTCCAGTGTCGTGACGACGTAGAGAATTGGTGTAGAAGATGCCCAGTTTGCAAAGCGAGCAAAGGTCCTAAAACAAGATCTAGAGGCAAAATGGAACAGTACAATGTAGGAGCTCCTTTTGAACAAATTGCCATCGACGTTGCTGGGCCATTTTCAATGACGAATGACGGCAACAAATACATACTGGTTGCTATGGATTACTTTAGTAAGTGGGTTGAAGCTTATGCCCTGCCAAACCAAGAAGCATCCACAGTTGCAATAGTCATGGTAGACAACATGTTCTCACGATTCGAGGTACCTATGGAGCTACATTTCCGATCAAGGAAGGAATTTAGAATCAAACTTATTCAAGAAAGTTTGCGAATTGATAGGAATCAACAAAACCAGGACTACCCCACTACATCCACAGTCAGACGGCATGTTTGAAAGGTTTAATCGGACTATGGAAGAACATCTGTCCAAAGTAGTAGAAAATCATCAGAAAGACTGGGATCAACGTCTACCATTATTCCTGATGGCCTACAGAGCAGCTGTTCATGATTCTACAGCCAGCCATTATACTCCAGCCAGCATAGTCTTCGGAAGGGAACTTCGTTTGCCTGTGATTTGGTGTTCGGGTCACCAAGTGCCGAAGAGAAAGAAGCTCAATTATGCAGACGAGTTACAGGACAGCTTATTTAAAATTCAAGAAACGGCTAGGAAGAGATTGAGTTTGGCAAGTAATAAAATGAAAGCTCGCTCAACGGGATTCAAGGAAGGAGATCGAGTACATACAAACATAAAGTCACGCCTTTTTTCCATAGGGGTAGGCAGAGACCACTTCCTTCCACTTGCTAAGGTTCGTACACAGATCTTTTGCTTCCTCTACTTTCATCAGTGCTCTCATACATGCTCTTTGGTTGTTGGTACTCTTGACCTGGCCTTTCTTCAAAACAATGTTGATCTGATCGAGATATGTTCTCCGAGGTCGACCTCTACCGATTTGTCCATTCACACTCGCCTTATAAATTTGTTTCGTCAATCTTCCTTCATCCATCCTTTCTACGTGTCCAAACCATCTAAGCATTCCTTTATCTACCTTTGTGACCACATCTTCTTTTACACCACAGCGTTTTCTTATCTCACTATTCTTAACTTTATCCAACCGAGTCACTCCGGCTATACTTTTCAGACTACTCATCTCCGCAGCATTAATCCTATTTTCATGCTTCTTCTTCCAAACCCAACATTTACTACCATACATAAGTGTAGGAACCAACACACCTCTATGCCCCGCCAGACATGCCTTTTTTAAAACTTTCTGGCTATTCATAAAGCTATACAGTGCCTCATTCATGTGTTTTCCTTCCAACACCCTTCGGTGAATGTCACTGTCATACTTTCCATCTATAGTAAATTTTGAACCCAAGTACACAAATTCATTAACTTGTTCCACTCTTTCTCCCTCAATCGAAACCCCACAGTTTGTCATGCTTTCTTCTCTTTCAAAAACCATTACTTTCGTTTTGCTCACATTTATTTTCATCCCTTTGATTTTCAGGGAATCATGCATAACATTAACCATCGCCTGCAACTCCTCTTCAGATAACGCTAATATGAGTTGATCATCGGCGTAAAGAAGGCATTTGACGAGTATGGCAGTATAATCCACAACGAAAGAAAGGTGTGTCTCCCAAGTTGACACCATCTTGGGAAGGTCCATATAAGGTAATAAAAAGAATAAATGATGTGGTTTATAGAATCCAACGCAGTCCCAGAGCCAAAATGAAAGTCGTCCACTTAGAGAGGTTAAAGCCTTACAGTGGTGAGGTTGCACAAGTATTTGAACGGGACGATCAAATTTGATGTTACGATTTTATTGAATTCGTCTCTGACAATTGCCGACGACGCCGACCGAATCTAGGGTGAATATTTGCCGCACTAGGCCCGGGACAAAGCCTAACCCAGTGAAAATGCGTTGACGCGCCATCTGATGTCAATACCTTCCCTTTGACGTAAACAATTCTAAATGAGTCTATCTGTGTTGCTAAGACTCATCATTTATGTTAAAAGTATTACAACGTTGTCAATTATTATAATTAATTAAGGTAGAATAGAATTAGATTGAATGGCATATCGGGAGGAAAAATTGTTCGTTGTAGGATAAAAACTAAAACAACACACGGGTCCTACTTAATAATTACAATAAAGTATGCGCGGAATTTATAGCGGGAAATAAAAATGTCTAGATTATAATAGTTTAGTTTATAATAAAAAACAGAAATAATAGTAAGTGACTTATTCCAAGCTCCTTGACGGACCAAGTGAGGAAGGAATTGTTACGTAGGGTTTTTTGAAATTGTAAAAAACACTTATTTTAAATTTTTTTGCAAGTATGACGGACAAATTATGTTAGTATAAATCGTATTTGATTTTCTAACATTAAAAATCACAAATTATCAGATACAATTTTAAGTTTGTATAAGTAAGTAGGTGTGTACACACTGAGTGATTAAAGGTTGAGGAGAAATGAAAAACGTATTTAAGGGGTGCAAATTTTAGGAATATCTAAAATATGCCTATACATTTTCTGATATAAAAATATTAAGTAACTGTTACTTTGGTTACGCCACTGGTTGAAAAATAGTAAATAATGTTGCTACTAACAAAAACTTTTATGGCAAGCTATTAAAGAAAGCAAGTTTTAATTCTAATAAAAGCATTTCTGACCATTAATTAGTTAATGTTAGTTAGTTAGTTATTAAATAAAACAGTTTTTAATAAAAGAATTATTTTCCACAATCAAAATATTTTTATTTCTTACCTCATTATCACCACCAGCACCGTCATCAAATCGAGCTCCACCAATAGCATCAATTTCATCAAAGAAAATGAGACAAGCTTTCTTTGATCTGGCCATTTCAAAAAGTTCTCTGACCATTCTAGCACCTTCTCCCACATATTTCTGAACTAATTCAGACCCAATAACACGAATAAAACATGCGTCAGTTCTGTTAGCCACAGCTCTAGCACAAAGAGTTTTTCCTGTACCAGGTGGACCAAAAAGAAGTACACCTTTAGGTGGTTCAATACCCAATTTAACAAACTTTTCAGGCTAAAAAAAAGTCTTGATTAAATTTATATTTACAACGATTATAAAATTGAGACAAAATGGCCATTATTTATTTAAACTTTTAATACTAGTTATAAGGTTTGTTTAAAACTTGCAAAAAGAAAACAAAAATTTTAAATTTGTAGGAAAAATTACAATAAATTCTAGTTTAAGAGGAGGTGAACATTAATTTGATTCATTAGTAAAACACAAAACGGTAAAAATAAAATTACTCGAAGGTCGTTGAAATAATTTTTTAACCTTCTGTTTGGGAAAGGTCAGATCTACGCGTCTCTGGAAAAAATACAGAAAAAATACAATTTCGGGTAATTTGCTATTTGTTTTTTCACAAAATACTAATTTTTTTAAAAAAGTACCTCGGTCATGCTTTTGTCTATACTGAAAAAAAAATTGTCAAATTCCAACCAGTTCTATCCCACCCATCGTCCGAGCAGGTCAGTCAGCTTATGTTAGGAGAATAATAAGTTAATTAACAGTTATTGCAAGCAATCAAAAAACGCGAAGTGATAAAGATAAAAAAAACATAATTGGTCATCAGTGATAATCAGTGCAAATAAATATTAAAACGAACATTTATTTAGGCCTGGACGTAGACTAACTGCACAAATAGTGACAAAAATAATACTAAATTAATAAAATGTTTCCAACGGAAAATGGGCCATGAATAGGTACCTACGTTTTCCCAAACACATCAGCCACCATTTCTAACCCATAATCAAGTACAACAAAAAACCACGCCACATCCATCAATTCCCAATCCAAACTCAGTTATCACAACAACAACAAATATATCACATACGAACTAATATTCTGCAATTCCAAAATTACTTAAATCAATTCCCCAGTCTACCTAACAGCTATCCCTACACACACAACTCCCAACCAACAACCTTGAAAGTAGTCAAAAACGAAAGCACAGTCCCATGCAGCTTACAAACTTACAAACTATTGAAAAATTCCATAGATGGTAAGACGTGCTTAACAAAACAAACGCAAAAGAAAAACCAATACAACAGGAGACTCCTTCAGAACAATAACAAAACGCCAAAACAAGCTCACTTAATAACAATCACGAAAATAAGAGAAACGAAACAACAGAACCTTAAGTCTCAAAACCTCCCCTAATACATAAACACGGAGTTAAAGACTACAGGGCAATGATAAATTGCCTAACAGAGAAGAAACCTACTATTCAAATACCTCGAGAGACAACGTAGTACGAATAAATGCCAAAACACCTGAAGCATATAGGAAACTAATAACCTACATAAAAAACGAAAAAATTGTACACCACACGTATCAATTAAAAGAGGAAATAGCGTACAGGGTAGTAGTGGCGGGGTTAGTTGCTTTTGGCCATTGTTTCACTGCTTAGCTTGTTGTTTAAAATTTATTGCATGCATATAGGTTGGGGCCGTGGAATGATGGGTAAAATCAGCCATCGGGTGATTGCTTCCACGTAGCACCGCTGAATACGGAAATAGCAGGGTCACTTGTGGTCCTACTATTTTCTAACCGAATGTCACCCCAACGAAAATACCAGGAACTACAGCGTGGAGGACGGAACCTGTTCTCCAGGGTTTAGGGGGGGCGACTGGATGTCATGTCCAGAGCATTCCTGGTGCGCCAGGGAACTGGGTCCTCTGTGGAAACCTGCCTGGAATAGACGGCGCTGACAACCAGCAACAGCTGGGACTTGCCTTAACCAGCTGGCCGAGTAGAAGAAAACTACAATAAAAATCTCCCCAAGTACAAGGTGGAACAGCATAAGCCGAAGACTCCATGGCTAGTGGGTGGACTAGTTACGATTATGCGAACTCCAGGATACCTGGCGCCCCTCGGTTTCAGTTGCCTTCCTGCGGCATGAGGGGCTCTGTCGTAGGTGACCGTTTTTCCCTAGCTTCTCGTGGGACCATACATGGATACAAAAAAGAAAAACCAGAGCGAGGAAAACTCTCCAAAAACATAGAGGACGAAATCCTCATGGAAACGGACAGCATCACACAGGACGTCGAACGTCCTGAACCCGAATCTGACCTGCTCAAATCCGGCAGTGGCGAGGAAACTGATAAATCCTCAAAAGCCCTCTCAATTGGGAAGGAAAGAATCAGATTCAGCGGAGCTGCCAGAAAGAGGTTTAAAAACCTTATCAAACAAGGACTTCCAGCAGAAGAGGTCGAGATGAAAGCAGTTGAACCGTTGAAGAAGAAAACTCATGACAAAGGGCTGAAAGATTCCAGTCAAAGGAAAAGACTCCCGACGGTCAACTGACCAAATGACCGAATGCGGCGGACAGAGGCAGCAGTGCCTCAGTGCCCACCAAACCAACTTTCAGTCAAATGACAGGAGGTGTGAAAGTGGGCATTCTGCCGACGAAATATACGAAGGTGCTCCTGACAACGGAACAAATTGAAGCTGTAAAGAAGGCATTTTTGGACAAGATAATCGAGCTGAGAAAAAAGGCTGCCACAAAGCCTTACTTCCATAGCTCCCACAATAGACCCGGTTGGTTAGCCCTAATGTTTGCCGATAACGCCACCGTACAGTGGCTGAAAGATACCATTGGGGATATAAAGCCCTGGGAGGGTGTTTAACTACAAGTTTGGTCACACAACCCTCAGGGCAAGTGGTGGCAAACCCAAATCGGCCATACTTGACCCCTCAGAACCTGGTACCTCAGGTACCAAACAAAGTGCGGTCCGAAAAGGCTGCCAAAAGATCTGGAAAATCTGCAATCCAAGAGAAGAAGGTGACCAAAGGCAAGAAGGTGCCTCGGACACTAGTCAGATCTGGCGGAGTTAAGGAAAAGGGGAAGCTATAAGCCCCACCTTAACCTCCAGTATGAGCCAAAAGCTTAATTGCCTGCAAGTAACAAGCAACATTCAAAAGCGGCCACGAGTGTGCTTAGAAGGAGGTTTATTGAAGACAACATCCAGATAGGGCTACTCCATGAGCCCTGGATAAATAGAGGATGGGTAAAAGGACTCAACATTAAATCGTGTAAGTTACTCTATTGCCATATTGCTCGCACCTAGTATTAAATGTTGTCCTGTTCCAGAGTTCATCACTGGAGATTTGGCAACCGCTATAGTGGAAGTTCCAACTGTAGCAGGCAAGACGCAGGTGGTTATTGCCTCGGCCTACTTCCCAGGCGAAGACTAAAGCCTCATCAGATGGTGCAAAAAAGGTAACGGGCATTTCATTCTGTGCTGCGATGTAAACGCCCACCATATGATATGGCAAAGTACAGACATACTGGGTAAGTATCTTCTTGAATATTTGTCGTTTGTCAGTTATAAAAAACTTAAATAAATTGGCATTGTTACTCCGGATAGCAGCCTGGAATGACAATGGGCTAGCCAATCATACAAACGGAATTACCACTTTTCATAATCTCGACAAAATTGACATACTACTTATCTTTGAAAGCCATTCAACTACAAGGACATACATCAATATCCCATTCTACACTATATACTTCACCCATTACCCAGATTGCACTGCACACGCGGGAACAGCAATTATAATCAAAACTAATATCAATCACTATATCCTACAACACTATTCCACAATTAAAATAGAAGCCACAATCCCAAAAATTAAAAACTACAACTATCCCATAACATTAGCAGCCATTTACTTCCCTCCCAGACACAACATTACAACCTAAGAATACAACAACTTTTTCAAAGAATTTGGTTCAAACTTTCTAGTAGCCGGCGACTGGAACGCCAAGCATACAGCATGGGGTTCAAGACTGATCACTCTAAAAAGACATAATTTAATTACATCTTTTCATAATAATAACCTCAACATTCTATTAACAGGCCAACCCACCTATTGGCCAACAGATAGGAATAACATACCCGACCTACTAGACATTGCTATTACAAAAAACATCTCAAGACATATATTCAAAAATCGAAAGCAACAAGGATTTAAGCTCAGACCATACAACAATCATAATAACGCTAAGCACTACTGTGATCTGAAGAGAACGACCACAACAACTATGTACAAAAAAAAACAAACTGAAACTAGTTCCAAAACAATATTAACAAAAACATCACCATAACCATAGACTAAAAAGATATTGAAAAAGTAGTCGAATATCTTACATGTGTAATTCAAGAAGCTACCTGGAAAGCTACCCCAGAATGTAAAAAAATAAGTATCAAAACCAAAACATACCGCATAAGAGAAAGTAATTGAAAAAAAAGAGCACGCGCAAAATGGCAGAGAATAAGAAACCCCGAGGATAAAACAAGACTAAACAAACTCACTTACCAACTACCAGAATGATTCCAACAAGCTCGTAATGATACTTTCCAATACTACATTACAAACTTATCGCCAGAAGATGTGGAGAGTCACAAAAAAGTTTAAAAAAGTCACAGTATTAATTCCTCCAATCAGAAAACCAGACAGAAACTGGGCGCAAGCAGGCGAAGAAAAATTAAATTTATTTGCCAAATACCTTGCAAATGTATTCACCCAAAACCATGATTACCAAGCACAGGAAGATGAAGTAATAAACTACCTTGTTGTTCCATGCCAGTTATCGATGCCCATCAAATGGTTCTCTACAAGTGATATCCGACAATAAATTTTTTAAATAAACCCAGTGCTCGATCAAATAATCGGAGAAATATTAAAACACATACCAAGAAAAGCGATTGTCCTATTAACAATAATTGATAACAATATGCTACGCTTATGCTACTTCCCAATACAATGAAAGTACGCACAGATAATGACAATTTTGAAACCAGGCAAACCACCCACAAAACCCTCTTCCTATAGGCCAATCAGCCTACTACCAACTATTCACATGATTACTACTTAACAGAATACAGAATACATTCCCGATAGAAAGTATTGTCCCTGAACATCAATTCGTATTCCGACAGAATTATTCCACAATAAATCAATGTCACTGTATTGTCAATAAAATAAAAAAGAGTCTTGAAGAAAATATGTGTACCTCTGTGTTTCTAGACCAGTGATTCTCACCCACTGTGCAGTGGCACTTTTGTGTGCTGTGAAATTCTTGAAGTATACCGACAAATTTTTTAAATGTATTCTTATTGACCATTTGAAAACATTAGAGAAGAGAATTTTTCATTATTTCCCAAATTTTGATTTTTAAAGTAATTTGATTGGGTCCATAATACTTTTGTGATAACGAATACTTCTGGATGAAGAGAAAGAACTAATTTCGCTTTCTAATAATTAAAATTTTATTTTAAAATATTCGAAAGAATCAATTAGTTTATTTTTGATTAACATTAGATGCGATTATCTCAAGATAGCATAAAAAGCTTTTTAAATATTATTACATTTTTCTACATCTTTGTTGTGTAAATTCGGATTTTCAGTATTAACCAATATAAAAATGAAAAAAAAAATCGACTTAAATGTAAAAGACAATATGAGAGTCATTTTTACGACCAAATATGAGTATTTATTTATTTATTTAGGATTCCAAAAAATGTTTACAAGCATAATACATTAAAATATAATATAAAATTAAAATATATGTTAACCAGTAAACCCTACAGAGGTATCAAAATACCTGTAGGTAGGCTTGGATAAAAGGAAAAATTAAAAACTAAAAATAGAAAATAAAAAAAGTAATTTAGAAATACAAAAAATAACCATCCCCTACAAAATTTATAAAATTTAAATAGTAGTAAAATAACTAGTGACATAACAGATAAAAATAGTTATAAAAGTTTATATAAAAATATAGATATTTGATAATAATCATTTAAGTAATAATTAGATTCTTAAATATAAATTATAAATTTTCTTTGATCCATTTTTTCAATTTAAATTTTGAATATATATGAAATTATTAAAAATCATCAAGCTCAAATTTCTCATTCTTATTATTAACTTGTAATTAATCTCTTAATAAACATACTGATGTTTTTATAGTACATATTATTTTATTTTACATTCAAAATGATTATCATAGTATGGGTAAGTAACAACTTTTAAACTTATCTTTTTCTTCATGTGCTGCCAAATTTTAAAATCGTTTAGTGTGCCGCGACAAAAAAAAGGTTGAGAATCACTGTTCTAGACGTTAAACAAGCCTTACACAAACTGTGGCATATAGGACTTTTATACAAATTAAAAACAAACCTGTCTAGTGAAATATACTTGACACTAAACTCCTACTTAAAAAAATGCTTTTTTCAAGTTAAAGTCAACACCTCACAACACAACAAGGCAGTGTCCTGCTCCTGTTCACTGCAGACATACCAGATGCTAAAGACATGTAATGGCCACATTCGCTTACAACACCACAATCTTAACAGTAGATCCAGATCCCATTACGGCTTCTAGAAAATTACAAAATTATTTGAACATACTTCAACAATGGCTATGCTGGAAAATTACCGTCAATAACGAGAAAACTGTCCAAGTAACATTCACCACTAAAAGAAGTAACTGTCTGCAGGTCAACATCAACAATGCTCCAATACCAATAAAACTAAAAATCAAATACCTGGGACTTCACTTAGACCAAAAACTCACATGGAAACATAAAAATGAAAAGAACACCATTAGAACTTAAAGTAAAGCAAATGCACTGGTTAGTAGGAAAAAGGTCACAATTATTAATAGAAAATAAAATTTTAATTTACAAAGCCATACTCAAACCCATCTGGATGTACGGAATAGAACTCTGGGGCTGCAGCAAACTTAGCAACACAAAAATGCTACAAACATTCCAAATGAAAACGCTTCGCATAGTAGCCAATGCGCCATGGTACGTGTCAAACAAAACCCTCCATGATGATCTTAACATCCCCTTCATCAAAGATGTTAGCAGTACCTACGCAAAAATGGCAAAAAACAGAAAAATACTTAAAACAACCAGACAATCAACCAGCTATACACGATCCTAGACAGAATACAGAAGGCTTTTTTATTGCAGAGGTGGAGAAAATCCTTTACGGAGAAGTTATGAGTCTTTCAGCTCAAGGTCTACTGTGAGACTCCCTGACTGATGTCAGGTCTACTCACTAAAAACTCCACCCCTATTTAGGTCCGTCTGGCTATTGCCTCCGGTGACACTTAGGCCTGTTGGCCCATTGTATCTTGCCTATGTTTTATATTATTGTACCCAATCCAGTACTTTCGTACCTTGTACAAGTCTGTACAAGTTCTGTACTGGGTGGGAGCAATATAGTTCTGGGTCGCCGGTTGGCTGCCCAAAGATTTCTTGCCTTTTGTGGTCCAGTGCCATGCAGTAGCACAGAATGTGTTTTACTGTTTCCGGATCCTTGCCGCACAATCTGCAGGTCAGGTCACCATTATACAGTCCCATTTAGACAGAAGGCTTATAAAATTACCTGGCCTGAGGACCTAACTAACTAAACATACTGGAGTACCATCGGTGGATGGTCCATTGATTGGAGCGCCCTTGCATAAATGTGTTGTTTCAGATAGAGACTATAAATTATTGAATGAGTTGTAGTTCCATTCATGATTATGAAGAATAACACTGGAGCTATTCGAAAAATTTTAGAATGGGAGATTAAATCAATAGCAGATTCAAATTATTTTAATTATAATACGAAAGATGACATACTAGAATGAGTGGGATAAATTATTTCTCAATCACAACCATAAGTGTTCTATTTTTAAGGAATATCCAAAACAAGTGTAAATATTGTTTTTATTTTATCCATATTAACAAAATAAAATCAATAGATTCATAAAAAGAAATAACATAATTATGGTCAAAGGCAAACACAATCAACTCTCCATGTCAAAATTCAAGAAAAAATTAAAATTTTTGTATTACTGTTTACCATGAATTCGAAAAATCTTTTTAAAATAAGAAAGCAGAAATTTCTCTTTGAAGATTAACTCTAATAGGTGAAAACAGTGGTTGATGTACTTTGATGCAACTGGTGTAGAAATGATTGCATAAAAAGTTCTGTATTTGTTATTAGTGTTGAAAATATTAAATATAGTTCAATTCCCTCTTTTGTTCCGATGTTGTAACCTAAATGAAGCATAGTGTTTTAAATATGGTAACAAATACTGTAATAGACTTTTCGTACTAAAACTCTGTCAATTTTTATGCTATTTTAGAATAATAAGATAAATAAATACTAGGTGTTTCAAAAACGTGTTGCTAAACTCGAAAGACAAACAAGTTTTTTCACGAATTTTCAAATAAAACGAAAAGATTCGGAATTGTGGGAAAAGATTCGGAAATGTGGGAAAAGATTCGGAAATGTGGCAAAATTATAGTAAAAAAATAGTGACAGCTATGAAGTTTGCAAAATACGAAATCTTCCAAGAAGAATTTGATAAAATTAATTTTGTATGTCAAAAGAATATTTGGTGAATTGATTTAACTTGGAATAAATAACGGAAAAAAATGCAATCAAAGAACTAGAGGAGCACTTGGGAGTCCACATCGACAAGCAAATTGATTTTATCTCTGCAAGTTCTGATGGTGTCATGAAGGAGATAATAAAACTGGTACTTCTGTTACTAACAAGTACAATGGCAATTACATATGACTGGCTTCGAAATTTTTGTTATATCATGGTTTGACCTTACAATATATCGCAATGATACATTTTGGAAAAATAAAATGAAACCCAAATTGATATACTTTTACATAAAATGCTTACTGC
The DNA here is from genome assembly GCA_950111635.1 of Agelastica alni. Taxonomy (NCBI): domain Eukaryota; kingdom Metazoa; phylum Arthropoda; class Insecta; order Coleoptera; family Chrysomelidae; genus Agelastica; species Agelastica alni. The sequence continues at coordinate 13,093,140 of OX467716.1, forward strand.
CTGAAATAGTTGATGGTAGATTTGAAAAAAACATGAAGATTAGAGACTAGAATACTTTTTTATAGGGGTTCCACAAAGTAAATCCTGAGATCATGATCTATTAACCATTGTTTGATTCAAAATCAGTTTATCACAAACAAAAGTTGAATATCTTGGCAGTATGCATGCAGTTATATTCCAGGTATTCCATTCTAAATAACTCTTGATCTGATGTAGTGGAATTCCCTCATAAAACCCAGAAACTCCTGTATTTGAAACATATGATATACCTATCTGATATTTCAGTATATTTCAAATAAGAAAACACTATTTAGCCACATTGGACATACAATTTATTATTATAATTATTAAAAATGGTCAAGAAATGTGCCCTTTATTGTCTCACTATGTATTTTTGTAACACCCCATATGCCCGTACATTTCCTATATATTCTTCTACTTAGTGAATTTCAATTTTATATTTTTGTGGGATCATTGACATATTTTGCTATTTTAAATAAACTGTTCAATTGATGTGTCTTGTGTCTCTTCTCTGCACAAAAATTTTTAAGACTGCAGATCACAGGAAAGGCAAATTTTACTATTTACAGGATGACAATTAAACATTTATCTACCTCATCTGACAAAAAAGTAAATAGCATTTAAGTGTAATATAAAACCACCTTTTTAATCTTTGAATTTAGCAAAATAAAATATATGTACCTATTGTTATATAACAATTAATTTAAATACAGACTTTTCAGTTTTACATTGTAATTAAACAGTTAATTGCCAGAGTACCTGTACATACTTCTAACTTTGACTTATGATGACCAGTTGAGTTATAATTAAAAGAAATTAACTTACATGCAACAAAGGTGTCTCAACAACTTCTCTTAATTTTTCAATTTGTTCCTTACATCCTCCAACATCACTGTAAGTAACATCAGGTTTCTCTTCTACCTGCATCATAGTTACAGTTGGGTCAATTTTTGGAGGTAAAGGAATATGAATTTGGTATTTGTTTCGATCAACCCTAAAATTAAAAGATTTAATTGATTTTTGTTTGACAGTATTTTAATATATTACTCACCCTACTCTCATACCTTCTTCAATATCTGTAGGTGCAACTGAATCTGCTAAATCAACTACAAATTTTGCAAATTGTTTAACGTTTATTATATATTTAGGATCATCAGTATCTGCATTAATGATTTTGGTACAACGTGCAACTTGTAAAGGTTGTTCATTTTGTAAAGTTTGTTTATCAGCTGCTAGATCCCATAACGCAGGTGGTGCCAAACCTGTATCCGATTCTTTTATGCCTGTTAATTCATTAACCCTTTTTATTATGGTCTGGATATCCTCTTCACATGTTTTAATTGTTTTTGTGTATTGTCCTTGGCCCTAGGTGTAAAATTAAATAATAAATGTGAATTATTTAAAAACAATTATTTGTAAAATAAATATTATTTTTGTTTAGCTTTTTCTAAACAGAACTTACATAGGTCTTAAGAAGTGCTATATCTCCCTCATCCAATGCTAAAAAGTAAAGCAAAAAATGAGAATAGATAATTTAAATACAGTACTAACTAACCTTTTATTTCTTTTTCCGGTTCTTCTTTCTGATCCTTAATTTTTCGCATGTCATCCCCTAAATGATCCGGCATTGTGTAGTTTTAATTAAAATTAATTATATCAAATATAATATTGTAACTTTTTGTTTATGTGGAAGATTACATGCAAAAATTTTTAATGATACTTGAAAAAGCAACTCGTCTACTGTCAATGTCATTTGTCAAGTTTATTGTTTAGCCATATTTTGACGTTATATTAATTTATAGCCATTGTGTGAATATATAAATTGGAGCTACAATGGAGACCACTAATTTGGGAAACAGAATAACCGAAACGTTCATGCTTGAAAACTATTCTGTAAGGTAATTTTATATTTTTTATTCGTTCTGTAGTATGAATTACATAAATAGTTTCCATTTCAATTATAAACGTTTAAAGCTCATACAATACAAATGTGCGTGCACGTCATCAATGATCTGTTAGTTTCAAAACTTAATACCAACAATAATAAAAATCACCGTTCGTTTTATATAATCTCGAACACATCGGGTCAGTCTATTCGTAATATTTTATTGCATTAATCAAGTCAATGTCTTGTTAAATATTACAATTTCTATATTATTTTAGACGATATATAAAATTGTAAATATTATACATAAATATTTCATTTAATATTACACACAGTTTAAGTTTTATTATGTATTAATAAAAACGGTTTTTCCGATTAAAGATCTATGAGCTCCAGCTGGCAGTTGACAGTTAATTCATAAGTTCATAAGTTGGCATTTTTATATACGTTTTTAGACGTTGTCAAATTGGTTTTGATTATAATTTAATTTCGACTCTGTTAAATTTTGCTTTTATTATTACTAAAAACTGTGCAAATATGCCAAAAAAACTAAATAGTTGCTGCAAAGAACTCGTTTCATTATTAATTGACTATTTTGAGCGAGAACGTGAAAATAATGGACCATTACTACCTTTAACGGCTGTACAAGAGGTAATTTATTAATATTTTGCTTGAAATGAAAAAGCAGTTATTAGGTGAGTATGTCAGTCCCTAAACAGCATTTTAACTTCATTGTGAAGCATTTTAACCTGTATTATTTTTATTAATAAAATTATGATCAGTATTATTTTTTTGTTACTGCTTCTAATTAACTTTATGTTGATTAGAATTTAATAAAGCATTAATAAACTAACTTGAATAGTTTTTATTGAAAACCTTTTGTTTAGATAAAATTCTTAAAGTTTAATTGCAATGTCATAGACTAATTAATGGTAAAGTATGTTTATTAAATGATCAACAACATAACCTTATTATTTCCTCAATGTCCGTACTAATGTCAAAGTCTGGCAACGTTGTTCAAATGTGACCTCACGCCCTATGATTTGCATGCACATTTATATTTTATGAGCTTTATGCGCCATTTGTATAGGTTGCTCTCATTGGTGTAAGCAGTGTGACGTGCTAGTCCCTACACTTCCATCTATTTTGAGCTGACCAATTGTAGGTACTTGTTTCATCATAGTAAATCATTGAACTATACAAACACACTGGAACGGACTTTCACTAATATGCTAATGAGGCAAATTTTGATGTAGGCAACCCGCTGTTCTGAGGGATCTCTGTCTCACTTACACTTATTGTGGTTAATGTAAAACAAAAACCTGCCCCGATTTTAATTATTTTTTACAAATCTGGTAATTTTTTTTGTATATCAAACTAATGTTTAATTATGGAATAACATGTATACAAATATTTTTTGATAATAAAAAAGGATAAATATAAAAAACATGGGTATAATTAGGTAACTTAAGATATTATATTAGGTACTATTAATGAATTTTATCTATGTAGTTTTTGAATGTTATACAAGTTCAATACACTGTTTGTAAACCTTGTTTTTAAAAAAAAATAGCTAAAATAAAATAAATGGAAAATAAAATGAGTCTGAAAGGCATACAATTTGGTTACTAGAATATTTTACTCAATTGTTTATTAAAAAAATTATTTTTAGAACCTTCTATTTTAATAAAAAAACAATTTTTGCTTATTTAATATTTTAATATTTTGCAACATACAATACAAAAATTTTCTAGGCATGATGAAATAGTACCAATGTGTTTAACTTTTGCCTGATTCCTAAATCCTTTTGTTTTAATGTCTTAATTTTGAGAAATATTGGTTTAAGTCTGCTTTTCTTGTCTTAAAGATCCAACCTCCATAGGTTGTTCTTCCTAAAAACATGATTAAGTACCTTTATGTTAAAACAGTAAAGGCAATAAAATAATTATAATTTTTGCTGACCTTGGCAGGTGACGTTGAAGCACATTCTTTCATGGGAATATCTTTTCGTGTAACTTAGGATACGCCGAGATTCGAAATACTTTTTCAACATATGTTTAGGATAATTAAAAATTCTAGGAACTGCAGTGGCTTCAGCAATTTGACCGACGATCATAGTCTAACTTAATAATCAGACTCTTTAAAATGTTTATTGCAGAGTCTGCTGGTCCGAGCTGGCTTCCAATGTTCACGCCTTATTGCCTTAATACAAAGTTTAAGGATCTCTGATCATTTAAAGGGAAATCTACAAATCACAAAGATACTTCTACAATTCGCATTTACACAAAAAACTGTTGAAATACTTACGTATGAAATTGAGTATTTGGGTCTTTAAAATACACGTTGTTGCATCCAAAAGCCACACAATTTACCACTATTTTATTTATTTTTTATCGTTTTCACCTTATATAATTCGTAAAAAGTCGCTAAACACAATCACAAAAGTAAAATATCGGGTAACAGAAACACAATCACCGGAAAAACTAAATTATGTTCATCAACTTTGATAAACAACCACAGTGCAGAGAGAGATGTAAATCCCTCTCGCTTGTTGTCTCTCTTTTCCTTGCCCCTGATACATCGATTTAGGTTGGAAATAAACTACAGCGGCCGTTGCAGTGTGTTTGTATTGTTTAATGTAGTAAATCTATGCATATCCGTGGTCCTGAGTTTTCGTGTCTAACAAACAGAGACAGATAATGTTAGGGACTATTACGTCATAGCACCGCCTACCAGATTCTAGCAGTTTTAAATTTTAATTAATATTCTGATATCCAATGAAATCTAATATACCTGGAATGGCGACAAGCGAACCAAAAAGTGTGTAAGGGGCAGTGGCAACAGAGATAGCATGATTTACGGTAACGTAACCTTTCTCTCTCATATTCGTGATGTTTAATGGTCGCTGGGTGCATGAATTACCTTTTAGATAAAAATTCAGGTAATTTTACAATTTGTTTTTGTTCAAAAATTGCAATAGAAGTGAAGAAAAATATGGTACAAATTTACTTTATGGGACAAGCTAAAAAAAAAGGCGACCAATTTTATTCGACGTGGCTTGAAAAGCTAAAGGCCGGCCCCCCTACCGCTAATCATAGACAACAATATTAATCAAATTTAACGATTGTTGTCTATGATTACATAAAAATCGATACTTAAGCGGGGTGAAAGGGTGATGGGGGGCCGTGACCATCCCCCCTGCTCACCCATTTCATTCATAAAAATTGAAAAATTGAAAGTGGCGTAACTTTTGAAAGGGCCGTTTCCTCAACTTGGGAGGGATGTCATTCGACTCGGTTGGTCATGCTGCGTCGAATGACACTAGTGCACACGATGGTGACTCTATTAGGCAAGGTCAAATCATGTTTGAGCTTTACTCCTAATTGTAGGTGGCGCTATAATCAAGGGATATCGTGAACATGCAACTAGAAATACTTGCATATATATCATATGAAACTCTAACCTCACTTATAACCACAGATCATAATACCTTATAACTAAATTATTCGTGTGCCCATGTGGTGAAAATCGAATTATTATTAATTATTTTCATCAGACCTTCAATATGGTTATGTATTGTGTAGCAGATTGCTATGAACGCAGTGGTGGAGGAAGTTCCAAACATCGTTTCCCAAACCCAGCAAAAAACATGGAATTATTCAAGAAGTGGGTAACCATTTGTCAGAATAAGAGACTCCATGAAGAGGGAGTCACACCACAAATGATACGAGTACATGAAAACTACAGAGTATGCAGAAACCATTTTGACCACAATGATTTCTTTGGTCAGAAATTGAAGTCATCAGCTGTACCTCACATCAACATTCCTGTGCCAATTAAAGGTATGGTGTAATAAGATCATAAAGATTTGCAGTAATGTTAAAAACTAGAACAGTGAGATAATAATTACTATTGCCATTGCCGAACCATGTCTGCAGCATGGTTTCAAACTCATAATATTCATAGAATAAATCTGAAGCTTTCTGTTCCACAGGAACACAAGACTATCATGGTTGATGAACAAGTTTCCACTACAAGAACCCCTGTTTTTAGCCAGGAAGAAAACAGTGCTATAAAAGCAGGTAAATATAGTCATATTTCTTATGATCTGGTTTCCATGAAAGGGGGTGTCCTGTAATGTTATTCTCTTGTTATTAATTCCATCTGTTTTATAAAGTCATGAGTTGAATATTTCTTAATAGGTTCATCAGGCCTGCTATATGGTGAACATCACACGAAGTTTTAATTTAACACCAAAAGCAAAACATTTCTATAAAAGGGCTTCCTTCATACTACAAGAAAAAGGCATTAGCAACCAAATCAAAATTATCATTGAAAAGGCTACTAGAGGAAGCAGATAAAATTCACAAATTCTGAACATTTTCTTCGACCTATTTATACTTCAAAAGAAGTTTATATACCTTCGGAAACTATGATGTTATTATTTAATAGTAATTTTCAATAAAAAGTTAATATTGAAGAATACACTTATGTCTTTCTCAGTATATAATATGTCTCAATCAGAGATACATAGAATACCAACAGACTTATCTCTGTTCTGTCTCACCAAATACTCACCCAATTCCAAGGTTAATTGAATAGGAGAGGTTGCCTCATAATCTTTCAAAAACAATCCCACATGTTATGTCACTGAAAAGTTATAAATCCACCTCTCCCATTCAACTTTCCTAGGAATTGGATGAAGTCACTAGATAAATATGCATTTGAATTAGCCGCCATCGTCATTCCTTATTTTACTCCACTCCTAACTGTAGGTGGCGCGCAAACTTGGATTCACAGAATGACATTGAGTTTCCAATCTATTTGTATGATCTGTGCACTAGTGGCAGGATCATATGACGTGTGCCATATGTTTTGGACGAAAAAAATGTGTTTCTAATAATCGAAAATTAAAAGTGGCGTAACTTTTGAAAAGACTAAATTTGTTTGGTGATGGTAATTTTGTATTTCTACAATGGTGATTTATTGTGTAACCTTTACACTGAAACTATGGATAAAAGCAGTTTATAGGAAGGATTGGACTCCATCTAAGACCAGCAAACTGATTATGTTGTGCCAGGTACTGCTAAATTTTTGAAAGCAGTGTATTTTTATTGCCCAAGCATTTATTGCCAAAAGATGCTGAACCTCGCAGGAAAATGAGAAAACTGGTAGGTACCTAATTGGATGAAAATGAAAAGTATATTTGCTCCTACCTAATTTTTTTCTTCAGGACCTGTCTGTAGATGTTCATGGGGAGACGATTTCTGACTGTACTGTAACCTCTACCTCTACTTCAAGCCCACAAGTTCCAATGTCAATTGATTCATTTCACAAAGAAATATTGTTGCAAAGGAAAGTGAAAACTCTAAACAAAAAGTAAGGAGGAGAGACATGAAAATTTCCTGCATGAAGGATCCATTTTGAAAAGTGGATATAGCAATGAAGATGTGGAGGAGGTCAAAGTTAGGCAAAAAATGACCAAACTTGTTTTATTTAGCAATTTTTAGATTTATAGTTATGTTGTATGTACAATTTGTATAATAAAATTTAAATAAAAATTATATATTTCCAATATAGTTCTTATTTTACTTTAGAAAAGTTACGATCTTACTTGAAGATCAAATATAAAAGAATAATAATTTTCGAATCTTGTGATATTTGTATTATTGTCATTTTTACTTTATGAATATTAATAATTAATCACGTCTACTCCTTCATAAACGTAAAAAACAAGAAAATATTTGAAATAATGCGAGGGCCTTCCATTAACCAACGTAAGATAGAAAGAGATAGGTACCCGTTAACACTATGGGTTGCCTGAACAATATTTTTGCCTCACTCGATACTCAAGACGGGGCCGTTCCAGTTAGTATATAAAGTTTGTTGCTGACTTCAAAACTCTGAAAAATCCATTTGCTTAGATTTTGACTCATGATATTGTTTGTACACTGAACCAGCATCAGTATTTATCAACTGAAAGAGGTTTGGAATGATTTCATCACTTGGTGGTCTTCCCTATTATTAGTTTAGGTATAATATAATTTATTCAGAGGAATGGTTTCAGTTTATTTTTATTAAATTAAACATCGTTTAAAGTTTAAATAGTTCATTTGCTCATCTAGAGCTTGAAATAACTTATTTCATTGAATAAATCAATAATTTTTTTTTATTGTAATGTTTAAATTTATCGAATGTCTTAATGCTAGCAATAAGTTAGCGAAACAGTTTCCCTATTTTTTATTAAATAATCTGAATCATTGTTAAATAACGACTTATAAAAATAGTTTATTGTGTACCTTTTTAATTGTAACTCCATTTATTTGTATTTTAAGTTTTGTTCAAAAATCCCTAATTTAAAAAGTTGTTTTGGTTGGCTACAAAATGTTAATTGAGTGATTGCATTTAACTATTAAGAGGTTGTAATTTAAGTTGAGTTGCCATACATGCGGCTTATGGGGTGAGTTTTCTCTTTATTTAGTTTTAATGCTTTTTTAAGAATTTTTTAATACTTGCTTTGGTATATTTTTAAATTGAATGTAATGTGTGGGTCAATTTATTTTTAATGATTCTTAAAATATTATTTTCTTTATAAATTTCTATTTTGTATAAATAAAAGCATTTTATTTTTAATCCTTTTAAAATATACCTGTTCCATTTTATTTATTTGTTCTTTATAAAGTACATTTCACACATTTAATAGGTGAAATATATATACCTATATATTTTTAAAAAAAAAAATCGATTGTGATAGAATCATTAGTGCCTTATTTCCATTATTAAAGTGGGCGTTATTTTACAAAATACCACCCCTTGTTTGGTCAATATGCTGAACAGCACTGAAAGTTAAATTTACGCTTGACTTCCAGTTAGTTAATGAAATTTTTGTTATAAATCAAACTAACAGTACAAAATGTCGTTTCTTAAAAAGTATTTATTGCTCCACGACAGTAAAGGTGAGTTTACGTTTATTAAAATACTGGCTCTTTTACTGCTATTATCACAATTGTTTAGTCCAGTTTTTGGTTTGTTACTTACAGGGTGGTGCAAAATTACTTAAATGCCATAATTGCTACAGTTGCTAAAGCTCAAAATTTCCGGTAGCTTTTTATTATTATTGGTGGTAGGTACTTTCAAAAACAATTCTTATGCATCTCTCAAAGAATCCTTCAATTATAGGTATCTATTGTGTTTGTTGTCAATTTTGTTTTAATTATTAGTAGATATAAACAATAGTTTTTTTTAAAGTTATTAGAGGAAAATGCAGGATGTACATTTCAATTACTCAGTAGGTACCTAGGGGAAGAGTATGAATGGGACACTTTTCTTTAAATCCTAACCAAAACATTATTTTTTTACTTTTCAAGGATTTTCTTATTACAGGACTATTTGGTATAGATTTAAAAACAAGGTAAAAGGTAAGAAAACCCAAAAGTTTTATTTATTTATAACAAAAATATTTTTTTTTAAAAAAGCGTAATTTGTCCCATTCAATACAACAGGGTTTTGAATGGGACGCTTAAAAAAATCAACTTATACTAAATATTTTCAAATATACGAGCAAAACTTTATTACTTTACCAACTAAGGATACAAAAGTTTAATTGTAAGTAGTAGTTTAGACCCTAAATTTAGGTTTAATTAAAGGATTCGTCCAAGCTGTCTCTCACAATTCTCAAAAGGAATGGAAAAATAGATTATTTCTTGCGAACTATTGGTTCCGCAATTGTGGTTCGGAGGTTTAAGTTTTGTTCTACACGTTGTTATTCAACGTTACTAATATCTTCATTTAGTGGATAATAAAACCTATTTGAATTACCAAATCTTCTTAGAAATTTAATTTGCAATTCTTGGTTTTCTACTTTTGATTAAATGCGTCCTATATAGCATAGTTTATTTTTCTTTGTGGAACAGTCAACAAGAACAAAGTCATTCTCTTCCAAAACTGATGTTCCTTCAATACTGAAATCTGAGGTGCAATCCTTATCAGTATTAAAATTTTCCGATATGTCAATGTATCAATAAATTCCATGTTCTTATCCTCGGAGTCGCTGCTACTAGTTTCGTCGAAAATTTTCTTCACTGTATTGTTACTTTTTTTTGTTATATTAAGCTTCCGTAACTTTTCGTTACGTGCTTCTGCAAGTATTCTTTTTTCACCAGTGTCAGTTAGGACTATTGTACTTTTCCCTTTCCGTCCTATATTTTTTTGTGTTTTTTCTCTCTGGAGCTTTTGAAAAAGGCCTTATAGCTTCGGGTGTAGATAACTGCTGTTTGAATGTCACTTGTACATGGAACTGCTTCAGGTTGTGCGGAATCGGATGGTAATTTTTTTGTAGGGTCACCGTGATCTGTGGCAGTATCCCATTCATGGCCTAACTGAATGTCCCTTCCATTCATAACCTATTACAATTTTTTAAATAAACAATTGTAAAAAAAACACCTTACCTTTGTAGCATCCAAAAATGGTAGAAATTGTTCAGGAGTGCCTTAGGAACATTCACTATTAAGCTTTTTTTTTCTAGATGTAATTATTTATTCACGTTTAATGCTTAAAGAATAATTTTACGTGACGCCGCCGTAAACAAATATATTTAACTGACGCGTTGCACGTGTGCAATCTCAAGGCAAAACTATTTTTAAAATTTAAAATTTATACCTAACAATCAAAATCTATAAAAGTGATTTTAATAGAAGATATCTTCTGTGTCCCATTGAAAGCTTGTCCCATTCATGGCACTTTTCCCCTACTCTTTTCACTGTACAGTAATATACAGCAATTTCGTCTTGGAGAAACGTGTTAAACATTTTTAGAATTCATTACCACACATGAAAATAATAGTGGATATGGATGGTTATATTATATTATATTATATGTAAACCAAACCATACATTGTTTCGGGAATTTCTTCATTTCATTAGATGTATATTGATTAAGGCTGTAAAAGGAAATTATTTTGGAGTCTGGATGGCTCAAATAGGTGTGACATATCAAAGTTGTGTTTTTTTCAATGGAACACCCTGTATTTCTTTACACTGGTAAATATGAAAATGCTAGGTACAATTGGAAACTAAATAACATCGAAATGTATAGAAATCATTACTTTGAATTCTGACCAAGCATAAAAGAGGTTTTGGGCTATTGATTTCGATAAAACATGTTTCTCAATATTATACAGAATGTTCAAAAATCATTGCCACTTTTTTATAATTTCGGACAAAGATAACTTGGTTATTTCAAATGAAACACCCTGTATTTTTTTGGTCTGAATAATATAAAATTCAATTATCTGTCAATGAGAATTCTGTGAGCAAATCAAATAAATGTTGTTTCAAAGAATGCATTGAAATAAGAACCACTATTTGATAAAACCAATATCTGAAAAACTATTTAGGGTAGGTATAGGGAACCCCAATATGAAATGAAAGATAATAGAATTTAATATTGTTCAGAGCAAAAAAATAGTTATCTTTGTCCGAAATTATAAAAAAGTGACAATGATTTTTGAACATTCTGTATAATATTGAGAAACGAGTTCTATCGAAATCAATAGCTCAAAACCTCTTTTATGCTTGGTCAGAATTCAAAGCGATGATTTCTATACATTTCGATGTTATTTAGGTTCCAATTGTACCTAGCTTTTTCATAAAAAAATCAATAACTCGAGAACGGTTATAGTTAGCTACATAGTACCTTTTATTTATTTTTTTTATTTTCCCACTTTATTTGCAATCTGTTACAAATTTTAACAATAAGCAAATAGTTTGTTTATAAATTTGTCATGTAGGAAAAGTGTCCTGTGACAATTTCCTATACTTTATTACTTAAAACAAAAGTTAAAAAGTAAGTTTAAAATTTGGGAGTACATTACACTACACTATAAAAATCTATCTTTTAAATCCCACGGCATATAACGCCTAAGTCTTCGTATCACAGTTGGTCTATGCGTTAGGTTTCGAGCTAATCTGTTTGGATGCTATTTAAACGAATGTTGTACTTATCGTATTAGTTCGTTATTTCCGATTTCACAGAGTTCATTTGCAGGTCTCTCGCTATTATGTAGTTTGGAACAAACCATGGAGCGTTGGTCATCAGTCGAAGAACCTTTGATTGGAAACGTTCTAAAATTTCTATGTTGGAGAGTGATGCCGTTCCCCACAGCTGGATCCCGTAACTCCATATTGGTTTTAGGATGGCTTTATAAATTAGAAGCTTATTTTTCAAGTTTAGTTTTGATTTTCTTTCAATCAGCCAGTAGAGCTGCCTTAGTTTAAAACCCAGCTGCTTACGTTTTGAGAATATATGTTTTCTCCATGTGAGTCGTCTGTCAAGGTAAACTCCTAAGTATTTCGCATCGTCATGGTGTGGTAGTTGACTGTGGTTAAGTTTAATTGGTGAGCAGTGAGCAGTTTCCACCTACTGAGCCACTGTTCTATTTTATATACGTGATCTTGCAATTTTTGGGAAGCAATGTTTTTGTCTTCATGAGATGTAAGGATCACTGTATCATCTGCGAATGTTGCTGACAGGCTCTTGTCGTTAGTAGGTAAGTCGGCTGTATATGGAAGATATAATAGTGGCCCTAGTACGCTGCCCTGAGGAACTCGAGATTCTATTTTTTGCATGGTGTTTTACTAGGAAATGATGGTTTGTGAAGTATAAGTTGAGGATGGTAAAGTAATTTAGAGGTAAGGCTTTTTTGAGTTTGTATAGAAGGCCTGGATGCCAGATCATGTCGAAGGCTTGCGTAATATCCAAGAAAACTGCAGTGCAGAACTTTTTTGTTTCCAGATCTTTACTGATCTTCTGGACGACCCTGTGTATTTGTTCTATAGTTGCGTGTTTTTGTCGAAAGCCAAATTGGTGGTGAGGTAATAGTCGATTTTTTTCGATTATTGGTTGTAATCTTCCTACAAGAAGATTTTCAAAGAGCTTTGACAATATAGGTAACAGACTTATGGGCCTATAAGATTTGACATCTGTTGTCGGTTTACCTGGTTTCGGTATAAGGATTACTTCGGCAACTTTCCATTGCGTTGGAAAATAACCTCTTCTGAGACATGCGTTTATTATAAAGGTTATAAACTTCACTGCTTTGTATGGTAATTCTTGCAAGGTCCCAGCCCTGATGAGGTCATAGCCTGGTGACTTTTTTGGATTTAGTTTAGTCTGTACAAAACTGGCCACTTGCAGAACAGAAAACTTTTTTAAGTGAGGTTCCAATTGGTAAGTGGTATTTAAGTATTCAAATACTTCTTTTTCGTTTTCAATATAATCCTCCGTTTGCGTCTTGTATGGTTGAAACACCTCTTTTAAATGATTGGAAAAGTGTAATGCTTTTTCTATATTACTTTTAATCCATTCACCTTCATCTGTACGGAGTGGAGGATTGTGTGTTTGTGGTCGATTTAACTTTTTTGTTGCTTTTCAAAGACTATAATCAGTTGCCTCTGTTGGAGTCAGGTTTTCTAAATACTGTTGGATGCCGGTATTTCTGTTTTCATTCAGGAGGTTTTTTAGTTCCTGTGCTGCTTTGTTGAATATTCTTTTGTCTTCTGGAGCTCTTGTTATCTGCCAGCGTTTCCTAAGTCTTCTTTTGTTAGTTATTTTTTCTCTGATTACAGTTGGTAGGGTATCTAAGCTATGACAATTTTTCAGTGCTGGCGTCGCTTGCTATGCGCTTTCTTGTATGATACTTATAAGATGTTGTACTGCCTCGTCAATCTCCAATTCAGATTGTAAAGATACGTTTAAATATAGATTGTAGTTAATGAGCTCTCGAAATCTATTCCAATCAGTGAATTTATTAGTTAAGGTAGGTGGTCTACAGGTTTCTAGAATTTCGGTACTTATGGTAATTAATATTAGAGAATGATCTGAAGAAAGGTCAAAGCAGGATTTTGCACTTATAGCGTTCGACGGTATAGCTCTAGTAATGCCAAAGTCAACTAGATCAGGTACCTTGTTTCTGTCTGTTGGCCAGTACGTTGGCTCACCTGTCGAGCAATATTTTAGATTTTTATCTATCATGGCCATATATAGTTGTCTACCTTTTGGCGTAATAAGTCGAGAGCCCCAGTGAGTGTGTTTGGCATTATAATAACCAAACGCTACAAATCGGTTTACCCAGTTTACCCCAGTGAGTGTGTTTGGCATTATAATAACCAAACGCTACAAATCAGTTTACCAGTGTGAAGAAAAATGCTTCGTATTCTTCTTTCTTTATTGCATGCTTAGGTGGTGAATATACGGCCGAGATTGTCAGTGGCCCTTGCCAATTTTCAACAGTTATAGTAGTTGCTTGTAGGTTTTCACTTCGGTAACTTGTTTCTTCGCAATGCTTGATTGTGCTTTTAATTAATATCGCCGTCCCGCCGTGAGCAGTGCCATCAGGATGGTCGGTGTAATAAGTTGTATATTTTGGAATACGAAAATAACTCTTTGTGGTAAAATGGGTCTCGGAGATTAGCAATATATCTAAGTTGTGATGGATAATAAAATATTTTATCTCTTCAGAGTGTTGGGTTAAACCATTCGCATTCCAAGCTGCAATTATAATTAACGTAATCAGTTAGTAAGCTTTGTAATTACTGTGGTTAGTAGGTTTAATAGTGTACCCATTTGTTCAACTAACCCTTTTATCATATTTTTAAGCTCAACAGGATCAGAGTTTGATTGGTTATTGTTATGTGAAGTTGCGGTATTTATTTGCTCTTGATTACTGGCTACAGTCTTGGTGTAACTTATGTTGGGTTGTATGTAATTCGTTTGGTTTTGTGTTGTGCCTTTAATATTTGTCTTTGGTCTAAGTGGAGGGTATTTCTTTTTAATTAGGTCTTTGTATACTACGCAACCTTTATAGTTGGCTGGGTGGTTCCCTTCCCAAAGAATACATTTTACATTGGCTGATCGTTCTCTACGTGGACAATCCTGGGTTGAATGGTCACCTGTACACTTTACACATCTTGGTCTTAACTGGCAGTATTTTTTTGTATGGCCATAGCGTTGACACCTACTACATTGTGAAATATCTCTCTTTTTTCTCTTCTTTTTTGGTATGGTTTGTAAAAGGTTAGTTAGTGGAGAAATATTTTTGACTCCCTGTACAAAGATAGGAGGAGGTTTGACCACCTTACTTTCTTGGTTATTAGTGTCTCCTTCTTTTTCCAATTAGTGAATATTGTCCAGTTCTGCGTACCTATTTGATGTTTCTATTGGCAAATTTAACCAGTAATAATTTATTTTTGTTTTTTTTACAGCTCTTTTTTCTGGGCTAGCTTTCTGCCTTTTTTTTGTGTTTCCAACTGTAGTCCAGTCATCTGGATTTTTCTGACTTTGCTGATGTTGACTGATTTGTAGTGACTGTTGAGGATATAAGGAGGGTAAAGGATAGGACGTTAAAGGGTTACCTGAAATTATTTGATGCTGTTCACCGACCATCTGAATTTGTGATGGATACGCCACTGGTCGAGGAGTGTAACATCCTGTCTGCATAGTTGGATCTTGATTGAAACTACATATTAATTGAGAATTTGTTTGGTTTGGATAAGGTATCACTGGTGGTATGAATGATATTTTTATAACGTAATTAACCCAAATATTTTTTAATTTTACGAGATTTATAGCACATACACATTGTTTTTCGTTTAACGATAAGAAAAACTTGTCTTATTTTATCACCTACTGATAGCAGCCGAGACACGTCTGTATTCGTAGCATATATATATATATATATATATATATATATATATATATATATATATATATATATATATATATATATATATATCACATTAATATGATAAGAATAACTGTAAAAGTAAAAAAGTTATCATGTCTGCATTTAATAAAACTATAGATACACTTTCATCGTTTTCGATTCACCGACACACCTTTCAAAATTAATGTTATTATCATAGAAATTTTCAGTCACCAGTGACTAAAATCACTTTTTAAAATCAAAGTGATTTATAAATCACTTTCACCGGAGTAGTTAAACAACAGCGATTCAAGCCCACTTGGAGTGGGGGTAGGAGTGGGGGTAGGAGTGGTGGAGTGGGGGTAGGAGTGGGGGTAGGAGTGGGGGTAGGAGTGGGGGCACTGGTGGAGTGGGGAGGAGTGGGGGGGTGAAGTGGGGGAAGTGGCAGGAGAAGGAGTGGGGAGATGACATTGTTGACATATGACATTGTTGACATATGACATTGTTGACATATGACATTGTTGACATGTGACATTGTTGTTGAAGGATTGGGGAAATGACATTGTTGACATATGACATTGTTGACATATGACATTGTTGACATATGACATTGTTGACATGTGACATTGTTGACATGTGACATTGTTGACATGTGACATTGTTGCCATTGTTTACATACGGCATGTTGCCATTGTTGACATATAACATCATTGTTTACATTGTCCCCATCGACTCGATTAAGAGGGTTACGTAAGCACGTTGAAAAGTGGTGTGACGTAAGCGTTGAAAAAAACTTGGCTTCTCGGAGGTTCGAACCTTAATCCTTTGCCTTACTAAACGGATAGCTATACCATGTAGCTACTACGCATATTAATTTTATCGTGCAAGATTGGATATACAAATATATATTTGTGACATCATTTTTGATAAAAATAACCTTGAACTGCGCTACCAGATAACTTTGTTATCGTATACTTAAATGAGGTGTAATATTGATTGCGACAGAGATAATAATTACACACGCACATAGTCCCAGTTTAAATGTGTGCGATATTGTTGTACATGTACAGGGTATGTCACAAATTAAGAAGTCAAAAGAACCTTAACGAATGTTGGCATGGGAAAAATTGTTTTTATGAAAATTCCCCATACGCTAATCTTAAGATACGCCATTCTAAATATAAAGGGGTGCATTCACTGTTGCAAGAGATCTAATTCGAAAAATCAAAGCACTGAGTTATCGTATACTTAAAGGAGGTGTAATATTGATTGCGACAGAGATAATAATTACACACGCA
Organism: Agelastica alni; assembly: GCA_950111635.1. Taxonomy (NCBI): domain Eukaryota; kingdom Metazoa; phylum Arthropoda; class Insecta; order Coleoptera; family Chrysomelidae; genus Agelastica; species Agelastica alni. The sequence continues at coordinate 13,110,043 of OX467716.1, forward strand.
CATAGTCACAGTTTAAATGTGTGCGATATTGTTGTACAAGTACAGGGTATGTCACAAATTAAGAAGTCAAAAGAACCTTAACGAATGTTGGCATGGGAAAAATTGTTTTTATGAAAATTCCCATACGCTAATCTTAAGATACGCCGTTCTAAATATAAAGGGGTTGGAAATTCCGATTAAATTAAATCAAATTTTAAAGTTCGAGAAGCTAAACAAAATTTCAGTTAACGTCTATGCTTTAGAATTAAATAAAACAGAGAAGAGATAATTTTACATAGTTATACCTGTTGTGTTTACTAAAAATAAAATGAAACGTCACGTCAATTTGTTACTAATACAAGATCAGTATTTTCGGAAATTAAATGATTATAAAGCGCCATCTATCGACAATGAAAATGTTGAAATCAAATATGTTTGGATAAGTACGAGGTATGTCGTAAATTAGGAAGTCAAAAGGACCTTAACGAATGTTGGTATGCGACCCATCAAACGATTCAGCGTTGCTTAAAGTACGTCAAGTGTCACGAGAGTACGTTAAATGTCACGTGAGTACGTCAAGCGTCACGTAAAACGTCACGTGTCACGTTATACGTAATGTGTCACATTAAAAACACACACACACACATGTTGAATATTTTTGTTCATGTACAGGGAATGTCACAAATCAAGAAGTCAAAAGGTCCTTAACGAATGTGGCATGTGACCCATCAAACGATTCAACGTTACGCAAAGTATGTCAAGCGTCACGTGAGTACGTTTAAAAACATACACACATGCACAACAACGTGACATGTCACATTAGTAGACATTGTTAACATATGACATTGTTGTCGTTGTTTACATACAGCATTGTTGACTGCCATTGTTTACATAGGGCATTGTTGACATATGACATTGTTGCCATTGTTTACATACGGCATCGTTGACTGCCATTGCTTACACACACATGACATTGTGGACATATGACATTGTTGCGATTGTTTACATACGGCATTGTTGACTGCCATTGTTTGCATAGAGCATTGTTGACATATGACATTGTAGCCATTGGTGACATTGTTGCCATTGGTGACATTGTTGCCATTGTTTACATACGGCATTGTAGACATATGTCTTCAAATTTCCCTTATACTTGAATACTATGTTTTTATTTAATGTCATTACGGAATTTTGGAAAATATGGGAAGCAAGATTTTTGATACATAATCTTTATTTCATTCACATATTCATTGTATTTAAATCAATTTTCGGTGATAATGTATTATCGTATCGATCGTCGGTAAAACATCTAAACCATGACAATAAAACCCACAATAATCTTTTTTTAAAATAAAATTACTTAATAAATTCAAAGTTTACGAGAGATGAAAAGTATGACAGTGACATTGAGCGAAGGGTGTTGGCAGGAAAACAAATGAATGGGGCTCTGCATAGCTTTATGAATAGCCAGAAAGTGTCAAAAAAGACACGTCTGGCTGTGCATAGAAGTGTGTTGGTTCCTACACTTATGTATGGTAGTGAATGTTGGGTTTGGCAGAAGAAGCATGAAAATAGGATTAATACTGCGGAGATGAGTAGTCTGAGAAGTATAGCCGGAGTGACTCGGTTGGATAAGGTAAAGAATAGTGAGATTAGAGAACGCTGTGGTGTAAAAGAAGATGTGGTTACAAAGATAGATAAAGGAATGCTTAGATGGTTTGGACACGTTGAAAGAATGGATGAAGGAAGATTGACGAAACAAATTTATAAAGCGAGTGTGAATGGACAAGTCGGTCGACCTCGGAGAACATATCTTGATCCGATCAACATTGTTTTGAGGAAAGGCCAGGTCAAGAGTACCAACAACCGACGAGCATGTATGAGAGCACTGATGAAAGTAGAGGAAGCAAAAGATGTGTGTAAGAACCGTAGCGAAAGTGAAAGGAAGTGGTCTCTGCCTACCCCCATGGGAAAAAGGCGTGACTTTATGTATGTAATAAAATCTCAAGAGTACCAACGACCAAGAACACTAATGCAAGTAGTTCATTGTATTTAAAACAATTTTCGATAATAATATATTATCGTACCGATCGTCGGTAAAACATCGAAACCATGACAATAAAAACCCCAATAATCTTTATTAAAAATCATGAATCAAACAAACAAGAATTAGCTTAAGTCCCTATGATGACATTTATTGCCTGGGACTATCGATACTCTTCCTTTTGGGTCATTATAGTTTAAATAAATATATATTTTTTTCACCCTAGCACATCTCTTTAGTTAAAGAAATATATAGTTTGATCCTTATTCAGCTTTTAGACGATACATATCTCTAAAGGTAGTGTCAAGTCCGGGATGCGTACGCGCTCGCTGGCCGCTGCGAAAATAATATAGATGGGTATATATACAGGGGGGCGCATGAACTGGCAAAACTTTTGGAACTATTGGAAAAAATATATTTTTAACAAAAAAAAACCTTGGTTAAAAGAACTATTTAAGCTCCCTTTTTTCATGTATCACGCAATAAATCGTCTTGTGACGTCATCAAAAGATTCAGCATTACGCAAAGTACGTCGACCATCACGTTAAACGTCATGTAAGTACGTCAAGCGTCCCCTTAAACGTCACGTGTGTACGTTGAATGTAAACACAGCGACGTTAAACGTCACGTGTGTATGTCAAACGTAAACGTCACGTTAAACGTCACGTGTCACATAAAAACACACACACACACCAGTTTGATTTAAACAATCTGCATGGTTAAAGCCCTATATCGAGCTGAACAATCGTTTAAGGACTACAGCTACCAGTTTATTTGCAAAGAATGAATTAAAATTCTCGAACAACGCGGTGTTCGTCAAAACAATGGAAAATAAACGCTTCCGCAGTTGGTAAGTTCATACGAGGGTCGTTACAGATCAAAAAATTTAATTTCTAGCGTCAGATTTCACAATAGATCAATTTTTGATGATAATTTAATACGCAAAGTACGTCGACCGTCACGTTAAACGTCACGTGAGTACGCCAAGCGTCACGTTAAACGTCATGTGAGTACGTCAAGCGTCACCTTAAACGTCACGTGTGTACGTCAAACGTAAACACAGCGTCACGTTAAACGTCACGTGTGTATGTCAAACGTAAACGTCACGTGTCACATAAAAACACACACACACACACACACACCAGTTTGATTTAAACAATCTGCATGGTTAAAGCCCTATATCGAGCTGAACACTCGTTTAAGGACTACAGCTACCAGTTTATTTGCAAAGAGTCAGTTTAAACTCGCGAACAACGCGGTGTTCGACAAAAGAATAGAAAATAAACGCTTTCGCAGTTAGTAAGTTCATACGAGGGTCGTTACAGGACAAAAAATTTAATTTCTAGCGCCAGATTTCACAATAGATCAATTTTTGAAAGCGAACGAGCAAGATATTTTAAAACATTTTAGTCATTTGAAAATTGCAGGACCTCGAAAATTTAAAGTTGGCGCCATTGTACGAATTAGTAAAGCCAAACACGTTTTTAAGAAAGGTTATACACCCAATTGGTCAACGGAATTATTTAAAATCACAAAATGTAAGATAACCAATCCTGCAACGTATCTTCTGGAAGATATGATGGAGGCACAAATCAAAGGAGCCTTCTACGCGGAAGAATTACAGAAAACTGCTAATCTTGATATCTACTTAGTAGAAAAGGAACTTGGACGCAAAGGAAATAAAATGTACGTCAAATGGTTAGGCATAAAAGGCAACATTTGTTTAATTATGAACAAAAATCGACTTTTAAGTGGAGGGGAGAAAGGTTACAAATATGCGCGAGTTATATGCGTCATTTCCGCTGACTTCTATTAGAACCATTTTTGCGACGCAGCAGTTCTAGAAGCTTCCAGAAATTGCTTATCTAAAAAAAATGTCACGTTCGCATTTTCCTTTGTTTAACCTTATTATAAAATAAGCATTATGTATTAAAATTAATCAATTTTGACTTTATTTCTAAATTTTTAGCTTCGTTGTTATATTTTTTATATTATATTTATAATTTTGTTAAAGTAAAAGTTTTTTTTAAAATAATTTAAAACGAATTATAAAATTCGCGTCATTGGCAGGTGGATGTCAGTCATCATGTGCAGCAGTCAAGACAGTAATCATTTTAGTATGACGTCGAGTAGTGATGATAGCGTGTTTTTTTCATGAGATGTCACCTACGTATCCCGATGAAGACGATGATAACACCCCCATAACGTTTCACTGTGGCGATTATTGTACCATCATGCAACTAGTTTATGATGATACCAAATTCCTGGTTTTAAAAAAACACGACGTCGAGTACTATTTGTGCGAAGAAGATGTTCAAGAAATTCTTAAAATCCACGCGCATTTGCTGACGCATCGAGTAAATTTATTAAACAAACTTAGTTTCTGTTCATATTATCACAATATTATTGGTTTTTGTAAACTGTATGGTGAATTATCGTTATCATTATTGTCGGAAATACTTCCAAATGATTTGTTAAATAGTGCCTTGAGAGAGTTTATCTATTTTTATAGAATTACCACAATTAATGATTTAAATAAATAATTTTTTCAAAAAGTTTTGTTTTATTGGTTCCCCGAAATTTTAAGTTTCTATAAATATACTGTAAACAATATTTGTTAATCATTTAAGATGCTGTGCCCTACTCAAAGTTTGAAGAAACAATTGAAATCTCTACTATTAAAGCTAATTTCATTTTACGAATAACATGTAATTTTTTTTAAATTGTTGATTTGTGCATGAAATTTTTTTAAAATCGATCTTTTCTTCATTTAACTTTCATAAACCATTAAGGCTTATTTGACTAGCCAATATAAAAACAATTGCTTAAATTTCAGATATTAAATACATTCTATAACATTTTTACATATAATATAAGAGTGTAAGAATTTTAGTAGTAAAATAAATATTTTAATTTTTTATGCGTGTTAATACTACTGGGAAACCATTACGCGAAAATGAATGGATGTACTGTTGTGGCCAAGGCACGTGGGTTAGAGGTGATCCTCGTGGAAGCAAATATGATGTGTACATGAAATGATTATAATATGATATTGTTTCTTGAAAATATAATTGAATGCAAAAATTACAATTGGTCTTTTAATAACTGATGCTATTGCTGACATTGATATAAGTTTGACCTGGTAATTCAGGAATGCTTGAATCTACGTTTCTATAGAATATGTATTATAAATATATTTGCATAGTTGTTGCTCTGTTGTGTTTTCAAGTGTCACGCTTATTATGGGTAAGAAACATTTTTTTTTAATTTTTATTTATTTAATTTCTATGTTAGAAAAAAATAATTGTAACTATTTTATTCTAAATAAAGAAATTTTGTCGGTGTTTTTAACGGACGATCAATTTTTCTATCGACTTTCTTTTTAACTTTATTAAGCAATGGTTTTTTAAAATATAAAAATATTAAGTGATTTTAAGTTTTAAAGTAAAGAAATCAAATCTTGTAACACCTTCAATAAGTATTTATAATTAAAATATTGTGTTTCTGTTTTAAATCTTAAATTACACAGAGGACATCTTAAATGCATAATGATATGACGACGACTTATCTTTTTAAACGCTTTGTAACAGAAATTACAAATTTGTATTTTAAAATTAGCAAATCCATTGTTTTTGCACTAAATCTAAAAGAAAAACAAAAAAACCGCATACAGTGACGGCTTATCTCAAATATATTTTACCTACGGTTTAAAATCTATAAAAGGGAAAAATAAAAAGTGCATTTTTACTAGAATTTAAAACGAGATGGATAAGTAACTAAAACTTTTTTAATTATGTTGTTATTTTAAATTTTTACTCTTTACAAAATTTTTGCAAATTTTCAAAATACTTTTATTTTAAAGTTATTTTTCGTCAGTTAAAAAATAATTTAAACACCACTCACAAATAAATTTTTTGTCTATTCTTAGTTACTCAACTATTTATTAATCTAGACAAATCTTTGATGCAGCAGTAGTTACATTTAATTTTACAATTCTCATCATCTGAGCTTTATAATTATTTAATTTTTGATAATACTGATTTTTAATCAAATTTGTTATTTTTTACACACTAGTTTTCAATTTAAAATTGCTTTACAGACAGACGATTAGAAGACCTTATATATACCAGAGTAAGGGAAGCATTACTCCCACATCAAAGAGTAAGTAAACAAAACCATTTGCTAATTATTTCTACCAATCTTACTTTGGTGTTGGTAGTTTTAACAATAAATTTAATTTCCAACTAAAATTTCTTAGGCTAACTTTTTTTATGCCAATTTTTGTATTAACATAAGGTTTTAATCATTTTAGATATTTTTTTACTAAATTAAAAATTCTTTGTGTCAATTTTAGTACATTAAATTTTAAATAAAACTTTTTTTTTTACAGGCTAAACCCATCATATTTATGATGGGTTCTCGTGGAGGCAACCCGCCTCCATCAATGTTATGCGTAGGGGATGTGGGCCCCTACAGTATATATATGGAGGTACTCGAGAGCGAGACATGGGTTTGGGCATTAAGGTATAAATTTATCTATGATTTTATATTTTTATTTTACAAATGTTTTTTTTTATGTTGCAGATAATGGGCCTATTCTACTTTTATTATGTGTAAACTAATTAAAAAAAAAATTTGAGTTAAATAAAGGAAATGAATGAATATTGTTTCGTTTCAATTATTTTTGAAAGTAACGTTCGACACATGCCTCAAACATTTGACAATTATTTCAGTTAATTAACGTAGAAAATGTTAAAATGTTCAAAATTTAAGTAAATATCTAAAATTGGATTTAAAACTAAAAAAGTACTCGAAAAAATCATTTTAACAGTATCATACAAATAAAAATGTTTATAAAATTAATTTTTGGTTTTAAAATATAAGTGTTAAAAATAAATTTAAAAAGTTAAACAAAAGAAAATTAATTTAAATATAATGAATATGTGAATGAAATAAAGATTATGTATCGAAAATCTTGCTTCCCAAATTTTCCAAAATTCCGTAATGACATTAAATAAAAACATATGTAGTCTTATAGTATTCAAGTATAAGGGAAATTTGATCACATATGTCAACAATGCCGTATGTAAACAATGGCAACAATGCCGTATGTAAACAATGGCAACAATGCCGTATGTAAACAAGGTCAAAAATGGCTACAATGTCATATGTCAACAATGCCGTATGTAAACAATGTCATATGTCAACAATGCCCTATATAAACAATGGTAGTCATCAATGCCATATGTAAACAATGGCAACAAGTCATATGTCAACAATGTTAACATTGCCCAGGATCCAAACCCCTGCCACGCCTCTGGACCATATTCGTGTACCGAACGAAATGTACAACGTCTCCGTCACTGGTTTTCTAATGTTGTAATACCATTATAATTATTTTAAATAAATGTTTAAGAAAAATTGGATGTTTTATTAAAACACTATGTGTATTCATCATCAACTTTTATATTACATGTAGATTTAAATTTTCGTTTTACAATTTTTAAGATAAATTTTAAAATTAAAACAAAAATAGATGCCAATATTACACAAGTCATTGCAAAAACATTATCGACTTTATTTTTCATGCTCTCTTTTGTTGGAATATCGGACTAAATTTCTTTAATTTCAAATGCTGCAGCCAAATGGGGGCGGCCACAATCGTAAGATCCTTGGTATGTTAAGCTGTATTTCCCTTTCTCGAAATGGCTAATATACGGCTCATAGGTAGCAGTCACTCTGTTGGGTAGGAATGTGACTTTATCACCCAAGTCAAGAAGAACGCTTGTACCATATGGTGTTTTGGTTATTTTCGCAGCATAAATTGCTTGAGGAACTCCTATTGGTAGCTCCTGCAGCTTTACTATAGGTTTCCGTGCTGTAATGGAGGAAACTTCGTTTAATTTTTCCAAATTCATCTAAAATCAAAAATAAGAATATTTTGTGAGACAAAACACACACAACAATAATTTAAACTTACTTTTTTCTTCTTGGAGCACTTGCACGCAAAAATCTATCAACGTTTAATGTGAATAGTCAAATGGTACTAAACCGTATGGCTTTTTTCTTTTTATATCTTCAAGGATGTTTATAAAAAAAATTTAGAAATAAAGTCAAAATTGATTAATTTTAATACATAATGCTTATTTTATAATAAGGTTAAACAAAGGAAAATGCGAGCGTAACATTTTTTTTAGATAAGCAATTTCTGGAAGCTTCTAGAACTGCTGCGTCGCAAAAATGGTTCTAATAGAAGTCAGCGGAAATGACGCATATAACTCGCGCATATTTGTAACCTTCCTCCCCTCCACTTAAAAGTCGATTTTTGTTCATAATTAAACAAATGTTGCCTTTTATGCCTAACCATTTGACGTACATTTTATTTCCTTTGCGTCCAAGTTCCTTTTCTACTAAGTAGATATCAAGATTAGCAGTTTTCTGTAATTCTTCCGCGTAGAAGGCTCCTTTGATTTGTGCCTCCATCATATCTTCCAGAAGATACGTTGCAGGATTGGTTATCTTACATTTTGTGATTTTAAATAATTCCGTTGACCAATTGGGTGTATAACCTTTCTTAAAAACGTGTTTGGCTTTACTAATTCGTACAATGGCGCCAACTTTAAATTTTCGAGGTCCTGCAATTTTCAAATGACTAAAATGTTTTAAAATATCTTGCTCGTTCGCTTTCAAAAATTGATCTATTGTGAAATCTGGCGCTAGAAATTAAATTTTTTGTCCTGTAACGACCCTCGTATGAACTTACTAACTGCGAAAGCGTTTATTTTCTATTCTTTTGTCGAACACCGCGTTGTTCGCGAGTTTAAACTGACTCTTTGCAAATAAACTGGTAGCTGTAGTCCTTAAACGAGTGTTCAGCTCGATATAGGGCTTTAACCATGCAGATTGTTTAAATCAAACTGGTGTGTGTGTGTGTTTTTATGTGACACGTGACATTTACGTTTGACATACACACGTGACGTTTAACGTGACGCTGTGTTTACGTTTGACGTACACACGTGACGTTTAAGGTGACGCTTGACGTACTCACATGACGTTTAACGTGACGCTTGGCGTACTCACGTGACGTTTAACGTGACGGTCGACGTACTTTGCGTATTAAATTATCATCAAAAATTGATCTATTGTGAAATCTGACGCTAGAAATTAAATTTTTTGATCTGTAACGACCCTCGTATGAACTTACCAACTGCGGAAGCGTTTATTTTCCATTGTTTTGACGAACACCGCGTTGTTCGAGAATTTTAATTCATTCTTTGCAAATAAACTGGTAGCTGTAGTCCTTAAACGATTGTTCAGCTCGATATAGGGCTTTAACCATGCAGATTGTTTAAATCAAACTGGTGTGTGTGTGTGTGTGTTTTTATGTGACACGTGACGTTTAACGTGACGTTTACGTTTGACATACACACGTGACGTTTAACGTCGCTGTGTTTACATTCAACGTACACACGTGACGTTTAAGGGGACGCTTGACGTACTTACATGACGTTTAACGTGATGGTCGACGTACTTTGCGTAATGCTGAATCTTTTGATGACGTCACAAGACGATTTATTGCGTGATACATGAAAAAAGGGAGCTTAAATAGTTCTTTTAACCAAGGTTTTTTTTTTGTTAAAAATATATTTTTTCCAATAGTTCCAAAAGTTTTGCCAGTTCATGCGCCCCCCTGTATATATACCCATCTATATTATTTTCGCAGCGGCCAGCGAGCGCGTACGCATCCCGGACTTGACACTACCTTTAGAGATATGTATCGTCTAAAAGCTGAATAAGGATCAAACTATTCATTTCTTTAACTAAAGAGATGTGCTAGGGTGAAAAAAATATATATTTATTTAAACTATAATGACCCAAAAGGAAGAGTATCGATAGTCCCAGGCAATAAATGTCATCATAAGGACTTAAGCTAATTCTTGTTTGTTTGATTCATGAGATTTTAAGTAATTTTATTTTTAATAAAGATTATTGGGGTTTTTATTGTCATGGTTTCGATGTTTTACCGACGATCGGTACGATCGAAAATTGTTTTAAATACAATGAACTACTTGCATTAGTGTTCTTGGTCGTTGGTACTCTTGAGATTTTATTACATACATAAAGTCACGCCTTTTTCCCATGGGGGTAGGCAGAGACCACTTCTTTCCACTTGCTACGGTTCTTACACACATATTTTGCTTCCTCTACTTTCATCAGTGCTCTCATACATGCTCGTCGGTTGTTGGTACTCTTGACCTGGCCTTTCCTCAAAACAATGTTGATCGGATCAAGATATGTTCTCCGAGGTCGACCGACTTGTCCATTCACACTCGCTTTATAAATTTGTTTTGTCAATCTTCCTTCATCCATTCTTTCAACGTGTCCAAACCATCTAAGCATTCCTTTATCTATCTTTGTAACCACATCTTCTTTTACACCACAGCGTTCTCTAATCTCACTATTCTTTACCTTATCCAACCGAGTCACTCCGGCTATACTTCTCAGACTACTCATCTCCGCAGTATTAATCCTATTTTCATGCTTCTTCTGCCAAACCCAACATTCACTACCATACATAAGTGTAGGAACCAACACACTTCTATGCACAGCCGGACGTGTCTTTTTTGACACTTTCTGGCTATTCATAAAGCTATGCAGAGCCCCATTCATTTGTTTTCCTGCCAACACCCTTCGCTCAATGTCACTGTCATACTTTTCATCTCTCGTAAACTTTGAATTTATTAAGTAATTTTATTTTTAAAAAAGATTATTGTGGGTTTTATTGTCATGGTTTAGATGTTTTACCGACGATCGATACGATAATACATTATCACCGAAAATTGATTTAAATACAATGAATGTGTGAATGAAATAAAGATTATGTATCAAAAATCTTGCTTCCCATATTTTCCAAAATTCCGTAATGACATTAAATAAAAACATAGTATTCAAGTATAAGGGAAATTTGAAGACATATGTCTACAATGCCGTATGTAAACAATGGCAACAATGTCACCAATAGCAACAATGTCACCAATGGCAACAATGTCACCAATGGCTACAATGTCATATGTCAACAATGCTCTATGCAAACAATGGCAGTCAACAATGCCGTATGTAAACAATCGCAACAATGTCATATGTCCACAATGTCATGTGTGTGTAAGCAATGGCAGTCAACAATGCCGTATGTAAACAATGGCAACAATGTCATATGTCAACAATGCCCTATGTAAACAATGGCAGTCAACAATGCTGTATGTAAACAACGACAACAATGTCATATGTTAACAATGTCTACTAATGTGACATGTCACGTTGTTGTGCATGTGTGTATGTTTTTAAACGTACTCACGTGACGCTTGACATACTTTGCGTAACGTTGAATCGTTTGATGGGTCACATGCCACATTCGTTAAGGACCTTTTGACTTCTTGATTTGTGACATTCCCTGTACATGAACAAAAATATTCAACATGTGTGTGTGTGTGTTTTTAATGTGACACATTACGTATAACGTGACACGTGACGTTTTACGTGACGCTTGACGTACTCACGTGACATTTAACGTACTCACGTGACATTTAACGTACTTTAAGCAACGCTGAATCGTTTGATGGGTCGCATACCAACATTCGTTAAGGTCCTTTTGACTTCCTAATTTACGACATACCTCGTACTTATCCAAACATATTTGATTTCAACATTTTCATTGTCGATAGGTGGCGCTTTATAATCATTTAATTTCCGAAAATACTGATCTTGTATTAGTAACAAATTGACGTGACGTTTCATTTTATTTTTAGTAAACACAACAGGTATAACTATGTAAAATGATCTCTTCTCTGTTTTATTTAATTCTAAAACATAGACGTTAACTGAAATTTTGTTTAGCTTCTCGAACTTTAAAATTTGATTTAATTTAATCGAAATTTCCAACCCCTTTATATTTAGAACGGCGTATTTTAAGATTAGCGTATGGGAATTTTCATAAAAACAATTTTTCCCATGCCAACATTCGTTAAGGTTCTTTTGACTTCTTAATTTGTGACATACCCTGTACTTGTACAACAATATCTTACACATTTAAACTGTGACTATGTGCGTGTGTAATTATTATCTCTGTCGCAATCAATATTACACCTCCTTTAAGTATACGATAACTCAGTGCTTTGATTTTTCGAATTAGATCTTTTGCAACAGTGAATGCACCCCTTTATATTTAGAACGGCGTATCTTAAGATTAGCGTATGGGGAATTTTCATAAAAACAATTTTTCCCATGCCAACATTCGTTAAGGTTCTTTTGACTTCTTAATTTGTGACATACCCTGTACATGTACAACAATATCGCACACATTTAAACTGGGACTATGTGCGTGTGTAATTATTATCTCTGTCGCAATCAATATTACACCTCATTTAAGTATACGATAACAAAGTTATCTGGTAGCGCAGTTCAAGGTTATTTTTATCAAAAATGATGTCACAAATATATATTTGTATATCCAATCTTGCACGATAAAATTAATATGCGTAGTAGCTACATGGTATAGCTATCCGTTTAGTAAGGCAAAGGATTAAGGTTCGAACCTCCGAGAAGCCAAGTTCTTTTCAACGCTTACGTCACACCACTTTTCAACGTGCTTACGTAACCCTCTTAATCGAGTCGACGGGGACAATGTAAACAATGATGTTATATGTCAACAATGGCAACATGCCGTATGTAAACAATGGCAACAATGTCACATGTCAACAATGTCATATGTCAACAATGTCATATGTCAACAATGTCATATGTCAACAATGTCATTTCCCCACTCCTTCACCAACAATGTCACATGTCAACAATGTCATATGTCAACAATGTCATATGTCAACAATGTCATATGTCAACAATGTCATCTCCCCACTCCTTCTCCTGCCACTTCCCCCACTTCACCCCCCCACTCCTCCCCACTCCACCAGTGCCCCCACTCCTACCCCCACTCCTACCCCCACTCCTACCCCCACTCCACCACTCCTACCCCCACTCCTACCCCCACTCCAAGTGGGCTTGAATCGCTGTTGTTTAACTACTCACCGGTTACTAAAAAATCACTGTATCGCTCAACTTTGATTTCATACAGAACCAGATCTTTTTTTTTGCAATAAATCCTGCATGAGACAAAAATGGATACAAAATTAATATTTGACACTTGACAAGAAATTATTTTGCAGATTTTTATGTCAAAATTTGACGTCTGACGTCACGTGATACGCGGTTTTTAAAAAGGTTTCTAAACAAAAATAAATTACATTGAAAACCCCATGTGAGATTGTTTAAAGCTTGATTGCGCGTTTATCTATAATATAAAAATGAATCGCTGAATGTGTTGCTAAGCGCAAATCTCGAGAGCAGCTAAACCGATTTCGCTAGCTCTTTTTTTATAATATTTTTTAAAGTACGAGGATGGTTCTTACGGAGAGAAAAATTTAAAAAATTGCCTGAAAAAGTCTAAAAACAACATTTTTCTATATTCCCATACAAAAATGTTTGTATGTATGTATGTCCTTCAAAAACTCCCAAACGGCTGAACCGATTGGGATGAAATTTTCAGAAGTTCTTTTATACATACCAGGGGTGGTTTTAGTGTTGTTAGCACTTCTACGATGGGGGATGAGAAGAGGATGGAATGTAAAAACTATCAAAAACGGCTGATATTAGTGTCGAATTCATAGTCTTTGGGAACTCTAAGTTTAATAGTGACATTCCCAGTTATGTAAGCATCCATACAAAAGGGGTAGGAGAAGGATGATATATAAAAACTATTAAAAACGCCGATATTAGTGTTAAATTCATTGTTTTTGTGGTGGCTAAGTTTGATGGTAACATTCCCAATTTTGTTAGCACCCCTACGATAGGGATGAGAAAGGGATGGAATTTAAAAACTATTAAATACGGCTGATGTTAGTGTCGAATTCATAGGTTTTGGGGTGGCTGAATTTAATAGTAACATTCCTAATTTTGTTAGCACCCCTACGAAAGGGGTTATTAGAGGATGAAATATCAAAACGGTTGATATTATTATCGAATTCATAGGTTTTTGGGTGGCTAAATTTAATAGCTACATTCCTAATTTTGTTAGAACCCCTACGGAAGGGGTGGGTAGGTGATGAAATATAAAAAAATACTCAAAACGCCAATATTAGTGCCGAAGTCGTAGTTTTCAAGGTCGCTGAGTTTGATTGTGATATCTCCAATAATATCTCCTACGAAAGGGGTGGAAAGAGGATGGATTATAAAATCTTTTAAAAACGACGATGTAAGTGTCGAGATGCAAGATATCGTTTGGGCAGGAGAACGTCTGCTGGGTCCGCTAGTCTATAATATAAAAATGAATCGCTGAATGTGTTGCTAAGCGCAAATCTCGAGAGCAGCTGAACCAATGTCGCTAATTCTTTTTTTGTAATATTCTTTGAAGTACGAGGATGGTTCTTACGGAGAGAAAAATTTAAAAAAATTCCTGAAAAAGTCTAAAAACAACATTTTTCTATATTTCCATAAAAAAGATTTATAATAATACTTAAAAGTCAATTTAAACTTTAATACCATACCATAAAGTTTAAGTGTTAGTGGAGAGGCACTGCGTTAGTCTCGCTAAAACTTAAAAATGGCTTGACCGATTTGAATGATTTTTTTTGTATTACTCGCTTTAATACAGTTGTCGTTTAAAAAGAAAATAATAGGGAAAATTATTTAAAAAAGCTACAAAATAATTTATATATATAAATATAAATATATATATATATATATATATATATATATATATATATATATATATATATATATATATATATATATATATATATATATATATATATATATATATATAAAAGTCGATGTGTGTATGTGTACACGTATACATTTTTGAAGGACGTCAAGCTAACCTATCTTTCATTTAATGAGTTTTTCGCGAGTAATTTGCAAAAAAATTTATTGTCAATTTTTCGCAAATAAAATAAAATTTATCACAATGGTAGTTTAAAAAGAAAAATCCAAAAGAAAAGCTAAAAAATCCCGAAAGGGGTGCAAATTTATCTATCAAAGAAATAGTGTAAGTTTTATTCGCGAAAAAGTTTCCGTATACATTTTTGAAGGACATAAAGGCAATTTTTCGCGAATAAAATATCTTATCATATCTTTTATTTAATCACAGTGGTGGTTTAAAAAGAAAAATAATAGGAAAAATCCTAAAGCGAAGCTTAGTCAAATTCATAGTTTTTGGGGTCGCTGAGATTGATAGCGATATTTTCAAAGCAACGTCTGCCGGGACCGCTAGTTCACAATAAATAAGGTCTTTCTTGTTGTTACGAGTATTATTGAGCAATTGACTGCGACAGGTAATGGTATGTGTTTTGTGAAAATATGTTATCACCATTAAAATATGTTTGATGTTACGTGATTATTGTTTGCATTTTTATTTTTATTTAATTAAAATTGTTATTTTTGTGTACCTATAATTCAATAGCTGAGAATCTCATGACACAAGAAGAAATAACTTAAAAATCCATTTAAATCTTCATTCGACTTACCATTCTACAAAATTTAATATCGTATTCATCGTTGTGATAAGACAATGGGAACATTATAAATTGTTCTTAAATTTTTAAAATATGTTAAACATAAATAGGGTTCTGTGTATTATTATACAATAAAATATTATTTACAGAATGGCTTCAAAATATGTAATTATGGTTTCATCTATTAACGAGTTTTTTGACCTTCGGATGCAATTTAATGCAGAGCTTTTAACTATTAGAGCAGTTCATGCTAGCATGAAAGATAAAACTTTTAATATTAAGGTTATTAAAATCATTATCGCTATTTGTAAACAAACATTAACATAACCTTTCTTCTATCTTTGCAGGAAAGTTAAAAAAAATGTTTTCAATCACTTAGGTACTTAATACACAACCATTGTTGCAGATTGTTTGTATTTATTAATAAACACTACAATAATATAATAGGTTAGGTTAGGTTTCATGTGAGTGGGGCGTGGTCGCCCCTCCACCGCGACCCTTAGTAGGTCTATTGTGGCTCACCCCAAGAGGCTACAGTTCACCGCACAATCCAGTCCTTCTTACGAAGTACATGGTTGTATAGGGTGAGATTTTTTAAAAATCGGTAGGTTCTAGGTTAGTGTAACCAAATATGTTGAACCTTATTCTTCCCAGGCCGGGGCATGAACATAGTATATGTTCAGCAGTTTCGTCTTCCACGCAGCAGAACCGACAGTCCGTTTGTTGGTTCAGATCTATCTTTCTGAGGTGGTATCTTAGACGACAGTGTCCCGTAAGCAGTCCTGTTAGAATACGCAGGTCATTTCTGCTCCATTCTAGGATCTGCTTAGTTGTGTTTCTCGAGGGTTGTAACGGTAAACAATAATATAATAATAATAACAATAACAATTTTAACTGAATGAAAATAAAACCGCAAACAATAATCTCATAACTTAAAACTTATTTAAATGGTGGTAACATTTTTTCGCAAAACATTTACCTGTCGCTCTATAAGTGGGGATGAATTATTATGAATATTAATGATACCAAGAAAGTCCTTATTTATTGTTTATAAATGCAACCAAACTTTTAAAAATCTATAACGCAATTTATTTTATAGCTTGGAAACTTTTCGTCAGCACTTAGATAGTCATTTGTAAATTTGAAGAGAATTTTCTTATTATCAAAACGTGTTCTTGTAGTCATGATCAACAGTCACTATCCCTCTTTCTCTTCGATGGTGACGCCTATGCTAGCATAGTTTATAGATTAATAAAAGAATCACCTGTTTACAGATTACCAAAAGAAGCAAAACGTAAAATGTTTATATTTTATTTAAAATTACTACCTACAAAAAAGTTCCTTTTTAGTAAAATAATAATATAATCATTTGCTAGTTTAAAAGTCGCGCGGTATTGAACAACTCAACACCGCAACATCTCTACTGTAGATGAATCAGAAAAATGGTATTATTACTCGCCATTTTAATGCGAACATTTCTATTTATCTGCGATATGTTTTATCGAGTGCCTGCCATTTTAATTTGACACCTCCTCAAAAGGTTAGTTTTATTTGACGTAAATATTTCGTTTCGATGTTTTAAATTATTACTTGACTTTACAACCATCACCGTTATTAAATTAAATGGACGCTCATTCGGAAATGTGGACTGGTAAATTTATATTTTAAATAATAATAATTTATGACACAAAAACTAATGTGACAAATTTTGACAGGAGGAAAAATGTTTCCATATCTCATAGAAGAAAGAGAATGTAAAAGATTACCAAAAAGTGAATCGCCCAGTAGAAGGTGTTCAGTTGAAAGAGGTGTTGGAGGGGAAAACACTTCTGGTATACATAATTTTTCTCCGAGAGTTCAAAGTAAGATATTGCGATATTTTTAAAATAAGTTAAATTATAATTTCGGCTGAAAATTATTTCCGTTCTAATTTTAACCCTTTCGGTGAGTTTCATTTGGATTTTTTTTTATTTAATACAGTAAATTTACAATCGAAGTAATCTAATCCCTTATGCCTACTAAGTAAATGTTTCAGCAGTCCCTGTGTTTGTGTGTGTGTCTTTATAAAGTGTGTTTAATTGTTAGATCTCCAGGCCAGGTTCTTTTAAGTCTCCTGTCTTCTAAAAAAGCCAGATGTAGCAGGTTTACTATCGGGTTGTTGTGTGTGGAATTCTGATCGTTTGCCTTGTTAGCGTAGGTACTGATCACGTCCTTGATAAAAGGGATCCCAAGATCATTATGAAGGGTTTGATTTGACACGTACCATGGCGTGTTGGATAGCATATGAAGCGTCTTGGATTGGAACGTATGCAGTATTTTTGTATTAGGTGCTAGGTTTGCTGCATCTCCATAGTTTGATGCCATCCGTCTAAATGGGCCACAGTATGATTTTGTAGAGGTGGATTTTAAAAAAGAAAACAGTTAAGGACATACTGTTTTTGTATTTATGTACTTATAATTATTTTTAAACTTACGTATAGGTACATAGCGTCCGTTCTTTAAAAATAAAATTTCAATAACGACTGGTAGAATCAAAGAATTTCAAGACACTATTTTAGAAAATAGGGCAGGGTGGATCAAAAATTAATGTCAATTCTGAATGGAACACAACATTTTTTTTTATTTATTAAATACCTACTAAATTCCAACTTTACTTTTGTGATCAAGTCAACCATTTACTGTAAAGTGGTGGAATTACCAATTCTCTAGGGTCATGCTCTGTAAAGGATAAGCTTTGTGATCAGTGGCGTAGCTTGCCTTGACGAAGTATTATTAATGGTAAATAATGCAGATAAAAATTGCTTCTGAAATAGATTTAACAATGGGGATTTATTGAGTTCCAATGAACTGTGTTAAGAATGCATATTTATAACCAGATTAAACACCCGCCTTAACGATAAAATGGTTTGAGGTATACCAGTGATAAAATTTGCCGGTAACCTGTTTATAAGTAAATATAAAAAGTGCTAACCAGGTCGCGTCGAGAAACCACCCAAGGGGATTATAATTCCAAATAATATTTTTAAACACATTTGCACATAAAATTTACAAATTAAAATACATTTTATGCAATACATTTTTTTAACATATCAAAGGAAATTATAAAATTAAATGTACAGACAGATTGTAAAATTTTTTACTTTCCAATTAGAAACCTGAAAATGCGGGGCGTAGCATTTGTAGATTATGAGGTGTCTTGACCTGAACCTCTGGGGGATCTCGACGTACTCTCGCTGAGAAGGATGAGAGGGATATATTTTATGCAATACATTTTTTTTAACATATCAAAGGAAATTATAAAATTAAATGTACAGATTGTAAAAACGTTTTACTTTCTAATTAGAAACCTGAAAATGCGGGGCGTAGCATTTGTAGATTATGAGGTGTGGTGTGTCTTGACCTGAACCTCTGGGGGATCTCGACGTACTCTCGCTGAGAAGAATGAGGGGGAATTTACCTCAACCTCGTGGAGATGTCGACTTGATTCTAGCTGATGATGCTGCTGTCCGCACGCTGATGTTAGAGGAGTTGCTTCGATAGTTCGGGTCGTCATTGGTTAGATGCTCCTACCTTCTGTAAGTTTTGCTGAATCATCGTGAATTTGTTTCAATTAAATAATACAAGACAATTGTCATCGATATTATATTGGAAAATTGATACATGGAGCTTACATTGTCATGCCTCCTGTATCGTCAGAAAATTATCACTGGCTGTCGAATTGAATTTAATTTCTTATCTGATTACGTTGATACTGTTTAGAAACTGCAGTGAAATAACTTGAATAAGAAGAAACGAAAGAGAGCGGGGTCAAGAGATGTTCTTCGCCCTGCGGTTGTGATGTAAGAGGAAGAGCGGAAAGGTCAAGCGTGGCTTCGCCCGTCTTTTGGCGCTCAAGTTCCCGCTTTTGATTGGTCAAAAGCTTAACCGCCTTTTTTGCACTCGACACGATTTTTTAGTCGATTACTAAATTGCTCGTGATAAGAGGGTGATCGGGTTGTTGGCGTCAGGGCCGTACTGAGTGGGTTTAAAAACAAGGATTTTCTCAGAGAGAAATTGTACAGTTGAAAGTACTGATTTTCAACAAAACCAATCATTCACTTGTTTATCCTACCAAATATTCCATGAATACCGGGTGTTTCAGTCATATTGTTTCACCGCCATATCTTTTAAAATTTAAATAACACACTGTATATTTAAATAATATATAAATAATCCACACATGATACAGAAGACTAACTTTTAAAGACCTCTGGTGAACAAAAACAAGTATCATTTCAGACGGCCAGGATGCTCTTAAGGCACTGAGCTTCAACAAAGTGCGAATCCAGGGGGAGGGGTCATGTCCCCCCCCCCGTTGAGCACAGGTCAACTAGGATTTTTTTTCTGAGTTGTCTGCATAATTTACCCACTAAATGTAGTATCTATCAAAATTCAACGCTGGCCATATTGATATGATGCACACACAAATATATGGACTGAGATTTCAATCATTCATAGGCCTGCCACTACCACGCTTGAATTAATTAATTTTATTGCATATCATTATGTAATCAATGGATGGAAACATAGAAACGGACCTCGGTCATAGGGGTAACATTTTTTGATCTTATTTTCGCATGCAGCAACCAATATTTAGTCGGTTCAGTTTATAGTCTGGCATCTGGTTGTTGACTTCCAATGAATGATGAGTCAAATTGACAATACAGACTTATGCCATTATTTTCGCAAAGTTGAAACTTACTGTTTAATTAGTAATACCGTAAAACTCATTGAAAAATCAAATTGGTTCCGGAGGTGGAAAGTTAGCTGGCAGGGTTTTTTATTTCCAAAAATATATTTTTTTCGTTCGTCATGTATGAGGGCTAGATGGCTTTTCTCGATAACTGTATAATGCATTCGACCATCTGTCGAATTTTCTAAAATGCCAAAATAAGATGAGTTTTTTCCGGACCGCTTAAACTGAGCTCTCCCGAGCTAGGATGGTAAGATTTCTTATGATTGAGACATTAATTTCTAAAGCAAGTATGAAAAATATATTAGGAAATTAGTTGTATAGCTGAAGTGACTCTGATGGATGAAGTAAGGAATAGTGAGTTAAGGAAACGCTGTGGTTTAAAAGAAGATGTAGCAACAACAAAGATAGATAAAGAAATGCTTGGGTGGTTCGGACAAGTAGAGAGGAAGGATGAAATAAGATTGACTAAACAAATTTATAAGACGAGTGTGAATAAACAAATCGGTAGCGGTCGATCAAGGCGAACGTATCTTGATCGAAATTGTTTTGAAGAAAGGCCAGGTCAAGAGTACCAGCAACCGACGAGCATGTATGAGCGCTGATGAAAGTGGAAGACGCGAAAGACGTGTGTAAGAACCATAGCAAGTTAAAAGAAGTAGTCTCTGTCTAACCCTACTAAAAAAAGACGTGACTATGTGTATGTATGTATTAGGTAACACATTATCCCATCTTAATAGGACACAACTAATTACCAAATAATTTTGGTATTACCTGGTTCGGAAGATTTAGGAATTCTATAATTCGTAAATCTGTAACAAATTAAGCCTTAATATCTAAACTCAGTTAGTTACAATCAGGGAATTAATTATTGTCCTTAGTAGAAGATATAAACATGTTTACCTATCTTTAAATAATAGTTACACTTGTTACAAGCATATTTACATATTAGTTTATTAGTTATACCTATTACAGTTAAAATTACTTTTAATGTAAATTATGCTAAAATTTGCGAAAACCCCTTACCAGCGCTCCAGAAACCTGGAATCAGTCGCCTTCCTGAAGGTTCTAACCCCTGAAAAAGCTGCTGGATATGATTCGGAGGAAGACACGTATGAGGTTTTTACATCTCTTAAGGATGTTCAATGGTTACAAAATTATGTACAGATTTGTTTGTTTAAGCATCTTACCAATAATTTTACGAAGAAAACATTTATTTTAACACTTAGCTGTGAGTTTGCAAAGGTTATGGCGTTATAAAAAGTACATTTCGCAACATCGTTTATTTATTGAAACAATTAGTTCGTGAATTATCTGTTCAATGTAAACAATGAATTTATGGGTTAATACGAGTATAGTTTGGCAGAATAGTAAAGATTTTTAAAGTAAAATTTATGATTATTTTATGTATGATTTAAAAGGAATTTTATGTGGATAAAAGTGAAAAAAGAAACCAGAGACAAGTGTGGACAGGCAAGGGCCGTTAAAGGGAAATATCCCCGAAAGGACCTAGCAGGAAGCTTTACGTCACTGAGTAGAAATATTGCCAGACTAGCAGTACACATACTGACAATTCATGGTACCCTTAGATACCACATGCACAATCTGGGGCTGGCCAACAGCTCTAACTGTGGATTGTGTGAAGAGGAGGAAATCAGCCTCCATATCCTTGTCCATATACGTAGCAGCCAGATTAAGGCTAATTTTACTAGGCTCAGCTTCACTTGAGCACTAAGGCAATTACCGATCGACGACCTGCTCCTATTCTGGAGGAAGACAGGTATAGCAGGTCGCTAACTAGAAGCTCATCCAGTAAATGTTAACATTATTCAGACATAAGCTCCCAGTGCAAAAATACTTGACAACGACGTTCAAAAATTTTATAGACAGGTCAAAGATATGATTGCTCACACAAAGAAACATGAGATAAATATAATAATGGGAGATTTCAATGCCAAGGTTGGCTCTGAAACCACAAACGGAGTAACTGGTTTAGGCCGTCGAAATAATAGAGGCGAAACCTTAGTGAATTTCTGTCTGAAAGAAAAATTCGTTATTACTAACACATGATTTAAGCAGCCGAAATGGAGGTTACATACCTGGAAATCGCCCGCCGATAAAGAACATAACATAGTTAGAAACCAGATTGACTATATCCTGATTAACAGTCGATTCAAAAACGCAATCAAAAATGCAAAAACGAACCCGAGCCCAGATGCTGCCTCGGATCATACTCAACTTGGTGCAAAAATATGCGTGAAGCTAAAAAAATTAGGAGAACGCGGCCAAACAATTAAAATACGACTTCCAACTGCCTAAAAATGATAAAGTTAAAGAGAGATTCACCTTTACTCTTAAATGAAATATCTCCCGTGAGTCTCGTGCAATACTAGCTGATGTAACACCTGAAGGAAATGCCAATAATATCTTCAGTGGGAAGCCATGAAAGGTGCAATGCTAGAGGCAGGCAAAATTCTACAAGCTAACTAAGAAGTAAAACGCACAAATTGATGACCAACGATATATTAGACCTAATGGGCAAATGGAAAATGGGCAGCTGAAAAACAAGAACGAGAATGAATACAAAGCAGCACATTATCTAATCCGTAGAAAGATCAAGAAGGCTAAGGAAAATTGAATGAAAGCTCGATGTAAGGAATTTAATATGCACAAGAAAGCCAAAGATATCACTGGCATACAACGCTAGAAGATACCCTACATCCTAACAAAAGCTGATGGAAAACTTATTCTAAACCCAGACGAAGAGGAATGGACTCAATACATCTGTCAACTATTTGAAGATAATCGGGAGGATAACATAGTCTACGAAAATGACGCTGAACAGGGCCCCAGCATTATACGGTTCGAAGTAAAACAAGCAATCAGGCAACTAAAAACTAGAAAGACCCCGGGGCCAGATGAAATACCAGGAGAGTGGTTCAAATTACTGAACGATAAAAACATTACAGTACTAACTCATATCTTCAAAGATTTATGTGAAACCAGTCAACTTCCAGTGAGCTGGCAGAAATCCACGTTCAACCCTCTGCCAATGAAAAGTAATGCCACGTCTTGTTATGATTTTCGACTGATAAGTCTCATGAGCCATCCTTTAAAAGTTTCAATTCGTGTTGTCCAAAACCGTATACACAACAAATGCGAAGAAAGCATGAGTAAAGAATAATTCGGCTTTCGAGGTGGCTTAGGTACGAGAGAAGCGCTATTTTGCATGAACACGCTACTTCAAAGATGTTGGGAGGTAAGAAAGCCGTTGTACCTATGTTTTATCGACTACGCAAAGGCTTTTGATCGCGTACAGCATAACAAACTCTTACAAGAATATAGCTCTAAATAATAATGATATACGTTTGTTATGTTCTCTCTACTGGAATCAATCTGCCACGGTAACACTAGATGGAGAGGAGACCACTCAGGTACCTATAAAGAGAAGAGTAAGACAGGGTTGTATTTTGTCCCTTACACTTTTTAACAAGGAGAATATATTTAAAGGGGCAACACAATCTGGCGAAGGAATAAAGATTGGAGGCGAAACCATTAATAACATTCGATATGCAGATGGTACCGTGCTCCTAGGTGAATCATTAAAAGAAGTACAATTTATGTTAATTAAGATAAATAGAGAAAGTAATAGATGGGGACTGAAAATCAATGTCCAAAAAACTAAATTTATGGTTGTTAGCAAAATGGATGTTGGCCTGGAAAGAATAACACTTGATGGCGAAAATATAGAAGAGTTTAACACTTTAAATATCTTGAAAGATGGATCAATCAGTCGATGGATCCAGACGAAGAAATCAAGGCTAGAATAGAAATAGCTAGAAGAGCATTTCTGAAACTTAAGCCGCTACTCTGTGCCAAGCAACTTATCATTTATCTACGGAAAAGATTTACCAAGTGCTATGTATAGTATATTCTGTTGTAATCTTTGCGAAACATGGACGCTTAACCAAAAAATTATTGACCGCATCAGTGCATTCGAGATGTGGCTGTACAGAAGGATGCTCAAAATTCCGTGGACAAGCCGAAAGACCAACGAGAATGTACTCATCAGAATAGGGGTCGATAGAGAGCTCTTAACCATCATCAAGCGCCGCAAATTGGAATACTTCGGACATGTGTTGCGCGAACCACGTTAATAGTCTGCTTCGGCTTATTCTGAATGGCAAGATCGAGGGGAAAAATGGATAGGCTTCGAAATCTCCGACAATGGACAGGGTTAACTGCTGAGGAACTTCTCCACGCAGCTCAAGATAGAGATAAATACAAAGAAGTAGTCAATATAGGAGTCGTCAACGCTTGAGAAAGCAAAACACTGCAAGAAGAAGAATTGCTATCACGGAAAAACACAATGGACATTGTCTGAGTGCCATTGGCGGGATTCGAAAGAAACTGCCCCCCAGCTTATTATTATTTTATTTATTTTTTTGTTAGCGTGACGGATGAAAAAAAATGCAATTACGCATATCCGAGTCATTGTTGTCCGGGCGCGTCGGATTTTGTGAGACTTACATTATACAAAGGTCGTACTGACTAAAAACCTCCATCCCCGTCATTTTCAGTTATGACAGCTCGTGATTTAATTTGTCTCGCACCAAACAATGGCAGTAAGAGATAATGGCCGTGGCTCGATGTGATGCCACTAACCAAACTCCAAGCTCGTGGGACCTCCACGTCCGCAGCGAGCTGAGCAAGACTGCTTTTTGTATTTTTTCGGTCAAGATGTTGGACATTTCATTGCATGCCGGAATGATGTTTAATTGTTCCACGAATGATGCTTTTATGGATCCAAACTACGATAATGTTATGTTGTAACCTGGATAGAGCTGTCTTAACTCGGAAAGAAGGTCTTCTTAAACAGGCGAGAAGGATTGGTCAAGAAGGTGCTGTTTTCTTCTATCCCCCTTTTTTGATTCACCAGTTTAAGACCTTCAGCAGAAAGAGCTCTAATTTTATTGGATGATTTTCGCTTCAATAACGGAAGTTTTGTTAAATTTAGCGTGTGATGTTGCGCTCATATTGAGGTCATCATATCTCTAATTTTTGTAAGGATGAACCTCTTTTAGCATCACATTTATTACACACTTCAGGTGGGAACATTCCCGCCTGGTTTTTTTTAGCTTATTGTCCAGCTGCCATATGCATTTTTGAACTTTTCCCGTGTCCAGAGGTGTCTTTCGGACTGAACGTAGTATTCCAGAGTAAAATTTAGCGACGAGTTCTATTTTTGGTTTATTAACATTTCTTAGTAATAAAACCCTGGTTATATTCAATGCGGCAAATCCTATTTCTCTGCTGATTTGTAAAGGCACGTCTGAGAAGCATCTTTCTCTTGACACGAAGTTTGTTTAGTCATCGTCTCCTGTATTTAAAAAACCTGATTACTTGGTCGCGAATATTGTGCTGCGACATAAAATTAAGCTCTTCGGTTTGGTTGTGAGACCCTATATTGGGCAAGCAGTAATTGCTTCAGCTCGTGTGATCGGACGTGGCGTTCCCGAGTTGGATTCCTGATGCTGTGTCCAGATATAGGATTCTCAAAAAAAATGTTTTCCCTATTGTGACCAGCATCTTCATCACGAAGACGTAAATTCATTCTATTCCCGCAAATAGCAAGGGAAATATACTGTTGCCCACGGTTGAGCCCCGCAATACAGCAGGAAGGCTTTTTACTACCGGATTTCGCCAGGTTTCCGGAGACATTCCTATGCGGGACTAGGTGGCTGCGAAGTTGTCATTCCCGTAGATCCGTCGTTTTTAATAACGGACCTCCCCTTACAGAACTGTGGAACCGCGGGATTGTTACACCCATAGATCCGTTGCTTTCTTCAATGAACCTTTCCATGTTGGAATGTGGGACCGCAGGATTGTCACACCTGTAGATTCGTTGCTTTCACCAATGAACCTTCCCATGCGGGACTATGAAACCATGAGATTGTCACCACCGTAGAATCGTTGCTAATACCAACGAACCTTCTCATGCGGGTCTATGGGACCGCAGGATTGTCACACCCGCAGATTCGTTGCTTTCACCAATTAAGCGGGACTTTGGGATTGTCACTCCCGTAGATTAGTTTTTACCAACGAACCTTCGCATATGGGACTATGTGACTTGGGGATTGTCACCCCTATAGAGTCGTTGCTTT
Source organism: Agelastica alni (assembly GCA_950111635.1). Lineage (NCBI taxonomy): Eukaryota > Metazoa > Arthropoda > Insecta > Coleoptera > Chrysomelidae > Agelastica > Agelastica alni. Next base: position 13,136,524 of record OX467716.1, read on the forward strand.
CACCAACTAGCCTTCCCATACGGGACTATTTAACTGCGGGGTTGCTACACCCGAAGATTCGTTGCTTTTACCAACGAACCTTCCCATGTGGGAATATGGGACCGCAGGATTGTGTATTTTTATTACTATTTTGTAGATAAAAATAAATTTTTTTTGAATAATATATCTAACTACAATGACTTAAAACATATTTAACTAATACAATAATAACAACTATAAGTAAAAAGTGCATTCAAATTCTAGCGCTGTTGTCACATTTACAGCGTCATATACGAATTTTAAAATATTAATATTTTATTAAAATATTAGTTAAAAACATTTTACTTATTTAAAATACGATTAAATAAATAATTTTAATAAATTTTTTAGAATGTTATTTAAAAACGTTTAAATTACATTTTTTTAATTAATGATTGTAACCCTACCGATGGTCTATGTTAAAGCATAGAGTACCGCATTACGCTTTACTCTCCTAAAAGTACCATTGAACATCCTTAAGGCTGAAACGTGCCGATTTTTCACCTCCTACGACTAATTTTTTAAACAACTGTTTCTGATGCATACATAAAAAATCTTATAACTGAATATTTCAAAGGGTAGTATCACTGCTTTGAAACATACGACATTGATAACGTACATTGGATTTTGTTTTGTATTTGTTTGTTTTTGAAATGCTTCATCGGTTGAGAAAATTTTGATGTATTCATTTGTGTATTTTTATTTTTTCAATAATTTTGAACGCATATTTTGTTTTAGATTCTACGTCACCATATTCTAGTCCCCCAAAGTCTCCCAACTTAAGAAAATACAAAGCAAAGAGGGATTCAGTATTTTGTTATAAATCCGAAGCTGCCAAAAAGGTAAATTATTCTTGTAAAATTGTTTTTTTGTTATATTTTAATGTCGAAAATAAAGCAAGAATGGCACATGTCAAATTTTACGAAATTAATAACGTTAAATCTCGATAACGTCATCAAGTGGTTGTTTGTAAAAACTTAAACGTGTCCCTCTTTTGCATCTGATACATTATTTTAATCGTTCTTTGTTTGTTGTATATATTTTTTTAAAATTATTTCTTCCTCTCGAAATATTTTTATTCCTTTCTATAAGTTCTTATTCTTTACTGCTATAATTGTCATCACGTAACAGTAGCCAAGCCAATGAGTTTTTTCCTTCGAATACGTTTTTTATTCATGGTTTGCTCCCTATAGAGATTTCGCGACAAGCTACTGACAGTTTACAAATAAACGTAAACACAGCACATTCCCACATAGCACTGTATCTTCCATGTTAACAAGTGGAGAACAAGTTTGAGCGCTATCGGTGTTCGGCCGCTTTTTTTAAATATTTAATTTTTAATATTGTACTTTACTCATAATCAGACTGGTTTTCCAATACCGCGTACTTCCGAAAATGCAAACAAGTATTCGGCCACTGAGAACCAGTTATAACACATAATAAACAAGATATTTTGGTTTAAAAAAATACTAACTTATATATAGTGTAACGTTTTACTAAATTTACACTTGGTGTTCGAATTTTTACACACATTTATTTATAACTTTACAATGTATGTCAAATAGCGAACACAATCATTAACTTCAGAAAAATGACGCGAACGAAGGCCAATTTATATATTTAACGTTGAATCGAGAAGTTTCTATTCTATCGAAAATTCCAGATTGGTCCTGAAGGTACTGGAACATCCTTGTCATTGGCTGTGATGTCACTATACAGCTTGCTTACGTACATTCCAGTGATGTATCGCAAAATCGTTAAAATAGTTATACAGGGTGATTCATAACTATTGGGACATAGGCTAAGGGTGGGTGATTTAGACCAAAATATGAGGATAGGACCAAATATGCCTTGAAAATATTGCTGTGAAAAAAGATGCAAGGCGTTATATTTCAAATTTTTTGTTTTAATTTTTACTAATAATTTTACTGTAAATTTATCAATTGTTATCAAAATCGGCATAACAAGCCATAGACAAGGAATATTATTTTTTGTATTATTTTACATTTTGTTATAGGGGGCGCCTCGTGAATGATTCCTGATGATTAAATCTATTGGTAACTTTTTTTGACGAAACTTTTTAGTGATTTTGATTAGAAAATATGACCAAGACCTCATTTTCACGTAATATTGGTACTCGTGTTTAAACACGCTAATTTTATCCGTTTTCGAGAAAAACGCAATTCAACAATTCAGAGTCTCAAAAGGGAATTTCAAATATTATTTAATTTATTAAGTCTACTTTGGACTGTCAGATAATTGTTAATGGTAAATGCCATTTCTTGTAGGTAAATTATTCTTGCTGTAATATTATAGTCTACTGTTGCATTTTTAAAGCTATTATTTTTTTTATTGAAATGCCTCGTCACAATCATTTTACGAATAAAAAAATGATTTGTGTATACGCACAAAAATTTTTTTGCGGTCGCTCTGCAGCAAGAAGGTATGAATTGTTATATCCAGGCAGAAGACAACCAAATCACAAAACTTTTGCAAATCAATTTTATCGTTTGGGTGAAACCGGGTCAATTTCCAATAAAAATCAGGATTGTCGTCCGAAAAAAATCACACCTAATCAAGAAGATGAAATTTTAGTTCGAATAGATGAAAATCCTGCAGTAAGTTCACGTCATCTGTCAGCAGAAACAGTACTAAGCCAGTCATCTATTAGACTTATAAAAAAAAAGAAAAGCTTTACCCTTATCACTTCACTTCCGTTCAAAATTTGCTTCCAAGAGATCTCCCACGACCATTACAGTTCTGCCAACGTATTTTTAAAAAGTATAATTTTTTTTTCTCTCCATTGAAACTGCAACTGGTCAAGTATGACCAACCAGTAATTTTGCTTTAAAGTACTTAAAAACTAATGACTACATCTAAGACATCTCCCACTGGTGTTTCTTAGCTTCTATCTCACCAATCACTTGTTTGTTGTGATAACTACTTCTTATAAACTAATCACTTCACAGCACTAATTCAAAGGGCTTCACTTTTTTTAATCTTCTTTGTCGATCCTGGTTGTCCAAAATCTGCAACAATTCAATGTTGTTGTGATTGTGTTGCCTAGTCTCGTACTTCCTGGCATATCGTTTGATTTTTTCAGCTACTGTTGGAATTTCTAGATTCCTGTGTAGATCGCAATTTCTAACATACCATGGTGCATTTACTATTCCTCTCAGCACCTTGTTTTGAAATCTTTGTATTATAGCTATATTGCTAGGTTTAGCGCATCCCTACAACTGTATGCCATAGGTCCATTTAGGTTTTAATACCTTTGTACATAACAGGAGTTTATTTTGAATAGAAAGGTGCGATTTTCTCCCAAGTAACCAATAAATGTTTCTATATCTGAATTCAAGTTCTCTTTTCACTTTGATGTGTTCTTTTTAGCGCAACTTAGCGTCTAAATTCATTTCGAGATATTTAGCTGTGTAGTAAGTGTTATTTAAGAATATGTTTTGATGACCTATAGAAATTTTATTTGTAAAGTTTACATAGGTTGTTTTAGCCTCGTTTAGCTTGATACGCCATTGTTTCGTCCATTTACCGATTTTATTAGTCGCTTCTTGTAATTGATTTGATATGTCAGCAATTTTTTCTCCTACCGCCAACACAGCTGTGTCATCGGCAAACATTGTTATTTTCGTGTCATTAGGTGTTGAGATATCATATGTATAAGGAAGATATAGAACTGGCCCAAGAACGCTACCCTTCGGCACCCCAGCGCATCTATCTATTAAATCTGAGTAAATATTTTCTTGCCTTATTCGGAATGTTCTGTCTGAAATATATGATTTAAGTATATCTGAAAATTATCTAGGTAATAATTTCTCGAGTTTATATTCCAGACCTTGTTGAATGCTTGAGATATATCTAAGAAGATAGTAGAGCAAATTTTCTTTTCTTCTAGCATAATAATGACCGAAATTTTATTAAGAATATTATGTTCACCAATGAAACGACTTTTACCAGACGAGGAGTTTTTAATTGGCGAAACAGCCATTACTGGGAAGAAGAAAACCCGCATGCCATTAAAGATAGACGACATTTTTAGCACGAGTTTAAATTTAATGTATGGTGTGGCATTATAGGCGACCAACTACTAGGGCCATATGTTCTGCCTCCAAAATTAAATGTAAATTCTTATTTATTTTGCAAAATACTATTAGTGCTATTTTGGATAGTCTGTTACTAGATGTAAGAAGAAAAATTTGGGTTATGTAGGTTATACTAAGTGTTAGAAATCATCTAAGGGACAATTTTCACAACGATCGATTGGCAGAGGAAGTGATTTTGAATGGCCACCAAGAAGTCCTAAATACCTATAACCTGCATGATTTTTATGTTTGGGGACATCTGAAGTCCTTAATTTGTGCCAATAAAATTAATTCACGAGACGAAATCTGGAGGAACATACAAAATGCGGCTTATTTTAAAAGGGGACAAAATAATATTTTCTTTTAAGTCCGAAATTAAAGTCCCTTATTAAAATTAGAAGGCATTGAAGTCGGAGGCCACGTAAAACATTTAATTTGAGTTTGCTCTGTTTATGTTAAATTGTTTTTAATTCTGTTTTATCGTTACGTTACAAGTTTTTTTTGTTGTCTATTATCTACTTGAAATCCACTTCTAAGACTCTGAATTGTTGAATTGGGTTTTTTTCGAAAACCGATGAAATTATCGTGTTTAAACAGGAGTACCAATATTGCGTATAAATAAATTATAGTTTAAAAAAACTAAAAAACACGCTTTTAGAGTTAATCAAAGTAAAAAATAATTCTTAACACAAGAATAAAATTACTGACGAGAAAATTAATGTCACTGTTCCAAAAGCGTGAGGTGCTTTCATTCCGAAAAATTATGTCATACAAAGCACCCCACGTTTTTAGAACAGTGACATTAATTTTCTCGTCAGTAATTTTATTCTTGTGTTAAGAATTATTTTTTACTTTTTAGTTTGATTAACTCTAAAAGCGTGTTTTTTAGTTTTTTTAATCTATAATTTATTTTTTACGTTTTACTTTAATTAACTCTAATTATGTATTAAATGGTAAAAGCACAAGAAGAACGCATCAGCCAGGAATCGAACCGGAGCCGCCCGCGTGGCAGGCGAGCATTCTACCACTGAACCACCGATGGATTTCTGAAGAAATTTATAAATTCTGGCGAAAATAATCAGGAAAATCGGGTATTTTGATCGAATTATTGCATTGTCGTCGGTGTTTGACAAGCGTTCGAAGTTTAAATTAAATCTGATCGCTTAAAGTAGGGCAAAATCGAGGCCAAAGAGTCGGTTACAAACATCCAAACATACAGGTGAAACTAATATAAGCGTGTTAATGATGTCTGAGTCATATTTTCTAATCAAAATCACTAAAACAAAATATAAAACAATATTCCTTGTCTAAAGTTATGCCTCTCTGCCAATTTTGATAACAATTGATAAATTTACAGTGAAATTATTAGGAAAAAAATGATAACAAAATTTCAAATTTAACGCCTTGTATCTTTTTTCAGAGCAATATTTTATTAAGGCATATTTGGTCCTATCGTCATATTTTGGTCCAAATCACCCGCCCTTAGCCTCTGTCCCAATAGTTATGAATCACCCTGTATGATACTAGTAAAACAAATAGTACATTTTACATAATATATCAATGAAATCATATTTTTTACTGCTGTATTTTATTATTAATTACATTATTTTTATACCGTAACACATTCAAACATCACAATATTAACTAACTATAAGTAAACTGAAAAATTCTTTACTTTACACAGATTAAAACCAACGCTCAAAGTCTGATCAACACCCAGTTAGTAGAAAGAATATGGAAGGCAAGAAAGATTATGAGAATGTATTGTCTTTTATAGAAACCAAAATATGTCTGATCGATCTGATTGTGATCACCTTAAGTTATCAATGATATTTTCCCTCTTCAATAACATATCACAGTTGCGCTCGTAACCTGCATATAAAACAACCAGCAATAACACCCCCATTTTTACGCCGTTACTTGGTTTAAATTCATTCAAAACCAGTAACGTAGGGGATGTGACAAATTTATTTTTAGTGTTTATTCGTTTCCGTTCGTTTGCCAGTGGCGGAGTTATTTTATGATGTACCTTATTAAAAGTTTTATTCTCGCTTTTATTTAATATTCTTGGTTCTTAGTTTATTGAAATTAGTTGAAAAATTTACATTATGATTTCGAAGACAAGATACGGTGTGGTTTGTATAGCAAGAAATTGCTTAAATAAAAGTTATTCATCCGACAAAACTTTCTTCAGATTTCCTATTGAACGTAAAGGATATGTAGATAATACACTAAATATAGAAGCTAATTATTTTTGAGGTATTGATAAAAACTTGTAAAAGTTGGCAAAGTACCCCCAGTAGTTAGAGTAGGTATATTTTACTAAATAACAATGGGTGACGTGCATCGTGTGGTAATTTCTAGAATTTGAACAAAAGTGACGTCACTGTTTTAGATTGGTAACGTACACGTAGCACAACAAATGAGTTATTTAATAATTATTTGGGTTTTATGAACAATATTGTGGTATTATTAGTGATTTTTAAAGACTAAACATTAATATTTAAGTGTTAAAATGTAGGATTTATGTTAACTGTAGCCGATGACACTTTTTAAAAGATAGAACAATTTTAAACTTTAACGTCACTATTTCGTCCATTTTTTAGGCTAATACGCTACGTCTTCTGCCAAGTGCACTACTATATAAAAGTTTTAGTATGGGTACGTGACGTTTCAGCTTAAAAATTAACAAAAGTGACATAACTTTGAGTTTGGTAACATGCACATTGTATAACAAATGATATTTCTTTCATAAGGTTATGTGTGTTTACATACATACATTTCTGGCTGCTCATAAAACTTTTCAGTGCCCCGTTCATTTGTTTTCCTTCTCTCAATGTCACTGTTTTACTTTTCATCTTTCGTAAACTTTAAATCCAAGTACACAAATTTATTTACTTGTTCCAATCATTCTCACTTAATCAGAATTTTAAAGTTTGTCATGTTTTCTTCTCTTTTAAAAACCTTTTACGGCATCATGCATAACATTAACCATCGCCTGCAATTTCTCTTCAGATGACGCTAATATGACTTGATCATCGGCGTAAAAAAGGAATTTGACGATCAAATCATTCATTGTCAATCTATACGCGCTCTCTATAAAATCTTTTAAACAATCGTCTATGTATAAGTTGAACAGATATGGCGAAGATACACTTCCCTGTCTCACACCCTTTTCGATGTTAAACCATTCCGTGAAATCTCCGTTTATCCTGACACAAGCAGTGGAATCATTGTAAAGTGATTTTAGTGCTCGTATTAAACTACCACTCACCCCATACATAGACAATGTCGACCACAATTAACTCCTTACCACTCTGTCATAGGCCTTTTCCAAGTCTATGAAAGCGCAATAGATCTTCTGACTTCTAGCCAAATTTTTTTCGACTATACCTCGTAATGAAAAGACCTGATCCATACATCTCCTTCCTCTTCTAAATCCTGCTTGCACATTCTATATCTTCTCAGTTTCATTCGTCACTCGTTTAATCAATATCTTTTCATACAGTTTGCCGATTATGCTGAGTAAACTAATACCTCGGTAGTTCTTACAGTCCTGCTGCGAACCTTTTCCCTTGTAAAGCGGCACGATAACTGCCTTGCACCAGTCGTCTGGTATACTACCACTTCTCCAACAAAGGTTAAAAAGGCGGTACAGCAGACTAATTATTACGCTTTGTCCAGCATTTCAACTGTTATCTTGTCGTACCCAGCAGCTTTACCTAATTTCATACTGTTCACCGCTTCCACAATTTCTGTCGTAGTAATTTTGCTTTCATTGCAACTTTTACTCATGTCTCCGAATGGTGCCCGTATTTGTTTATCCTCTTTCTCAAATAAACTTTTGAAGTATTCCTTCCATCTGTTTAATAGGCATTCCTCTCCTTTTACCATACTACCATCTTGGTTTTTGATTCTTTTCAGTTGCGAGGTAGTATTTTTACCTCTGGCTGTTCTTATGGACTTCCAGAAGAGTTTAATATTGTTTTGGAAAATGGCTTCTATCAAATTCATCTTTATTACTCAACTTCTTTCTTGCCACAACCTCTTTTGCCACACCTTTTATACCCATTCTTTGCCTTGTTTACATCTTCAATTGTTGCCTTTTGCGTATTTTGATTGGCTTTTATAGCCAGATAATCCATCCAGGCTTTCTTCTTTTCTGACACTGCTTTTTGAACTTTTACGCACATTTTCTGTAGCTTGCATTCTTTTCTTCTGTTACTTACACCACACACATGCTTCATCTAAACTGTCAAATTTCTCGATCAATTTATTAACGAACTCCTCATTTATACCTTCTTGCAAATTCTTAACTTTTATACACTCTAGTACACTACTTGATTCCTGCACACGATGGCGCCACCGCTTAAAGAGACCTTTTATTCGGCTCATTACTAAGAAGTGGTCTGTGTCAATACCTGCACCGCGGTGTGCCTGAGTGTCTATTACTTTTTTTTTTAATCTTTCATCCACAATTACAAAATTAATTATACTTCTCTGTTATTCTTCTTGTCTTGTGAACAAGTGAATCCTTTTATGGTTAAACATTGTGTTTGTTACCATAAGATTTCACTCCAAACATACTTCAAGTAGACTTTCTTCGTTTTCATTTACTCTGCCGTCACCGTACATTCCCAGAACACTTTTATATCCATTACGCTTTACTTCGTTCCAACTATTAAAATCACCCAACATTACCATTCTTTTATTCTGGTTACACTTATTTAGATTATCTGTCACACTATCCCAAAACTCCCGCCTTTCTTTTTGGGCATTTGTTCCACTGCGCATCTTGTGGGGCATAAACCCCTAGCAATAAGATACGAGTAAGACCAACCTTCAGCCTCACCCAGAGGAGTCTTGTGCTTACACATTGAAAGTCTGTTACACATTCATTCATTCTAGCAGAGAGTATCACACCAACGACCTGAGAACCTCTGCTGGTTTCCGGAACTCCTGACCAGTAGGCTGTTTCATGTGTTGTGGTTTCACATCCTTTTCGGTTGGTTTCATTCACACAAAGAACATCAATCCGTCTTTATTCTATCATCGTGTAAATTTCATCAATTTTATCATTCAATCCTCCCCTCACATTTAAAGTAGCAAAGTGGCTATCTGTAGTCCACGTTTCACCCTCATAGGAAGCAGAGCATGACAGGTAGCGACTTCTATTGCTACTGATGTGATTATAGTTAATACAACTATTACTTATAGCATTCCATGAGAAATAAAATCTATACTAAAAATAAATAATAATAAAAAAAAAAAGATCTGAAAAATAGGAAAGCACCAGTTGCTAATAGAATACTAGTGGACCTAATAAAGAACGGAGGAAAGAGACTATGGAGACAAATTCATAAACTAATACTACACATCTGGGAGCAAAAAGAGATGCCAAAGGACTGGAAACTAGGAATTATCTTCCCGATACACAAAAAAGGTGATAAGACCAACTGTAGAAACTATAGAGGAATAACACTACTTAGTGTCTCATACAAAATATTATCAGGTGTGATCCATAATCAAATGACACCCTACTCAAAAGAAATACTAAACGAATACCAATGTGAATTCAGAAAGAATAGATCAAGCACAGACCACATGTGTACGTTAAGACAAATACAGGAGAAATGCTATGAATATAACATAGATATGCATTATCTCTTTATAGATTTCAAACAGACATTCGATAAAATACCCAGAAAAAAATGGTACAAAATTTAACCCTCATAGGAATACCCCGAAAATTAGTAAAAATGGTGGAAATTACCATGACCGAATCGACAGCAGCTAGAAGAGTACAACAACAGTTCAGCGAAGAATTTAAAGTAAAAGTCGGGGTAAGACAAGGAAACGCTCTCTCGGCAGTGCTTTTTAACCTAGTGCTGGAAGCAGCTATCAAAAAAATCGATAGAACTGGAAGCATCGTAAATAAAACCACACAAATACTTGGGTATGCGGACGATATTACAATAATTGCACGTGACCTCGCCTCACTGAATAAATCGCCATAGAGCTTAAGCCACAGATAAACAAGGCCTGCAAGTGAACAAAGACAAGACGAAATATATGTACTGCTGCAGTAATTCCCCAATACAACTACCAAATATTAATGTAAACGGCAGTCTGATTGAAAGCGTCAAGACTTTTAATTTCCTTGGCACGAAAATTACCAATAATGGTAACGTCCAAAATGAAATAACAGCAACAATCCTAAAAAGAAATAAATGCTATTATGCCTATCTAAAACTAATAAGAAGCAGCATACTCAACAGAAAATCTAAAATCACAATTTATAAAACACTTATAAGACAAGTAGTAACCTACATACATAAAGTCACGCCTTTTTCCCATAGGGGTAGACAGAGACCACTTCCTTCCACTTGCTACGATTCTCACACACATATTTGCTTCCTCTACTTTCATCAGTGCTCTCATACTTGCTCGTCGGTTGTTGGTATTGATATTATACGGTGATTCTAATCAAATATTACTATTTTAGGATAATAAATTATTGACAGCTTTTTTTGATTAATATATTTTATTAATTGACTTTTTATCTGACATACTACATATCATCAATATAACCTTGATAAACTATAAAATGAATATTAAGGAGACTAGAAAAATCACTAGCTCCAACAGTTGGTACTCTTGACCTGACCTTTCTTCAAAACAATGTTGATCTGATCGAGATATGTTCTCCGAGGTCTACCACTACCGACTTGTCCATTCACACTCGCCTTTTAAATTTGTTTCGTCAATCTTCCTTCATCCATCCTTTCTACGTGTACAAACCATCTAAGAATTCCTTTATTTATCTTTGTAACCACATCTTCTTTTACACCACAGCGTTCTCTTATCTCACTATTCTTTACTTTATCCAACCGAGTCACTCCGGCTATACTTCTTAGACTACTTATCTCCGCAGCATTAATCCTATTTTCATGCTTCTTCTGCCAAACCCAACATTCACTACCATACATAAGTGTAGGAACCAACACACCTCTATGCACCGCCAGACGTGCCATTTTAGACACTTTCTGGCTATTCATAAAGCTATGCAGTAGTAGTAACCTATGGATGTGAAACATGGACACTAACAAACAACGATGAAAATCAATTGAAAATATTTGAAAGAAAGATTCTTAGAAGAATATATATACATGAAAACGGTATGTGGAGAATAAGAATAAATCACAAAATTGATGCACTTATAGTAGAGGATATAGCAAGATACATAAAAAGTCAATGAATAAGATGGTTAGGCCATGTATATAGGATGGGGGAAAAGATGTGGAGGAAGACCTAAAAACTCTGAGAATAGGAAACTGGAGGAGAATAGTGGTAGATAGAACCAGATGGAGGAACAGATATAACATGCGACTTCTCTTGACAGTCAACTTGACAAACAATTATTATCAATATTGTATTTCATAAATTTATTCTAAAACGTTCCTGAAACGACCTAGCCAAAAATTCACAAATATTCCTATCCAACCCTGACTTTTAAACCGAAATGACATAAGCAAGGTCTATTTTTAGAAGTGGGAGTGTTCCTACTGGTTGTTTTATATGCTGTGCTATGAAGGTAAATGCTCATGTTTGTTTCTTATCGAAGCTAGCTAACTCAATATAATCCGACCGATCTGAGACTGAGACAAGATGACATCACAGCCGCCATTTGCAGTAAGGTCAAAAACTCACGTGAACGTGTAGGTTGTAAGCAGGATTCAAATTAAAACAACTAGTTTTATATTAACTTTTTAATGAATAAATGCAAACCCCTCTGAAATTATATATTATTATTAAAATAATGTAACAAAAGTTATTTAATCAAAAAGTGGATATCTGCAATGAATAATAATTTAAGGTTAACGCATTTAAATAACGCCTTCTTTAAGGGTTTGTGGAGATACATTTTTATTGTTAGGGACAGCTTCCGGTGAAATCAGTCGTAGAAGGATGAAACGTCAAAAACGTACGATGGTTTCCAAATAACCCTTCTTGAAGGTAAACATAGAAGTACACGTGAGGTTGAAGCGTTAGGCAGAAATAATTAAAACAATTTAAAATAATTTTTGTTCATTAGATTTTTTTTTGACCAAATTTTCTGCAAAAAATTTAAGGTGATTAGGAAGCTGTTTAATATATATATTTATATATATATATATCTAATAAAACTGTTACAACATGTAGTCTTATGGAAAAAATGTCAACTCAATGTACAATTTACACATTTTGTTTTATAATTAATGAGCAAATAATGTCAGCTGTACAAAAATTAACTATGTTAGGCATAAATATTTCACGATTCTTTTAAAAAAAAATCACAGCAGTTAGGAAACTTTTAATAAACAAAAAATATAATAAACAATTTCAATTCCCTAATTTTAATTCTCGGTTTTTAATCAATTTTACAATTTTTTACTTATTAAATTATAAAGTTTGCCGGTTTTTTAATTTTTTCAGCTTATTACTTTAATAATTATTAAAAAATTGTAAATTATTATTTTGTTTCGACAAAACATCCAAAAGTTTATTCATTAACTTCAAATAATTAAATAAAATAACCGATTTATAATAAAAATAATTTAGATATGCATTTAGTACAAAATTTTGTTATTAAAAAATGTAATGAACAAAATTATTATAAAACACCCGATAATAGAGATGTATTAATGGAAAGTTATGATGTTAGATTAAAGCGTATGCATTCAGATAATTTTATGAGGTGGATAATAACACAGTTGATTCCGAATATAAGATCAAACAGCGTGTTGTTTGTGGATAATGCTAGTTACTACAATGCCATGGCAGAAAAGTTGCCAGTTAGTAACTGAAGAAAGGAGAATTTGGTAAAATCGTTAAAGAAGAAAAACATAAATCATAATTCCAAAATGACAAAACTGTAACTGTAAAATATCATATTGAATCACAAACCCCGTTTTGTGATATTTTCTAACTTCTAACATGTTCATCCCACACTAACATTCCTTATCCTGTTCCCATGGCATAGGATAAGTTCTTACCTCCCCGTGGTCTTTGCTGTACTGTGACGATATATAATGTTAATAATTAAGTGAGTAAGAGAGTAATTTTTAGTCTATTACTAGCAAATAGAGCAACCCCTTATGATGTTGAAACTATCAATTTATATATTTCTTTATTTACTTTCAATTTTAATACATTTTCTGCTACATAAATATTTGGTAACCGTTACAAAAAATTTACATTACGCCACTGTTACCAAATTCGGTATAATTCGGCGATGAACATCTGCTGAATTTGGAAAATGTTAGGGCCTGTTGATATGTCTCTTTAATTAAAAATTCAAGTCTAGATACATTTTTATTTTCATTTTCATTTTCAAATAGTAGTGCATTCAAAACCGTGTGATAAACAACTACACCTTTCTTCATCTAAGTGATAGAACTCTTGTGAAATAATGTAAAGAAACTACTACCGCCGATTGGTTTTCAGGGTAAGTACTAACTAACAGAATTCTGGGAGCATAAACAGTGGAGGTTCAATGTGTGTTTAATAAAAAATAACTAATACCCAACCAAAACCAATTCCAACTTAATGTCTAATTACACATAATGAGTATGAAATAAAATAAAAAGGAATTAAAAACCTATATCCTTTTAAATAAACTAAACTAAAACGATAAAGAATAACGCAATTCAATTTGACATGACAGTCTGGTTGGCTCGCGCCATCCATCGAAATGTGCCCACATTAAATGATGCTTCAAAATTTCTCATTTAAGATAACATACCATGCTTAAACCATTTTCTAAAGAAATCATAGTCAATAAAACCATTGCTTAAAATTATACAATGATAAAACCTAGCTAAAAATATCAGTTAGCGATCGCTAGAGCCATCTATAATTTTTTACTGAAAATATTGAAAATGTATCTCGTAATGTGGCGCCTTCATCGTATGGCAGGCAAAATTTTATTTTTATCCCTTTTAGAAATAGTCTATTAATCTTAAAGGCTTTTGATTGGATGACGATGGGGTCGATTAATAGATTGCGGTGGTGCCGAGATAAAAGAATGAGATGGAAAGTGTCGTATTACTCGTATAATTTTTATTTTGTGTTTCCGTTCCATTACCAGTGATCATACATCTGATATTAGAAACATCCGAATGAAAACTTTGGCTCATTTTTAATTAAGCTTAACATTGTATCATTGATAACATTTTGCACTTTACTCAATAAAATAAATTAAAAAAGACCTTATATTTTAAGAAGGGATGGAAATGTAGTTTTGCCTGCCATCCGATGAAGGAACCACATTACGAGATACACTTTCAATATTTTCGGTAAAAATTATAGATTGATCGCCATCCAATGCTTATTGACGACTGAGATTAAGATCGTTGCGCCAGAACGGTAGCAATTGGAACTACTGTATGGGCCATACCAATTTGTTTACATCTTTTGAAAGCATTCATTATTTCCATTTTATTTTGAGTTTTTACGGTGTTTTTTCTGTCTTTGTGTATAAGTTATTAGTGTTTCAGTATTTTGTCGATTTAATTCTGGACAATATAACTGTAAGTAAATAACTAAGTTGAATAGTTTCAAGTTAATAAGGACGAAGTAAATTTTATAAAAGAATTGAGTGAGACGGAATCAGTGCCACAGTCCTGTGAATTATAAAATTTGTATATTTTCAGTTACTCTCGAAAATGAAGTTAAGCATATTAGAATATATGTGATATCTGGGTGGAACTGAGAACTCCAAATGTGTAGTAGAAGGGGAGAATGTTCTGAATGCATTTTGGCCCTTAATTGTGATCCCCATGAAATGAAACATTTGATATAGCCAACACAGCAGCTATTAAAAATATATCATGTTCCTGCAAAGCAGGAAATAGTGGGAAGTGCAAAAGTGTAAAGAACATACTCTTATATGTTCTGAAACTGGCTTCCAAATCTTTAATTTTTTAATCCACACTTTCCTTCTGTCCATCAACTGTGTTACTTAACTTGGTTTCGAATATGACTCTGGATTTGCCTGTTTTTGCGAAGGTATGAAAACTGATATCCAGATTTTTCTTCGCCCAAGAAGAACAGTGAGGTACACAACAATAATATTCATATTTTCAATAAAGATATTCGACTTCAAGCAACAACTAAACACTTTATGTTAAACAAATTGTTCAGTAAGCATATGGCGAACAATGTAAACAAACGATTCGATAGCCCATGCGTTAATTATATTCGTAAACGATAGAGGGCGTACTCTTAGCATGAATCTCTAATATCTCAGGCTTTGATTAACTATGATTTATTTAGACAATGATAAAATCACAGTTCAATGACTTATTTGGAATGTCATGAAATTTTGACACGTATATTTTTAAGGTTTGCATTTATTAAAAATGTAGGTTAGTTCCGTGAGTTTTCGATCGATGTAATTTTTTTTAACATTTCACATTTTTTTTTAAATTACTAGTTTCGTGAAAGCTGCTGATTTATTTTTATATTCTTTTGTTGTTGATGTTTGAAGGTAGACTTAATAGCAAAAAATCGAGACGAACGCAGACAACGACAAGCTGACGAAAGAGCGATCAAGGACCAGGTTCAACACATGGAACAAATTAATCCGTTTTACGAATTTGTCCAAATGATAACGGATTATCGAAATAATCTCGAATTTCGACCGCTTAGAGAAAGTGATCCGATCATCGAGAATCAAATAACGGTGAGTAAGGGGGCCGGGGTTGGGATGTATATATATATATATTTGAACGTTTTACTTAATTTCCCAAAAAGACACTACCCAGTTAAACTGAACTAGCTACAAATTTATATACACCTGGACGCCAGGGTTTCATTTTGTGGTAAATGTCTAGAAGCGGCACTTTTCCGAAAAAATACCGAAAAAAAAATTGTTTTTAAAACATTTTTTTTTATGAACAACAAGAATCCGTTGGCCAAGAAGCCGATTTTTTTATTAATAAATTGTTTAAACAAAAAAACAGTTACTGATAAGTGTGTCCGATTTCAGAAAATTTTGACCGATTCGCTTGGAAAGAAGGTGATCCAAAATGATTTTTAAGATAATTCTGATATTTTTAATGCTGTTAAATGGTGAAATTGTTTATAAAAGAAAGAAAAAAGTAAGGTTAAGTGTAATTAATTCTGCAACACTGAGAACGACTAAAGTTTAGTAGTTCTCAGTGTTGTGTTTAGTCACTAAACATTTACATTAAAGATTATATGAAATCCAGGCCCGCCGCCGCCAGTAACTGGCGTGCAGGGCGTGTACCGCACAAGGGCGGCACTTTCAAGGGGGCGGCAAACAGAAATCTCCTTATTGAACATATTGTCATACTTTACACCTATTTGTTTTTATTAACATCTATTGATCTACATGTAAAATAAACGTTTGCAGAGATGAACTTAGCTATGTAATCTCTATGAGGTTATTTCCCTGTTATGAATAGAACCATTTTATGCGCTTGCAGGAATTCCTTTTTCTGCCATAGCTGGCGATAGTTTTACGTGCAGTACCTAAAGCTAGGGTATCTCTTTGTCACCACCGCTCGCCTGTGCGAAATATTCATTGAATTGAAATACATTCTTTCGTTCATTTGTTTTCACGTAACGCACGTGTTTTCTGCTTACCTATGTTGATGTAATTGTAACGTTACTTTTTTAGTATTAAGTTAATAATTTATTTGGAAAAATTGAAAGTAATCAATAGAAATTATCTTACTATTTTTATTTGTAACACTTTGCCTATTGCAAAATTATCAGTCACGCCTTTTTCCCGTAGGGGTAGGCAAAGACCACTTCTTTTAATTTGCTATGATTCTTAAATATGTCTTTCGCTTCTACTACTTTTATCAGTGCTTTCGTACATACTCGTCGGTTGCTGACAGGAATACTACAGAAAAGTGAAGTCCGAATATGATAAAGAAATTCAAAATGGTAATAGAAATATACAAATTAGATTCTCAAATGGTGTTCCAAAAATATCAAAAAATATTGACCAGAAAAAATACTAGTAAGGAATCCCTATTTGCTTATTTACTATCAAAAAGTGGGTGGCATGAGAACTAAATTATGTGACCTAAAACATGCAGTGTCCTCAACGGTCTGACATCATAATTCTAACTGAAAGTTGGCTGAATAGTTCTATAGGGAATGCTGAAGTGAGCATACCTGGGTATAATACTTTCCGTAAAGATCGTGATCCCTTGTCACTAATAAAACTAGAGGAGGTGGAGTTCTTATATTTGTGAAAAAATGTTATCTAGTATTTCATGTTTTAGCACCTTTTGATAATGTAGTGGAGCATCTATATGTTGGTATTACTTTTGGAACATCGAAGTTCTTGTTTGTTGCCACCTACATACCACCTGGTTCTTCCAATGATATCTATTTTTAACTGTTGAGCAGCTCTCTGCAGACTATCTAGATCATCTTTTTTATATATTTGGTGATTTTAATTTACCTTTGGCGTCATGGAACAAACCATAGACAGAAGAACTATAAGCTAACTGTACAGCAGCGGGGCCCATTGGAATTATTAATGATTTTTTCTCTTTTTTAGGTTTGAAACAAGTGAATCATCTTCCTAACCCACAAAATGTTTTCTTAGATCTAATTTTCTGTTCTAAATATGATAATCTGTATCTTTTTGATGCTATGGACTTACTACTGCCTAATAGCTTTCACCATAAAGCAATAGTTTGTGATATGAAACTTAGTAATGACTTTAAGCCAATGTCATACAGAGAGGTATTCTTCGATTTTAGAAATGCTTATTATAACTCCCTTAATTATTATTTCGCGGGTGTAAAGTTAGTTCGCCTCCTCGTGGTGCACTCTGGGTAACGCTAAATGAACTAACACAAGAGGCGCCAGACAATCTCTGGATTTCCTGGCAAGAAAAATCACAGGCGCTTGCAATTGTTTGCAATCTGTATTGTATCTACTTTGTTATATATTTTTATTGTATTTATAACTTGCCTGTGATGTAGCCATACGCTAAATAAATAAATAAATATTATTTCGCGCTAATTGATTGGGATTATTGTATTTATGATGAAAATATTGATATATTGGTTGACAAATTTTATCAGATCATAACTAATGCTGTTAATGCATTTGTTCCCAAAAGAGAATTCAAGTCGACTAATTTTCTCAAATGGTATTCCGCAGAACTGAAGTTATCATTAACAAAAAACAAGCCCATGTTATGTATAAATCCACTCTTACAAATGCCGATTACTTATTATTTTCTCATCTAAGATCCCAGTGTAAATTCTTAACTAATGAATGAAGCATACATATTGAAAGTAAATAACTCCATACTAAGTGAACCCAAACAATTCTGAAATTATATAAATTCTATGAGAAAGGATCACGGCATTCCCAATAAAATGTATTTCCAGGGAATTGATAGCGACAGTGACATAAATCTTTTTGCCTCCCACTTTTCAGCTGCATACTCTAATACTAACTTAAATCACCAAATATATAATGCCAGTAATGTTTGTGTAAATATACCAAATTTAACTTTAACACTTGAAGAAGTATTTATTGAAATTACTAATTTAAAAAATAAAAATTGTTGCGGTCCAGATGGCATCCCTGCTTCTTTTCTCTAAAGATGTATTTATACTCTAACTAAACAATTGACTACAATATTCAATAATTCCTTAATCAGTAGAGTTTTATTGAAGAAATGGAAAGACAGCTACATATCACCAATTTTTAAAAACGAAGACAAGGCAAATATTACTAACTATCGTCCAATAACAAAACTATCTAATTCCAAAATTATTTGAACTTTTTATCTCTAGATTTTTAACATGGCATTGAAAGTTCATAATTGCCATTGAACAGCATGGGTTCACAACAGAAAAATTAACTGTGACTAATTTGCTTCTGTATCAGAATAATATTTTAAATGCTCTGGAAGTTGGAAATCAGATTGATTCCGTTTATGCAGACTTCTCAAAAGCGTTCGATACCATAAATCACGAGCTTTTAATTCATAAGTTGGAAATACTTGATTTTCCACCATGGCTATTATCTTGGCTGAATAGTTACCTTACCTGACCTTAAATAAATTACATGAATGGTCTCTCACAAATGGTATAGCCCTCAATTTTGATAAATGCTTCATTATATCGTTTACAGAATCAAAAGCTCCCTTGAATTTCCAATATGAAATACGTGGATTAAACATGAAACGAGTTGACAATATAAAGGACTTAGGAGTTCAAACATACATTCCACTCATACATGCAACTATAAGCAAAGCGAAACAAACCAAATTCTGGGCTTTATTTTACGTAACTCTAGTGACTTATCAATTAATGCCTTGAAGATTCTTTACAACACATAAGTGTGTTCTATACTTTAGTATGCATCTACAGTATGGTTTCCCTACTATCAAGTACATATTAATTCCATTGAAACTGTTCAGAATAGATTTCTGAGACATGTGGTTTAGATATTGAATCTACAAGTTGGAAACTAATTATGAGACTATTCTAACATATTTGAATATTCCAACTCTTTAAAACCAAAGAATAAGAAGTGCCCTAAATTATTGGAATTATTAAACTTCAGAATACCATCTAGAACCACTCGTAATACTGATTTGGATTAAATATCTTCAACGTTTCCAAACACAAATTTGTAACTGCTCTCAAACGATCTCACTAAGGAAAACAATACGAACCTCCAAGTTATATATTTCATATCAAGTGTACTTTATGTCTATTTTCTGCTATTTTATAAGCATCATTTTACTATTTTATTATCTTAATTTTAATTTAAATTTTAATGTTTTAGTGTTTTAATGTTTTTTCTATCAAATTACTTTAATCTGTAAAATTTATTGTAAAAATGGGGTAATGCGTAAATAAATAAATAAATTACTTGACTTCAAACTAAACTAACTTTTTCGCGACCGCTACCTTTTTTTTAAAATTTTCCAAACTGTTTCTAAAAGGAACGCAAGTTTTCGACAATTCGATGTCTCTCTGGACGCTTTAGGATTTTTCAAGAATCATCCAATGTCTTCTATTATGCTCATTATGCATTCCCCCTAATTGTGGTCGATGCGTTGTCGCCTCAAGGCAAGGTCGACAGGGCCGGGTTTGTAACATCATCCCCCTCTCAAATTTGATCATCTTGATTCTATAAACCACATCATTTATTCTTTTTATCACCTTATATGGTCCTTCCCAAGATGGTGTCAACTTGGACACTTTTCTTTCGTTGTGGATTATACAGCCATACTCGATTTCCTTCCTTAAATCCCTTCGAATTTGCTCTAAGGTCATAGCAAGCATTTATGTCATTACTTGCTAACCTCAATCTCTTCCTAGCCGTTTCATGGATTTTAAATAAGCTATCCTGTAACTCGTCTGCATAATTTTGAGCTTCTTTCTCTTTGGCACTTGGTGACCCGAACACCAAATCACAGGGCAGACGAAGTTCCCTTCCGAAGACTATGCTGGCTGGAGTGAGCTTTGTAGAAACGTGAACGGCTGCTCTATAGGCCATTAGGAATAATGGACGTCGATCCAAGTCTTTCTGATGTTCTTCTAATACTTTGGACAGATGTTCTTCCATAATCCGATTAAACCTTTTAATCATGCCGTCTGACTGTGGATGTAGTGGAGTAGTCCTGGTTTTGCTGATTCCCACCAATTTGCAAACTTTCATGAATAAGATTAATTCAAAATTCCTTCCTTGATGTAGCTCCATAGGTACTCCGAATCGTGAGAGCATTTTGTCTACCAGGACTCTTGCAACTGTAGATGCTTCTTGGTTAAGCAGGGCATAAGTTTCAACCCACTTACTAAAGTAATCCATAGCAACCAGTATGTATTTGTTGCCGTCATTTGTCATTGAAAATGACCCAGTTATGTCGATGGCAGTTCGTTTAAAAGGAGCTCCTATGTTGTACTGTTTCATTTTGCCTCTAGATCTTGTTTTAGGACCTTTGCTCGCTTCACAAACTGGGCATCTTCTACATCAACTTTCTACGTCGTCGCGACATTTGACCCACTAGAACCTTTGTCTTATTTTATCCAGTTGAATTATCCATCACAGGACTACTCAGAGCAGCAACAAATAAAATGATCACTGCTAGAATGATTGCCAACATTCGGTAACGGATAGGTTAGGAAAAAAATATCAAATTAAAATTTAGTTTAAATATATGACACTTATAGGAAAATATTAAATGTCATGTCCTCCTTTCTAAAGTTACTGACAACTTTTCTGCCATGGCGTCGTTCTAACTAGCATTATCCTAAACCAAGGCGCTGGTCTTATACTCGGAACCAACTGTGTTTTTACTTAAAATTTTCTGAAATCATGTCATGACAATCACTTCTAACCAGATTTAAATATCAGATGACTATTATCTGAATTTATTTTCTTCACTATTATTAATCTTTATCCTTTACTGCAAGGTATTTTAAAATTTGTTTCGGATTTACAGCGTTTACGTAGGCATTTGTCGTAGAATGTAAACAATGATATCACTTATACCGGTATAAGTAATATTATCTCTTCCTTTCCGACGATACTGTTTTATTTTATTTAACCTTACATCATAACTTTCCATTAACATATATCGATTATTAGGTGTGTTTTTTACTGAGAACCTAATTCCTGGAGTACTTTTTTTAAAGTTGACTGTCCTTCTGAAATAAAACCTCCAGAGCGACGCTTTTCGCTAGATGATTTTGGATATAAAATACAAGGATGCTTACCTTTTTCTACTGTTTGAGCCTCATCAATGCGCAAACAATACGAAACTCTAATGGATATTCCTATTGCAGCTAATACTCGGTGACAGTAACTTTTAATTGGAATGTCGCCTTGTTTTTCATACATTTAATTACGTTAATATTGAGCGAAGGGTATTGGCAGAAAAACAAATAAATGGGCCCCTTTATGAGCGGCCAGAAGCTGTTAAAAAAGCCATCACTGGCTATGCATAGAGGAGTGCTGGTTCCTACACTTATGTATAGTTGTGAATGTTGAGATTGGTAGAAGAAGCATGAAAGTAAGATCAATGCTGCGTGGATGATTAGTCTAAGAAGTATAGCCGGAGTGACTCTGATGGATAATGTAAGGAATAGTAAAATAAGGAAACGATATAGCGAACGAACTCCGTAGCGAACGTTGTTGTCCTCGACATCCTCCAGACTGAAATTTTCACTTTGAAATTCTCTGTATCACCTGAATATAGTCGTACGATGGGGACAATCATCACTAAGTGCAAGAGTCATTTCATCTAAGCACTGGTCTATGTTTATACCACGAGCGAAGTTATACCGCAAAACCTCCCGATTATCACCAAGATGCCATAGCACGCACTTTAAACTATCACTGCTGACAAACAACTGAGCCGGGTTGGCGTAGCGGATAGTGTGCAAGTATGAACACTTTTCAATACCAATGGTTCTTGTCAGAACCGCCTGACTAAAAATATCGAACTTGTAGTCAGGATTTGCCAAATAAATATTGAGGGTATCAGCAGAGCTAGGTATCAATACCTGTTAAAATTACTTCATGAAAACGACATCGACATCGCCATTTAAGAAACCCATACAGCCAACGAGGACCAACTAAGGACAAGAGGGAAAATAAATGTATACAAACCCCCTGTGGTACCTTGGCCAGCTGAAATTTTGAAGAGCCATATCCATCCGGCAATCTACGATGGCGATTTTGACCTGGTAGATTGGGCTGAATGTCACCAAATGCGCCTTATCTTTGACGCTAAAGATCAGCAGCCTGGAAACGCGACTACAACCTGATCTATGCTTTGTCTCTGCAATTAACAAAACAGATCCTCTCCCAACCACCAGAAGGGTCCGTAATAATTTCCCTCATAGCCAACATCGTCCAGTGCTCCTTAAGATTAGAATCCAAGTACCCCTTGTTAAATCATTTCCGCGACCTAGGTGAAACTTTAAAAAAGCAAACTGGATCGAATTTTCCAATGATCTGGACAAGTGTATCAGGTGGATACCCCTACCGAGAAAAAGTTATCACAGGTTTATCGGCTTAGTTATATCAACTGCCAAGAAACACATCCCTCAAGGCTACCGTAGTGAGTACATCCCGGGTTGGTCATACGAAAGTGAGAGACTTTATCAGGAATTCCTAAAGAGTGGGGTCACAGAAATAGCTGATGAACTCCTTAACTCCCTTGATGCATCCCGCAGACAAAAATGGATGGAAACTGTCGAAAGTATGGATTTCAAGCACTCAAGTAGAAAAGCATGGCGTCTCTTAAAAAATCTGGGCTCAAGCGCACCGGTAACCCACCCAGCGGCCGCAGTTACACCCAACCAGGTCGCTGCTCATATCGTCAATACTTCTAGTTCGCGAAGAAATAAGAAGCATACTACGGAAATAAAACGAAAGCTCAAACAAAAAAAAGCTGCACGCCTACCTGAGACTAAGTACCCCTCTCCTTTTACTATATATGACGTCACAATAACCCTAAGAAACGTCAAGACTGGAAAAGCCCCAGGGTTTGACGGAATTCATCCAGAATTCTTGCTACACTGTGGTAAGAACACAATACGCTGGCTATTTAGACCCAAGCGTAGCTGTACGGATCAGGTGCTAGCACTTACTTCGTTTATCGAGGCCGGCTTTCAATGATGTCTCAAAGCCTCAGTCGCGTTCGTGGACCTTACCGCCGCATATGACACTGTCTGGGGACATGGCCTGCTTAGTAAACTTATTCGTGTTGTCCCCTGTAGGACCATAATCACCCTTATCGATAATATGGTTAGTAACAGTTCATTACAAGTAATTATGGGATACAACATAAGCATAAAGAAGAGGCTGAATGATGGCCTACCACAGGGATCAGTGCTGGCCCATCCTTATTTAATCTCTAATATGCTTAGTAACAGATCATTACAAGTAATTATGGGATACAACATATAAAGAAGAGGCTGAATGATGGCTTACCACAGTGATCAGTGCTGGCCCATCCTTATTTAATCTCTACATCTTTGACATCCCGGATACCTCATCCCGCAAATTTGGATACGCTGATGATCTAGCTATAGCAACCAGACATAAACTCTTTGAAACCACTGAGACTACTCTCACACACGATCTAGCTATCCTGAGACCATATTTTGATAAATAGAGACTCCGCCCCAGCATAAGTAAAACAGAAGTCACATGCTTCCACCTTAATAATAAGATTGCGAACAGAAATCTGAAAGTTTATTTTAATAACAACTTACTACCCCCACCTAATCTGCGTAGGTCCAAGGCACTGCTGAATTAATACAACAGGATAGTCAATATTCCTGAGTTTTCAATACATGCAGACATACTAGACTTGCTCATCCAAAGGTTAAGATCCAGGCGGCCTCCTATTATTGCGGCAGAGAGTCTATCCAGAAACCATTATAAGATAACGAGTAGCTGGCGAGAAGAAATGCTTCAAAAGGCTCCACCAGAACTCCACGAATCACTACTAAAGATGGTAAACGAGGAACCCCCCGGTTTTGATCTCCCACGTAAAGCTTGGTCTACACTCAATAGGATCAGAACAGGTCACGGTGTCTGCGCAGACTCCTTGCATAAGTGGGGCAAATGCGATTCTCCATACTGCGACTGCAGTGCCGATAACCAGACTGTCCAGCGCACATTGTGAGTGACTGCCCTTCACGAGCCTACCCGGGCAATATTGAGGATTTCCGATTGGTTACACCAGAGTCGATTGACTGGATTTTAAATCTGAACATAAAACATTATTATTATGTATATATCGTTTGATTATTTTGTTCTGCTCTGTCCTGTATTTTATTTTGTATAATTACCATACCTTACGTGTCATATTTAAGTGCATGTGTTTATAATTGCCATAGGCTAAATAAAAGAAATAACACTTTTCTACATGCACTAACTCTTAGACTCCTGCGCTACGTGGTTGCGTCATATTGCAAAACTTTCCTAGTTCCCTTTGTACAGGTCCCAGCTCACTTACCTGCGAAACTCCTGTTTAAATAGGTAGGATGTAAGTAATTACCTTTTCATATTTTACTCTAAAGTGTTTGTTTGCAAGGTATGATTTCAGTAATATATAATGGTTGATTGGCAAACTACTCTTTAGTTTATTTAAGAGCCCTTAATGCCTTATCAGAATTAACGGTATTATTTTTTGTTGTCGTTCAGATAACGTGCTGTATACGCAAAGCGAACAAACTATAACAAGTGTTCGCGTCTCTACTGTTGTGCAGGAAACCATTCCCGTCGGGCCAGAAATCTCGAGTAGGTCCGCAGACTATTTCTTTTAGTAATTTATGTGTTTCATCAAAATTATTGTGACTAACATTCTCATTCAAAAAATACTTTAATTAACGTTCATTTCTCCACAGGTATGCGTAAGAAAGAGGCCTTTAAACGAAAAAGAATTAGGCAGAAGAGAAGTCGACTTGATTTCGGTTCCAACAAAAAATCAGCTGGTCGTTCATGAGCCCAAACAAAAAGTAGATTTGACGAAGTACGTGGAAAATCAACATTTTCGTTTCGATTACGTTTTCGACGAAACCTGTAACAACGGATTAGTCTATAAATTTACCGCGAAACCGTTAATCAAAACTATCTTCGAAGGTGGTATGGCTACTTGTTTCGCGTATGGGCAAACGGGATCCGGCAAAACTCACACCATGGGAGGAGAGTTTAAAGGTATTCTTCTTTTAAACAATTATTAATTTAATGATTCATCGGTCAAAAATTTCGGAGATTAACTTTTCACTATATCAAAAGTCTGAGTTCTATCTGATGGATAATTTACAAAGCTAGTTTGTAAGTAATCATAATATAAAAGTACCAAACAACTCTAATGTTAGAAAATCAAGACAAAACCAAAATAATTTACAACATTTAATATCACGTTTATCGTTATGTACTAAAATAATAAGAGCTATTAGTGCTGTGGTAAGACAATGGAAGCATTAAATATTGTTCTTAGCCTCTTAAAACTATATTTATTAATAAAATATTTACAGAATCATTGTGACATAAAAATTGAATCGGTTATTTAAAAAAGGACAAATCTACTTAACATTAAATTTATCAGTAGGAAGAAAAAACATTTTTAAATCAGATTGCGTGCACATATAGTTATGTACATATTTTTATATGTTCATTGGTGTGTGAAGAAGCTAGTTACAGTATTTTTTTAAAGATATTTGAAGGATTTATGATATAAAAATATTTTTATATTTATTTCAATGTGATCTTCTCCCAAACTTATTCAAAATAAAACACTAACAATAAAAATATGATAGGCTCTATATACCGGAAGATTTGCCCTGGCTTTGAGAGTGAAAAAGAAAACGTAACAAACCCATTACATCTTATATATTCAGAAACAATAAGCACTTCAGAATTTGCTGAATGTTAATGCGAAATCTGGAATTTTACTTTTTGATCTCTGGTGACTTTTCTTCTTTGTGTCTCAACAGACTGAAGTTTTTTTTTTAGTATGTTGGCTATTTTTTGTTGTTGTCTATTATTTGAGAATTTAGTATTTCCTTTATTTTAAATTTGCCAGATAAAGATGCCTTTTTGATGAGATCGATATATTCTTGATGAGTATAGATTCTATCGACTTTTCTTATTTTTTTTTGACGTTTCCAAAGTCTCTATCATAATCACAGAAATATAATAAATACTAGAACGCCAATTAGTGATGTTTGATTTGGAACCCCATAGAGCGATTGACCTATCTCTGAGTTTGCGCAATAAATGGTATATTTAGCGGTATATTCAAACGTGTCACCAGGGCAGGACTTAGGAATTTTGAATTCTTATTCGTGAATATGACTAAAATAAAACTAAACGAAATTAAACTACAGAAATGTCAGAAATACGCAATGTTTTAAAAACAAGAAAATACAAAAAACGGAGCACTAATGCAAGCAATTTTCCGAAAGCAAACAGGAAAACAAAGATCAACAACTCATTAAACCCGAATAGGACACTGTTCTTTTTTTTATTTCTTTATAGTCACGTACGCTTCTCCTGTGGTGTTGCCAGAGTTTCTCGATTTTTCCTAATTACTTGCCCTAATAGCACATATTCTATTTCTAGTTTCATCTGAAAAATACCAAGAATAAATTAAACTTGGCAACGATGTGACAAGAAAAGATATTCTGCGCATGTGCAAGAGGTAGGTGATTGGTTCGCCATGTGGTGTCATTTCAACTCAATATCAAATATATCTATTGGCATTCTAGTATTTATTATATTTCTGTGATCACAATCGTTAATTAATGCCCTGTCCAACGGAAATAGTGTACCTACACCATAGTGTTTTCAGTGTAGAAGGTGACAGCGGCTGTCAGCAGTAGTCAAAATAAAATAGCTTCTTCTTCTTTTATCTATCTGTCAAAAAGTGGCCTCGAGCTGACAGCCTAGTTTTATTAGGTTATTTATTATTCAATTATTTTAATTTACATATTATGAAATTTTAATTTTTAATACTACAATTAATTTGAAAACAGAAAAATCACTGTTATTTCATAGTTTTAAGTTTTTACGTCTGTCTGCTATTTTTTTTATTTAATTAAAATGTTTATTATTAAATATAAGTATTTTAAAGCTTATTAATGTAGTGTGTATAAATAAATATTAAGTATCTGAATGTATGAGAGCACTGATAAAAGTAGATTAAGCAAAAGATGTGTGTAAAAACTGTAGCAAGTGGAAGAAAGTGGTCTCTGCCCACCCCTACGGCAAAAAGGCATGACTATATGTATGTATGTATGTAATTAAAAATGCTTAGTAAACTTAATTATACTTAAAAATAACAATTTTAATTAAATAAAAATAAAAACAAAAATCACATATCACATAGCACATGAGAGGGATAAGAGATCTCTTCAAGAGGTGGCGGAATCATGTGCTGGAACCAATGAATGTACTAGTGTGTATTAGCAGGGTACGCGACGAAAACGACATCTGACGACTGCATTGAATCAGGTTCTTCAACCGTAAAAGACACGAACGATATATGTAAAGAATAATAAACAAACCATAATTTATATAATTCTGAAAAAAGATTAGTGAATAAAGTTTATAATAATTATGGATACAATAAGTATAAAAAATTTTAATGAATAAAAAATACAATTAAAGAAAAATTAATAATCATAAAAAAATGTAGAAAATTTATCAGAGTTTAAAAAAATTGAACTGATATTTTGAAAAGAGAACATTTCTTTTATAAACTTAAGGTTAAAAATTGTCGGATTTCCAATAACGGTTTTTGATCAGCCTAATAAAAATATAACTCAAACAGGATTTAAAGCAATATCAATAAAATATTATTTCAACCTAAAAAAGGTAAATTGCTAGCCAGAGAAGTAAAAAAAGTCAAAAGTTTTAAAAAAAACGTAATATGGATGAAAATGTAGAATTATTGAGTCAATAAAGTTTTACTGGAGTTAATGTTATTAATAACATTTAAAATTACTGTGTATGAAGCAATAAATTATTAAGATAAAAATTTCAAAGATTAAATAAAAAAGAGTATTTCGGTATATTGTCTATTTTATATTATGTACTTAGGTATTTGTTTGTTTAATTATTATGAAAGTTTAAAAATTTGTTTTTAAATAAGATAATTATATAAATTCATTTAAATGTTAAAGCATGGAAAATGTTTACAATTATTACATGGTTACACGATAGTTGGTTGCCAAACTGTAAAATGTAAATCTGTCAAAATAAGCATGTTATTAAGTTAGGTTATACACTACTTACTTTTTTCTCTTTACTGCATTAATCCATTTTTTCTTATTTTCACTTACCATTTCTCTCTCTCTGTAGCTTTTACAACCCCGGGTGGGTCTTAGCGACTTTACGATTTGCCTCCATTGGTTTCTGTTCATCATAAGCTGTTCAGCATTGGCGATATTTAGGGTTCCTAAGTCTGCCGACAGGTTATCCCTCCAGCGCAATTTGGGTCTTCCAAGTGGTCTTCTGCCGGTTGGATTCTGTTCATACATACATACATAAAGTCACGCCTTTTTCCCATAGGGGTAAGCAGAGACTACTTCCTTCCATTTGCTACGGTTCTTACACACTTATTTTGCTTCCTTTACTTTCATCAGTGCTCTCATACATGCTCGTCGGTTGTTGGTACTCTTGACCTGGCCTTTCTTCAAAACAATGTTGATCTGATCGAGATATGTTCTCCGAGGTCGACCTCTACCGATTTGCCCATTCACACTCGCCTTATAAATTTGTTTTGTCAATCTTCCTTCATCCATCCTTTCTACGTATCCAAACCATCTAAGCATTCCTTTATCTAACTTTGTAACCAAATCTTCTTTTACACCACAGCATTCTCTTATCTCACTATTCTTTACTTTATCCAACCAAGTCACTCCGGCTATACTTCTCAGACTATTCATCTCCGCAGCATTAATCCTATTTTCATGCTTCTTCTGCCAAACCCAACATTTACTACCATACATAAGTGTAGGAACCAACACACCTCTATGCACTGCCAGACGTGCCTTTTTTGACACTTTCTGGCTATTCATAAAGCTATGCAGTGCCCCATTCAATTTTTTTCCTACCAACACCCTTCGCTCAATGTCACTGTCATACTTTTCATCTCTAGTAAATTTTGAACCCAAGTACACAAATTCATTTACTTGTTCCACTCTTTCTCCCTCAATCGAAACTCCACAGTTTGTCATGCTTTTTTCTCTTTCAAAAACCATTAGTTTCGTTTTGCTCACATTTATTTTCATCCCTTTGATTTTCAGGGCATCATGCATAACAATAACCATCGCCTGCAGCTCCTCTTCAGATAACGCTAATATGACTTGATCATCGGCGTAAAGAAGGCATTTGACGATCAAATCATTCATTTTTAATTCATACGCACTTTCTTTCAGATCTTTTAAACAATTGTCTATATATAAGTTAAACAGCCATGGCGAAGCCACACATCCCTGTCTCATACCTTTTTCGATGTTAAACCAGTCCGTGCAAGCTCCGTTTATTCCGACACAAGCAATGGAATTCTCGTAAAGTGATTTCAGTGCTCGTATATAGACCTGACTTCTAGCCAAGAATTTTTCGACTATACCTCGTAATGAAAAGACCTGATCCATACATCTCCTTCCTTTTCTAAATCCTGCTTCTTCTTTTCATTGCGCCGTCTCCCTTCGAAGGTTGGTGATCCAACTGGCAATAATTACTCGTGACACAGCTGCTCTGAAGATTTCGGATGATGTTTTACTGAGCCATCGGCGTAGGTCCTTGAGCCAGGAATTCTGTCTTCTTCCTATTGACCTTTTCCCCTGAATCTTTTCCTCGATGATCAACAGAAGTATTTCATATCTGTCTCCTCTCATTATATGTCCAATATACCTTAGTTTGCGCTCTTTGATTGTTAGCATCAGCTCCTTGTTTTTCTGCAATCTATTGAGAACTTCGGTGTTTCTTACTCTTTCGGTCCAGGCTATGCCCAATATTCTCCTATAGAGATACATTTCGAAAGCTTCAATGCGTTTTTCGAGCGAGGGGTTTAGGGTCCAGCTTTCGCAGCCGTACAGGAGGATTGAGAACACGTAGTAGCGTAGCATTCGGATTCTAAGATCTAAGTCTTGGTCACGCCTAATAAAGAAGTTCTTCATGTCGATAAAGGTCCTCCTGGCCTGTTCAATTCTTGATAGTACCTCCTTCGTCGAATTACTACACACTAGTGCCCCTAGATATCTGAAGAATTATAGCTGCTCAACGATTTTGTTATGTATACGGAGGGCAGCTCGTGTTTGCACCTTCGAGAAAACCATAAGTTTCGTTTTGGGGATGTTTATATGTAGTCCATAACGCTTGCTGTACTCAACAATGATCTCCACGAGTTGCTGGAGTTCAGGTAGGCTGCTGGCAATAACGATTGTATCGTCGGCATATATTATATTGTTAATTGTTTTGCCATTAATTTTGATTCCAGCGCTAGTGTTTTCGAGAGATTCCGTAAAAATGTTTTCTGAGTACAGGTTAAAGAGCAGTGGGGATAATATGCATCCCTGTCACACTCCCTTTCTTATGGCTATCTCCTCCGACATTTTGTTCTCTACCCTTACTTGAGCTGTCTGATGCCAGTAGAGTTCTGTAATGATTTGTAAATCACCTTCGTCTACGCCTGTTTTTCTGAGTATTTCTGCTTATTTTTGATGTTGCACGCAGTCAAAGGCTTTGTGGTAGTCTATGAAGCAGGCGTATATTTCTACGTTCATGTCGCGTGCTCTCTGTGTAAGTACGTTAAGCGAGAATAGAGCCTCGCGAGTTCCTAATCCGTTTCTGAAGCCGAATTTTGTGTCGTCAACTTGCTGTTCGCATTTCTTGAATATGCGGGTATGTATAACTCTCAGGAACGTTTTTAGTACATGGGACATCAAACTTATCATGCGGTAATCATCGCATTTGGACGCGTTAGGTTTTTTGGGTAAAGTGACAAAAGTTGACCTTAGCCATTCCGAGGGTAATTTTCCAGTTCTATAAATATCGTTGAACAAGTCTGTTAGGCGGCTTAACCCTGTACTGTCTTCGTGGATCAAGAGTTTTAAGTTTTCAGCGTGTACTTCATCAGGCCCAACAGCTTTTCCATCCCTCTGTAATAGGATGGCGTGTTTTACCTCTTCTTTAGTGATGTTAGGACTCGTTTCGTTGATTTCACTTACTTGGAAGGGTTGTTCTGGTCGTTCGTCATTAAACAGTTTTGTAACATTCTCTTTCCAACACTTCAATTTTTCGCCAGGTCCCACGAGTATTATGTTGTTATTGTCTTTCAGTATTCCGCTGGTCTTTTTGCGATTAATGCCTGTCATTTCCTTGATCTTTTTATGTTTGTTATGTAGGTCGTGTTTTTGCTGTAGTTGTTTGATTTCACAGCATCTCTCCGCCAGCCAGTGTTCTTTTGCCTCTCTGCATTTTCTACGAATGATTTTGTTTAGCTCTCTGTATCTAGCCTCGTTTTTTGTTTTGTGCTCTCTCCGCTCTTCCATCATTTTTAAAATCTCGTCTGTCATCCAGGGTTGCTATCTCGTTTGTTCCTGGAAACCAATATCTTTTGTTTGTGTTTCTAGTAGTGCGGTCTTCATCTTCGTCCATTTCTCCTCGATTATTGTGCTCGATCTTCTGCATTCTTTCTTCAAGACTTTGCGCGGCTGTCGTCTTCATCGACGGGTTTTTGAGTTTTGTCTATGTCTATACGCTTTGGTGGTCTAGGGCGGTTAACATGTTTAAATCGACGTATATTGATTTTCATTACGACTGGATTGTGGTCGCTGTTTACATCCGCTCCAGGATATGTTTTTGCTATTCTGACCGAATTCTGAAACATTTTATGTAGTCGATCAGATTTTTGACTCGATCTTTACAGTCGGCAGGGGACTTCCACGTATACAGGTGGCGAGGGTGTAGTTTAAAAAATGTGTTCATCATAGATAGTTGCCGCTCCGTACAGAATTGCACCAAACGGTCCCCTCTGTTGTTCCTGTCTCCGAGACCAAAGTTTCCGAGGACATTTCCATCTGCTCCAGCTCCAACCTTGGCGTTGAAAACACCCATAATTATTGTTATCTCGCCTTTCTTTGTCAATTTCATAACCCCTTCTAATTCGGTGTAAAACTCCTCGACCATGTTATCTTCTTTATCCTTTGTCGGAGCATATACCTGTACAATGTTCATTACTATACGGGAGGTACTCGTATTGATCTTTAAAACCATTAAGCGATCCGAGATGGAGAGGAAATCGATGACCGATTTCTCAATTCTGGGGGATATGAGCGTGGCCACGCCATTATAGTGGTTGGGGTCGTTATTACCTGAGTAGTAGAGGACTCCATGTTTTTTTTTTATTGTCCCGGCACCGGGCCATCGCGTCTCACTCAGGCCAAGAATTTCTATTTGTAGCCGATTCATTTTCATGTCCACGTTGGCCAGTTTTCCAGCTGTGTAAAGACTACGTACGTTCCATGTAGCAATTTTGGTTATTCTATTGTATATTTAAAATTTTGTGTACGGGGGGATTCTTCGCACCTTTTCCCACTCAAGGGGTGCCCTGGACTGAGGGTCTTTTTTAAATTTGCTTCTGAATTTTGGATATTTTGGATATTTCGGGACACTCCAATGAGCCTTTAATGCAGTGGTTTTTCGTTGCCTTCTGCATCCTTATGCAGTTGACCATTTCTTGGTTCCTCCGCCTTCGAGACCGATTTCTCAGTCTCAGGACAAAAGAGTGCCCTTTTCACTTACCAGCTCATCCGCCCGGAGCCGTTGGCCAGTAAGTGAGGGATTGCTTATACCGGCAATCACTTGGTCCTGCTTGCACCCCATATCATCTTCTCAGTTTCATTCGTTACTCTTTTAATCAATATCTTTGCATACAGTTTGCCGACTATGCTGAGTAAACTAATGCCTCGGTAAATCTTACAGTCCTGCTGCGAACCTTTTCCCTTGTAAAGTGGCACGATAACGGCCTTGCACCAGTCGTCTGGTACGCTACCACTTCTCCAACAAAGGTTAAAAAGGCGGTACAACAGACTAGCTACCACGTTTTGTCCAGCCATCAGCATTTCAACTGTTAGCCTGTCGTACCCAGCAGCTTTACCCATTTTTATACTGTTTAACGCTTCCACAATTTATGTCGTACTAATTTCACTTTCATTGCAATTTTTACTCATGTCTTCGAATGGAGCCTGTACTTGTGTATCCTTTCTCTCAAATAAACTTTTGGCGTTGGCGATCATTCTGGCTATCATGATTGCAATCATTATTTTGTTGGTAGCTGCTCGGAAGAGTTGTATAGTGGTGAGACCAAACCACTGTCTGAGATTTTTGAGCCAGGAAGTTCTTCGTCTGCCGGGGCGTCTCTTACTATTAATCTTACCCTGTATTATAAGATGTAGAATGTCATACTTTTCTGGGTGTCTTATGATATGTCCGAAATATTCAAGTTTTCGTTGTTTTACAATATTGACTACTTCTGTATCTTTATACATTCTTCTAAGCACCTCCTCGTTTGTAATTTTTTCCACCCAACTTACTCTTAGCATTCTCCTGTTCAACCACATCTTGAAAGCTTGTAGACGTTTAAGCGTGGCTTCTGTTAGTGACCAGCTCTCGACTACGTACAAAAGAACTGGAAAGACATATGCTCTAATCATCCTCATTCGCAGGGCAATCGATAGATCGTGACTGGTAAAAAATTTTTTCATGCGAATAAATGTTGCCCGGGCACACTCAATAGGTATTTTGATTTCAACTGATGGATCCCAGTCCTCGTTAATCCTGCAACCAAGGTAGCTCGCACTTGAGACTCTGTCTAATTGTGTTCCGTTAACGTAGACACTATCAACTTGATTGTGAATTCCTTTGCTTATTAGCATGTATTTGGTTTTTGCCGTGTTTATTTTCAAACCAAATACTTCGCAAGCTTCAGTTACCCTATTAATAATTCTCTGTAGGTCATCGATAGACTACGCGAGTATTGCAGTGTGGTAGATACTTATTTTTATTCTTCTAGAGACTATTTAGGACTATTTAGGATTATTTTTTGTTGTGCAAAGTAACAGCGATTCCCACTTTGTATTCTTATGTTAATTTCCTCTGTCATGTTATTATTTGCTGTTATTTTAGCTTCCAAATATTTAAAGTGCTCCCCCCGCGCGAAATTATATGTATCTATGGTTACATTATGCCCAATTCAATCTCGCCGACCGGTTCCTACCATTGCCATATATTTAGTTTTAGACTCATTAATTTTTAAACCGACTTCTTTTGCTGCACTAGTTTAAAGAAATCTTCTTTTATGTCTATGGTTTTCTTTCCAACTAAGTTTATATCGTCCGCAAAAGCCAGGATAAGTCGGGGGCCTTGATCCCTGAACAAAAGTGTACCAGTGTTTGCTGTTCTAACGACTTTCTCTAGTACTATGTTTAACAGCAGGGGCGACAAGGCGTCACCCTGTTTGAGACCATTGTTTATGAGAAAAGGCGTTGAATATCTTCCCCCAATCCTGATACTACTATAGGACTTTTCAACACATACTTTAGTCATGCTTATCAACTTTCTAGGTATTCCTAGTTCTGCCATAGCGTTTCATAACTCCACTCTTGGAAATCAATAAATAGCTGGTGTAAAGTTTTGCTGTATTCCCAGTATTTCTCCATCAGTTGTCGAATAGTAAAGATTTGGTCTATAGTTGAGCGGTTTTTTCTGAATCCACACTGATAATCCCCCAGTTGGTGTTCGACATAAGGAGTTATTTTATCCAGCAAGATGAGAGCCAGCACTTTTTATCTCCTTTCTTATGTAGGGGCACTATAACACTTTCCTTTCAACTGGAGGGAATTCTTTCTTTTTTCATATTTGGCAGATGAGCGCATAAAAATGCTGAAACAAAGCTTCTTCATTTTTTAGACATTCGGGCGGTATTTTGTCGCTGCCTGAGGCCTTGTTATTTTTAAGTCTGCTAATGGCTTTTGAGGTTTTTTCTACCGTTGGCTCTGATATTAGTGGCTCCGCTGTGTAGAATATTTGTTCCGGTCTTTCACCCTCCATCTCTATGTTTAACAAATTATCAAAGTATTTTTTCCAGGTTTTAATTACTTTCATTTTGTTGGTTACTAGGTTTCCTTTATCATTTTTTACAACAGTACATGATCTGGGTTTGAAGCCAATTTTTATGTTTTTAACTTCCCTAAAAAATGTTCTACCCTTATTGTTGGTACTGGTTGTTTGTAAGTTCTTAAGTATTTTATTTTCATGCTTTCTTTTCTTTCTTCTAAAAGTTTTTCGGGCTTTCGTTCTCTTCTGTTTATATTCTTCCTTATTTTGCACATTTGGTTCTTGTATCATTTTCTGTCGTGCCCGATTTCTTGACATTAGCGTGTCGTCACACTCCCTGTCGAACCATTCTTTCTTTTTCATACGAGATTTGACTCCAATTATGTTTTTGGTATTATATATTATGGCCTTTTGTAAAGTATCCCATTTGCTTTCGACACTTGTGTAACTTCCTAGCGACTCCAGTGCAGTCGCCAAGTTTGTCTGGTATTCATCTTTCTTGGTAGTATCTTTAAAAGCATCAATATTCCACAGGTGGCTTTTTCTGCTTTGCCGTCCTTTTGAGTTGAGATCCTTATTCTAAGTTTGGCTGCAACAAGGAGGTGGTCACTGTCTGCATCTTAGCCTCGGAAACTTCTAACATCCAGAACGTTGCTGCCGTGCCTTGCATCAATTAATACATGGTCCACTTGATTTCTTGTAACCCCATCGTTGGATATTCACGTTAGTTTGTGTATGTTCTTATGTTCAAACATTGTTGACTAAGGAGGTTAGATGATGCTAAATGCACCAGTCGCAGGCCATTATCATTACAATGGTCATGCAAACTGTGTCGTCCTTTGGTTGGCCTTTCTTCCAACCTTTGCATTAAAGTCTCCCAGTATTAGGGTCATATCCTGTATTAGGGTCATATCCTGTTTTGGGATTGTGCTTAGCACTCGTTCCAGTAGGTCGTAAAAAGATTCCTTAACATGGTCGTCTTTTTTTTCAATAGGTGCGTGTATGGATACCAGTGAATAATTTACCATTTACCTTTGAGACTTTTTTTTTTACCGAAAATAGTCACAAAAATGGTAGACCTATCGTGTGGGCCGCGGACGGCCCGCACTGCGACTATTAGAAGGGGAAGGAAAGGGGGGATTATAGCGTGCCGAGTTCTTCGACCGAATGTGGCCAATGGTGGTACAAGAGTTTTTATTTCTCTGGAGCATCTGCCATGGAAATATCTGTAGAGTAATGACTGGTCTGCAACTCTTCTTCTATGTTCTAGAGGTTGAAGGGTATCTATGAGAATTAAGCTGTTTATCAACCGAATGACTCCTTTCTAAATGGAATCTAGAAGATGAAGAAAATGCCTTGGTGCTGAACCCCAAATGTGCGAGTAATACTCCAGTAGAGGTCAGATTTGAGCCTTGTACGTCGTCAACAGTTGATCAGGAGTAAAAAACTTTCTAGCTTTCCACAGCTTTCCTCTGGCTTGCTGACTTGCGCTCATTTACTGGGTTAAACGCGATAATAGATCCTACTAGATCTGAATGGACAACAAAGCCGGTCCCAAATTCGTGTCTTTGGTCTCTACTTTCGCTGTAGAATACTACAGATTTTTCGACTTTCTGACATCCCGTGTCCAACCATCGTACCTCCTTTACTCAATTTGCTTTATCATTTTTAGCACTACTGCGGGTCTAAACCAGCCTAAAACATTCAATGTTCCAACTTTTTCCTTTTTCCATAGCCGTAGTCGTCGTTGTATATCCGTCCCAATCCGAGGCAAGTCATCAGTTGATATACCTCTTGTGATTTTTACGAGATGGAGTTGTTAGCACCATGCTCAACCCTCCTTTTTTATCCGGGCTTCGAACCCGCAGGAATGACTCATGGGTTACTCAATCCACCCTTGGTCACTCCAGGCGAAGTTACCATTTAGCTGTTGGTAATGTATAAAATTTAAATTCACTATTTCTGCCAGTATTTTTGCAGTTGACTACACAACAACTGTTATGAACCATTTTTAATTAAAGTATGTACAATGTACTCTTTTGACTCATAATTTTTAAACGCGACCTGATTTTACGAGGAATCGTGAATTTTGCTATTGAAGTTTGTGGTGTATGTAAAAGAAGGAAATAAAGTGAGGATCAGAAGAATATGTGTGTAGATGAGGTTTAAAAAGCAGTGTCAGAAAAGAAGAAAGCCTGGTTAAATTGATTGGCTACCAAATCCAATCAAAGATCGCAAAAGGCTTGATGTGAGGATGTAAACAAGGCAAGGAATGAGTTATCTGACGACTTCCAGAACAACATTAAATTCTTCTGGAAGTCCATTAGAACAGCCAGAGGTAAAAATACGACCTCGCAACTGAAAAAAACTAGAAAACAAGATGGTAGTATGGTAAAAGAAAAAGAATACGAGATGGAAGGAATAGTTTAAAAGTTTATTTTAGAAAAAGGATACACAAGCGCATACCCAATTCGGGGACATGAGTGAAAATTGCAATGATGTGAAATTAGTATAAAAGACATTGTAAAAGCGTTGAACAATATGTGAAATTGTTGAAATCTGCAGGGTATGCTGAAAGCTGGACAGGACGTGGTAGCTAGTCTGCTGAACCGCCTTTTTAACATTTGCAGCGTACTAGGAGACAGGTGCAAGGCAGTTATCGTTCCGCTATAAAAGGAAAAGGTTCGCAGCAGGTTACTCAGCATCGTCGGCGTACTGTAGGCAAAGGTATTAATTAGAAGAGTGACGAATGAAACTGATTAGAAGATATGGATTGTGCAAACAGGATTTAGAAGAGGTATGGATCAGATCTTTTTATTAGGAGGTATAGTCGAAAAATTCTTGGCTAGAAATCAAAAGGTCTACTGCGCTTTCGTAGACTTGGAAAAGGCGTATGACAGAGTGGTAAGGAATAAATTGTGGTCGACATTGTCTATGTATGGGGTGAGCAGTAGTTTGATACGAGCACTGAAATCACTTTACGATGATTCCACTGCTATCAACAACTCATTAAACCCGAATACGACACTGTTCTTTTCATTGCTTGTGTATAGTCACGTACGCTTCTGCGGCGGTGTTGCCAGATTTTTTTGTAATTACCTTACCTAACTTTAACTTCATCTGAAAAATACCAAGAATAAAAACATGGCAACGATGTGGTTCTGCGCATGTACAAGTGGTAGATGATTATTATTATAAACCATGTAAATGATTGTATTTTGAAATAGCTTTGTAACAAATTGGAAGAAAGAAGACGAATAATTTTTTTTTATAGGAAAAGTACAAAATTTCAAAAGTGGCATATACGGTTTGGTAGCACAGGACGTTTTTAAATATTTAAATAAATCAAAATACGCCAAAATGAATTTCACAGTTTCGGCTAGTTTTTTCGAAATTTACGGTAAATTGGTGTTCGACTTGTTGGCGAAGAAAGGCCGATTGCGAGTATTAGAAGACGGTAAGCAGCAAGTCCAAGTGGTCGGTTTGACTGAAAAAATTGTAACCAAGGTAAGGATGATCGATAAGGGATTTATTTAATTGTTTTAACTTTTTTTATTTATAATAAGGATAACTCCGGTCGTGGTAACCCAAATGTATTACAAACATTATTGAAAATCCGATCTTGATCAATAATAATGTACTAACTTAAATCACTGAGGTAGATTATATTAGATTCAATTAGATGGGAGGTTTTTTGTTACTATGCATTTCGGCCTTATGAGGTCTTTTGTGCCCACCCGGTAGTTAGAGTTTCTCCTCCAGCCTCAGTAGTTTTACCAACTTCCAGAGGCTATTGGGGGTCCTGATGTAGCACTCTGGCTCAGGTTATTATTTGCCTAGGCACAGAATGACCCTGTGGATCCGTTCCATTTAGCCAGAACTTCTGAGTACAGCCACTTTTTTATGGTGCTCCTTCTGAGGCTTTTTGAAACTCCATGGTGGGGTTCAAGTCCGATGGGGACAGTCTCTGAGCCCGTTTTGGTCAGTATATGTCTGTTTTGGTCAGTACATTTGCCTCTTCGTTCTCTTTTATCCCCGAGTGTCCTGGAATCCATACTAGTGAGACATGTCTGATATGTCCTCCAGGGCATTCTTGCTATCCATTACGTTTCGTGATGCGATATTTGGAGAGGCCAATGCTTTCAGCGCGGCTTGGCTATTGAAGCAGATTGCTATTATTTTATTTACAAAGTTTAGCCTTCTTATTTCCATAGCACAGTGTTTAATTGCAATCGACCCGGCTTGAAACACCTTAGCGTGTCGACTCAGACTGATCGACATCTTTATTTTCTTTGATTTCTTGGACACACCCGCTCCAGTGCTACAAGACATTTTGGAGCCGTATTTGTACCAGATTGTGTAAACATACAGTGGAATTCGGTTTTTTCATGTCTCTCTTTCAGGAAAGAGGATATGAAATTTTCTAGTGAAACAGTAGTGTTGCAACGCTTGGCTTATCCAATATTGGATCTGCTCGAAATTACTAAGATAAGAGGTTTTGATCGCTTATTAAATGTGACACCACTAACTGTGTGGTTTTATCGTTATTATCTTAGGAATGTTCTGGCAATAACTCCTGATGATTATTCTCTAATAATAGAGTTTTGTTAATAATTTATTAGACAATAGAAAAATGACCAAGATTTAGTAGTTCATGCACATTTTTTAGATGAAATGTCATATTTTAACGTCACAAACATATTATACAAAAAAATAAAATTCATTTCATTTGTAGAGCGCTTTACTGAATTACTCTGTATATCAAGAATGTAACTTGATGGTCCTTTAATTTTCATAAAAAACATTGTTCGTGCACGCCTCACTTCTGTCAAATTTTTTTAAAAATTCTAATTTTGTCTGTATCATAAGTTACACATTTTTTTTATTAAAATAAACAAGGAAGTGGAAAACAAATTAATTCTGAAAATGTGTCCAATTAGAGCGAAAATATTCGACCATACCCAACTGGAATGTCATTGATATGAGATTTCGAAAAAAGTCTCAACAAAATAAGCTGCCTTGTATCTTTAAAAAATGTCTTTTTAAAAGTTTACAGCAAAAAATGTTTTTGAAATAAAATTTCGTATTGGACACTACACTAGTTCTATGCTAGAGAGAAAACTCGTCGAGCTAACAAAATCTGTTAGGCTCCTTGTCTTTTTCTAATTGTCCTTTGCTCGACTATAGCGTAAGAGAGACCGCAAAAGTATACAAAGTTCTGCACAAAGAGGAGACGCCAAGAATATTTGCCGGGTATAATTTATTTATGACAGATCATTTTTCAATAATACTGAGGAGGTTAGAGATTTTCCGTAAGGAATTATTTTTTAAATTTATGCCGCTTATTATTTTCTAAAAATTGGATAAATCCATAAAATTTTAATGACAGTCGAATTTTGAACCCTGTACATTATAATATTTTTAATATAAGTCAGTTTTCACTAGAAATCCATAGTCTTTGTTTGACTAGCGTAGTAGTAGTCAGTTATGAACTTGACTAGTCTAGACCTATAAGTCTGTTGACACTAGCAGTCTGAGGTTATGTTGTTTGTAACGATATGAGAACAATTAATAGAAAGTTAGCTAAAGTACAATGTGTATTTGTTTTGCAAACATGTTGGAACCATGACCTTAGTTATAGTAATTTTTATGATTTGTTTTCGAACGTTTTCCAAACATATTCGAAAATTAAATTTACTATTTAAAGAGACCGGGTCGGTGGCGGAGATTCCTCGTTCAAGAAGCACAAAATCTATTGAATCCTAATTTAGCCACGTTTAAATAGTATGGGATAGCAAGTAAAAGCCTACAAAGAATTTAAAAAAGTCTGCAGTTTAGACCTACTGTACTTCAAGATCTGTGTATATATATATATATATATATTTTCAGGTCGAGCATGTCTTGGATCTTATCCAAAGGGGCAGTTTGGAAAGAACTTCCGGCCAAACATCAGCCAATTCAAATTCTTCCCGATCACATGCCGTTTTTCAAATAATTTTACGAAAAAACGGTTCGAAACACATCGATGGCAAATTTTCGCTTATAGATTTAGCCGGTAATGAAAGGGGAGCAGATCATAACAAATCAAATCGTCAAACACAAATTGAAGGTAATTTACTATTTATATCTACAATATAAATCATACCATAAATATTACAAACAATATACTAAACACGACGATAACTTAAAAACGAACAAGTCAATTATTTAAATAATGAAAATGTCACTGTTTTTGACTGGTGTTCGGTAAAACCGGACTGTATTTATTTAATTAATTAGCAAATAATTT
Source organism: Agelastica alni (assembly GCA_950111635.1). Lineage (NCBI taxonomy): Eukaryota > Metazoa > Arthropoda > Insecta > Coleoptera > Chrysomelidae > Agelastica > Agelastica alni. The sequence goes on from OX467716.1 coordinate 13,178,572, forward strand.
ATCCCGATCGAATTTCGAACAAATTAAATGAGTCAAAAAAATATTGGAATAAATGTTAATTGCGAAAAAAAATAGGACTCACCTTTACCGTTTTTTCGCCTCACACTCCGATGCTCGCCGTGGGATAAGACAGGCTGGGAATATTGCTAGAAAGGAATGTTGGAAGGGATATGTTCCTTAGAGAACCCACTTAGGGTTTGGCCCGTTGTGATACCGTAATGGACGGCGTTGCCCTCCTTTTGTACCGTGAGAAACAGTTAGAGTAAGGTCTTTAATGCTAACTATGCTGGTATAGAAAGCCGTTAGTTAAAATGTCATTAGTTTGACGTAGATTCAGTTTAGGCCAAGTCTGCTTCGATGATATGGGTTCATTTTGCCTCCTCAGGTTGGCTATATACCTTACTGTACAGAAGAATCCGAGAGTTTGCAATTGGTACTCCTGGCTAAGATGAGACAGATAAAGCTGGGAAAGTGGTGCCCTCTCTTGCTAGCTCCTCCGCCCTAGTTGCCTGGTACGTCCTTTAGGCCGGGATGCTCCTTACCTTGATGTTATTCCTGAAATTGCGAAGATGTATAAGTAACTCTACAGTCCTAGCTGGCCCATGGCTTGGTTTGAGATTTTTTTCCTTTTCATCCTATCCAGGCATTTTTCCCTTCCAGTTTTGCACCCCCCAGTAAATTTATGTCCGCCTCTACTTCACTCTTCTATCGTTTCTTTGGTCTTCCTCTTCTCTTTTTTTCTCCTGCTGAATTACATTTTTGAAATCCTATTTTGAGCCATCCTTTCCACATGTCCCATTCATCTTAGCTCTAACAAATCCTAAAATGCTGGGCTCTTGATAAATGTCTTTGAGTACCTGGTTTGTTCTTCTTTCCTACATTTCATTGACTTATTTTCGCAAGAAAATGTTCCCAAAATCCATATTTTGTAATTATAGGTCTAATTACTGTTCTATAGAGTCTAATCTTTAATATCCTTAAAATTTGTTCACTTTTTAGTAGGTGGTTCAGGCTAAACAAAAATCTGTTTCTTTTTCCCATTGCTATAATTTTTCCTGCGTACCAGGCTTCCTTGTAAATATGTCTCCCAAGCAGGCATACTGCTCGACTTCAAAATTTTATATTTTGCCACTATTTATAATTACTCTAAAACTATTTCCTCCAATAACATGTTTATGTTTTCATTTCATATTTTTTTTATTTCTAAACCTTTTTTCTTTGCAGTTTCTTTTAATATTTTATGCGCTTGTTGGAGATCTTTTTTATTTCTGCGAATACTAAAAATTGGCGTTTATAAATAGCAAATGTGAATCTTTCCGGTGTTGGTATCTCCTCTTACTGGAAATTACGAAGAGCTGGGACAATTTCGTCTGACTCCGTGTTGATAGCAAGAATGAGTTTGACTGATCTTTAAAATTAAACTATAATGCGAATTCGAATAATTCTGTTTGTAGGTACTCAATTACATCGACAAAACGATGTTACTACTACTACTGGGTTCAATTCAATACTCCAAAGCTTATTTACTACTAGTTTAGGTTAGGTTAGGTGAGAGGGGTGTAGTGAGGTCACCCCTCCACTGCGACCCTTAATGGCTCTATTGTGGCTCACCCCTATTGGTTACAGTTCACCGCACAATATAGTTCTTCTCGCGAAGTTCATGGTTGTATAAGGTGAGATTTTCTTGAAATCGATAGGTTAGTAAAACCTTATTCGTTTCGTCTTTCACGCAGCAAAACCGACAATCCGTTTGTTGGTTTAGACCTATACTTTCGAGGTGGTATCTTAGACGACAATGTCCTGTGAGTGGTCTCGTTTGAATTCGCAGATAATCCCTACTAGATTCCAGGAACTGATTGGTTGTGTTTCTCGAGGGTTTAGGTAAAAATGCCTTTGAATGTGTCAACCCTGGTAGATCAAACCAGTGCGTGAGTCTTTTTCTCCCCGCCCAGTCCGAAATAATGATTTTGGCAGCACTTGCATTCGATGCAACTATTATTATTTATTATTTTTGTTCCCTATTTAATTCGCACCGTTGTAAACGTTCATCTTACTGCTTCTTCAATTAACATCTTTAGATCGCTATTTTTCATCCCATTTTAGAAAGATAATAAACTAGAGGTAGAATATTTGCAGGATTTGCTTATGGACATTTCATTAAAACTAATTGTACAACACTGTTCCTGCGATCGTATAGTTTCTACCTTAAGTTTTAGTTGTTTTAAAATTAATCTAGAAAATCTAGGTAAGAATTTGGATTTTCCAAGCCAGCTTCGAATTGTAGCGGCCATACATACAGTTTATGCACAGAGGACGAAACGTGAATTCCCTAAAATTCCAAGCACCAATTTCACTAAAAACCTTTTTGTTCTTAAGTCGTGTCCTTTTCAAGAAAGCACGTATAAGACCCTAATCTTTACGACCCTAAGTTTTGCTCCTTTGCAATAACGCACGTATACGATCCTACTTTTGACCAGAATCTTCTTTCCTCTTCAACTACTCACGTACAATCACAGTAAATCGGTGTGATTCTAAAAAATCAATTTCCACCAACCTCGCAACAAACTTCGACAGTCTCTCAACCAACTCCAACAGTCTATCGACGAACTTCAACACTGACGCACATCGCGCCTTTCTTACAAAGTTTTTCTTTCATTTCGATAAATACACGTAGTTAACGGTAATTCTATTTGTGCATCATTTCCCTAACACTCGTCACTCACTTTTCCCAAAGAATTGTTAAAATTGAAGGTAAATTTATACCTTTATTAAATAAAAACTTGTAGGCTGGTGGAGATTTAAAATACAAATTAAAAGCAGAAGTTTCTTCCTTTTTTGTCCCCTTTGTTTGATTTTTATCGTTAATTTGTATTCGAACCAGCGAAAAATATTGACGGATAATAATTTTTTTCTTCCAGAAAAGTTTGACGTTTTAACTTTGTTCGAAAAAATTTATTTTTTTCTTCTAAATCTTGTTATTATTCCTGCTTGCCTTTTGTTTTAAATGATTGATTTTTAATTTTTTCCTTCAAGTTCTTTCGAAAAACTATCAAACAATCTCTTCCTTTAAAAATCACGTTTTAAATATGGTAAATTGTTTATGTTGTTGTAGCAGCAGCTTCACGTGTCACGTCACTTCATTTCCCGCCGCCGTCGTCGGGAGTCTAACAAACTCTGCCACTTTGGCTGGATTTTATTACATGTCTAATGGTATAATAGATGTGAGGTTGTCTGGGCAGGTGAATAGGTGGTTGGTATCATGTGGAGTTCCTTCACATAGACTACATTTGTTTTCTCGTGTTGGTTCTATTCTACTCATGTATGCGTTAAAGATTTTGGACCAACCGGACCGTAGCTGTACAAGAGTTGTTCGGGAGCAGCGTGGAAGTTTCTGCTCTTCTTGGAAGGTGGGGGTATGTTAAGGGCTCTGTTGGGTTAATATTGCCCTATTGCATTCTCCACGGTTCTGGTATGGAGTTCTTTGTGTATTGCCTTGAGTGTTGAGTAGTCAATTATTGGTCCTGGTAGTTGGTCGGAGATGTTTCTATGCTCATTCCGCACTGTTTTTCTTAAGCTTCGGGGTGGGTTTCGGTTATTTATGATGGAATTGCAATGATGTTCTGGTTGGTGACAGGAGGTAAGATATAATTAAGCGAGCAGTGTGTTGTTGTGATCAAAGATCGCAACACTGGCTTTTTTACCTTTTGTTTGCAATGCGCAGTCTAGAGTCGGCGCAGTGGTAAGTTTACTCTTAACGCGCCGTCTTGATGCGACGCAACAGTAGTATTCCTCGATTCATTCGACCGTCGAGAACGACGGTCGTTTAATAGTATTGTTCCGACAATCGTAGCGAGCGGCTGTCATTCATTTCTTTATTTTCACATACAGTTTATTTTTCCATTGTGATTAAACCTACTACTACCTAATTTTAATTCGTTGTATCTGTTGTTTCTTTCTTTTATTAGTCCTATTTCTCCATAGCTTTGAATTAATTTCATTGCTTGCAGTAAATTACTAGTCGGTACAAGTGCATTGTGTTTTTGAAGATAGAAATACCAATATTTTGTGTTAAATGAAAACCTTTAAAAAACCAGCCAAATTGTGATTACTTCCAGTCCACTATATCGAATTTGAGTAATTATTTCTCCCATGTAGGAAAAGGAAAATTATAAACCCCCGATTCCTACACCTGTAAACTGATCCAGTTTAGTTTAGTAGGTATAAAGATTAAAAGCGTTTCCCTGTTTTTTTTCCAGCAGTTTTCAGCCAATGCCTTCATCATGTTGTTCCTTGCTCTTAGTTTGGGTGAATATTCGATCGAATATGAGCTCCAATATTTTTGGGCTGATGATTTGTTCACTAAATATGACCACCCCTCTCCTCCCACTCACTTCCCGCGCGCTAGTAACGATCATGCTGTTTCCTGAGGGGATTAAATAAGGATGCAATCTTTTTCTATGTTCGGGTTGATTCCGGTATCTACGCCCGATGTCTTAGTCTGGTGGTTTTTATCTAATTTTTGGCATTTTCGTATATGTAAATCATAAGTTGTTTTAATTTATCCGGAGCTTGCTTCGGCCCTGATCGACCGAAGTCTTTCAAGTCACATCTTTGCGACATACATTACACAGATAAAGTCACGAATCATTAGACATTAAGATGTAACTTTGGCAACGTTGTAGCGGAATATACTTGCACCTAGACGAAGAGAGATATCGTGTTCCACTTCCTTACATCCCAGAGTATTATATAGCGGATAGGAATGGTTTCAGCAATATTTCCAACTCTCTCTCCGTTCAGAAATTTTCTCTGATTTTGTAATAATCAACAACAAAAATAATAAATAAAACCACGTTGTATTTAAATAAAATTCACTCGTACAATGCAGATTTTTCCAACATTTATTTATTTGTAATGGTCTATTTTTATGCATTGTAACTAGTAATCATGTCAGGCTTAGTTTCATTAATTAAATATATTTACCGGCAACATTGTTATACTGGATAAATACCGTGGTTTTTAATGTCGTCTAGCTAAAGTGTTGAAAAATGTATCTTTTAATTGCTTATTTGGTCAGTTTAAAAAATCTATTAAATGGGTACCAATGCACTTGTTAACACCAGGACTTGTTAGTTGGCATTTCTTCTTTCTGGAACACCCCACAGAAGACTTAAGTAATATCAAGGTCTGAAAGGTAGTAGTCTTCTTTTTGTAGTTGTTTTAATAATTCGGGAAATTCTTTTAACAGGGTTTTCACATTTACATCTGTTAGTTTCACTTTGTACGGTATACATAGAGGTTTGTCATATTTTTTTGTAATTCTTTCCATACTCACTCCAAGAACTTCTCGAACACCTCTGGCCATCTGATGTCTCGCATAAACAAGACCGGAAAATTTTCCTCGGAGATAACTGTTATTCGAGCCACATAATTATCTCTTTTTTTACAAGTTCACTTTCTCCATTGCATTCTTCTAAACCACATAACTTCACTACCATTATATTGTCGCAAAAAGCATCTGTTATGGGTCTAATTGCCTCTCTTAGCATCTCCTCTCCTTTCATGTAGTCGATATTTCCAATATACTAATTAGATAGTAATCCGAACCTTTCGTTAGTCGGTTTATCCTTTCTCCCATATATCTCGCTCACATTATAAAATCCGTTGGATGACATGTTAACACTTCTACAATCTACTAATCACTAAACTGGGTATTGTTTTAGACGCTCTTAATTATAGCAAATGTGGAAAGAAGTTCGGGTATCTTCGGTATTGCATAACAAAAGTACATAATATATGAAGGTGGAGTGGGGGTCGTGAAAACTCGATCGTGGAAGGTAAGGTTATGCGGCTTTCTTACCGATATGACAGATGAAAGTTAACGTAAATTCAAATTTGACGTCAAGATGGCCACTGTAACAGTTGATTTTGCTGACGATGAGCCTATTTCAGCATTGACATTGTTGCCAGACGTTTGGTAAATGCGCCTACATTGTTGCCGGACGTTTGCGATTGTCTCTACAAGTAAAATCCGAACCATATAACGGTAGTTGACGTCTGACGTTTGGTAGTTGGCGTTTGACATTTAACGTTTAACGGTTGACGTTACTAAGCGTTCTAAGATTTCTATAGTCCACTAACATAAAGTTGAATATATAAGAACGATGAATGCAAATTCATGTCAGTATCGCACAGATAAGCAGAAAATCGGTGATCGTCAGTTGAGTAAATTTTAAGAAAAGAGTGCTAAGCTAAGTTGTGAGAAGCAGATGTACCTGTGACAAAAATTCTAAAAATGTCACGACTATTATTCATTTTTCTGACAGCCGTTTTAAATGATGTATTCTATACAAACGAACCCATCGATATCAAGATTCTAAAGATATGCTTCGATAATGAAAGAAAAAACTGCAGTCAATCGTCATGAGCAATAATAAACAAAACATAGTGAATTATGGACGACTACCGGTAGGGAGTTACCAAAAGGAAATAACTCATTTTACAGAATCAAATTTCTATTGAATGGAACTCAAGAGAAAAGAGAATGGCAAGCTACACCATCGACATTGAAGAAGAAAGTCATAACAACAGATGTCAATATGCAAAATGAAATTTATAAAATGTTTTTAATATTTTATTTGATATAAGCAACTATAATTATTTCAATAATTAAATTGGTTGTTTCTTTCTTACATATTATCAAAATACATCAGACTCCACAGTGATATTTGCTCTTTCTTTTTCTTCTACTGGCTCAAACAAATTTGTAAATTTAATGTCTTTTGAAATGTAGATTTTCCTGGTCAGGGGATTCCACACTCTGTACCCATTTGATGCATATCATGCAAAAATTCCTTTTTGGCTTCTATCATCTATTTTCTTCAGGTGTCCCAAATTTTTAGTGTTTACTATTGACTCAAACTGTTGGAGGTTTGACAGTTCAGTTTTCTTTCCATACCAAGCTTCTGCTAGAGTTGAATTGAGGGATATGTGGGATAGTCCCGACTAAAATAATTCCTTTTTCTTTTCACCAATTTTTACATTCATTACTTCTGTACTCTCCTTCATTGTCGCATCTAATCTTTTCAGTTTTTAAATTAAAATGAGCTTTTGCTTCTTTTATGAACTGTCTTAAGTATTGTTCAGTTTCACTTTTATGTCTCCGAAGAAACACTTTTAGAAAATGTGTATAATCATCCAAACAAGTATTCTTCATCATCATAAGTGATAGGAGATACTTTTCAGCAGATATCTGTGTGAATGACCTCTAGCGGTTGTTCTGCTGTGTCTCATAGTATTGAATGGTTTTATTATCATTTTGGCAATAGTGCATGATTCTCAGAACTCTTGTGTGTTGCATTTCTGTATCAAATAACATACACCATTACAAAGTTGTGGCACTCTCTTAAGATCATTGAAATTTATATGTCCCAATTTGTTGTACCATTTAAGTGCCTTTTCTTGTATAATGAGAGCTTCTTCTTTACTTTGATTTTCAAAATCTATAATGTATAGACCATTTTCTGTCTTCTCACCCTGCATTACAACATCTTTTTCTTTATATGTAACCTCACCATGTATTATCTTCACTTCAGTTTCTGTGAATACTGCTGTTCCTTCTTTATTTGTAATTGTATTTACAGATAGATTTCTTGTCAAGTTTGGTACATAATCAACATTTGTCAAGGTTACATTAGTGCCTTCAACATTGCCTGCCAGATGAGAAGTTAATCCAGATCCCTTTTTGGCACAGCCTATTTGTATTTCTTCAGTCTTTTTGATATTTGTCAGTAAATAATTTTTACAAATCATATGACCAGTAGCTCCACTGTTAAATACAAAATTGTTATCCAGATGGACTTCTTCATTGGATAGGTATGATTTTGTTAAGTAACTCACTCTATTATTCATGTTACTTCTATCTTGTCTTCTATTTTCATGATCTTCTTTACAACTGCATTTTTCTTCAGGATGGTTGTCTTTCTTGCAGTATTTACATGTTGAGAAAGTTTTTCCTTTCCAGCATTCAGATTCTGTGTCTTATTACACTTCTTGCATTGCTTGAATGATGATTCCTCTGTTTTATTTTTCAGTTTCTTTCTGCAATCTCTAACCCAATGTCCTTCTTTGCCACAGAAGTTGCACTTGCCTTTATTCTTTTTGGTGTTGTATGTTGCTTTGAATACTACTTTTGTGTCTTGATTATAGTTTTCTTTTACTTCATCCTCTTCTTTCAGCAATCGAGATTTAAGATTTGCCAAGGTTCAGTCTCCTGATGGAGTAGAGTCCCATGCACTCCCAAAATGTTTGAATTTGTCTGGAAGATTTTGCAAGGTTTTGGCTATCAGCATCACATTATCCATATTAACTCCAACATTATTAAGTGTAAATAACAGATTTTGCAGGCATGATATATTAGCCATAACATCACTTGATTTGTCATAACTGAAACTGTAGAATTGTGACAACAATTGGTGGTTCTTTGCCAATTCAGTATATTTTTTATACACCTGTAGATCTTTAAACATTTCTTTTGCAGTTTTTGAAGTCATAACATGGCTCTTCATTTCTAAGCTTATTGTTCTTAAGATGATGTGTTTTGCACTTGCATCTTTGCATTTCCATATTTCAATCTTCTTGGTATCTGGTCGCATTCTTCCAGGGTTGATGTGCCATCCACGACGGACATTAATTGTTTTGCCTCGAAGAGAATTTGTATTTCGAATTCCCCCAAGGTATAGGATGCAGCATCGGTGAGTTTAGAGACGGAATCTATTTCTTCCTTTGTGGTTATGACCACGACCACGCTTTACACTGTTTCAAATTTTTTTGAAGAACTTGTATTTTTATATTATTCATTCACTTAGAGAGTTAGAGTACTCCCTGGGCCCATAACCTGTTCGTTTATTTGTATTGTTTATTTTGTATTTAATGTATTCTTTAATATTTTTGGGAGAATGAACTCACATCTTCAGACTATCTGTCTATATTATTTTATTAATGTCAGTTTTTGTTAATACTTGACAGGTGACAGACCAATCCGAATAAATATTTACCTTAGTAGCGAATGTACCTTTAAGTATATTTTATAATTATTAAAGAGTAAAAAAAAAGATAAAAAATGATTTGTTACATTCAACAATCTTCGACCCTATATTATTATGGATATTCCGAAATAATCATGACCCTATATGGCCACCATCTCACATTAATTTGACCAAAGTCTTTTTGACATTTTCGACCATACGTCATGTTACACCTCTTCTTCTTAAGAAAGAAGTCGTTTTATTTTATTTAAAATAAAGCAGTTAATGCTGAAAAATAACAACTACTTCTCAGAAGAATTCTTAATTTCTCAATTGAATGAATTTTGAGGGAATGGTGAGATCAGTTTACGAACCTATCCATTTTTTTCCTAAAAAAACTAACTCAATAAACACTAATTAAACAAAACCACGTTAGGGCGCCAAGTAATTTTCCTAAAAATCAATTAAAGGAATACAAGGAAATCAAACCTAAAAAAAAATTCAACCTTGCTATTAAATTTAATACTTTTAAAACAAACAACGTATTTCGTCGTATTTTAACCGGCTTCATTACTGCTATCACCTTTTTTTTGGAAACGATTAAAAGCTAAAAATATAAAAAGAAGTTTATTACAATAAAAAAAAACTGTTCATACTCCGCTAAAAAAGAATTCAAATAAACTAGGAAATAAACAAAAAAAATTAATTTAACAAATAGCATAACTTTCAATTTATACTTTGCGAAGAATAAAAAAAATTAAGCAGGTTGTTTCCCAAATGGAAAAATGTTTCCACTTCAATTGCCGAGAAAAAATTCTAAAATCCAAGAAGTAGTAACTCAAAATTGTAGAAGATTCCGGAAAAATCCTGTAACGTCGGAAAGCAAAACGTCTAAATACGCCAAACGTCGAAAAAATTCTAAAACGAAGAATCCAAACCAGGAAAGTCTATATGGCTAACTATACAAAGTCTAAATGTCGAATGGTCGAATGGTCCAAAAAGTAGGTCCAATATGGTCCGAAAAGTCGGTGAAAAGTCCAAAAGTCGGTGAGAAGTAGGTGGAAAGTAGGCGAAACATCGGTGAAAAGTCAGTCACTACAATAAATTAACACTAATAATAACTTAAAATAATACTTTCGACATTAATGAGGTTTTTTTGCAAACCTGTATAAAATCGAAACTAACAAAAAATCAAAGCCGACATACACATAAATTTTTTAACAAATAAGTAAAAATCAGTATTGCTTCCCAAAAGAAAACACAATGAAATAAGATTACTTTTCTCTGGGAAAGTAATGTAATACTGGAAATAAAATAAACTTACTAATTATACTACACATCTAACACATAGATCTACAATAGAATTATCACCGACTTTTCTGTTGAACTGAACGTTACATTTAACAATCCGTGCCTTTTTATAACAAATTGTAAATCGTATCAGCTGTTATCGCTCACTATTTGATAAAGACATGATTAGGTTAGGTTGGAATTAGAATTAGAATTAGAATTAGTTTGGAATTAGAATAAATTCGTTAATATGCTAGTACCGGCTTTAATGATTTACTATCATAGTAGTTGAGGAAAAATTCCCGTTACAGTCACCATCACCGTCCCACTTTAATCTGACCAAAGACTAATATCTTTTTGGCACCTTCGACCCTTTATAATTAACGATATGAGGTATTTACAAAACGCACAGGGTAGGCTGATACTGGATACTTCAGAACGGAATGGTGCGACTACATCGAGTACCTATTTCACGATACCCGGCCAGAACTTCAGGAAGAATTATTTGATCAAGGCCAAGGCTTGGACATAACAAAGGCAAAAGTTCAATATGCACTGTCAATTTCAAAAAATGGTAAAGCTAGTGGTCCTGATGACGTCTATATAGAAGTTCTAAAAATACTGCAAAACGAATAATCACTGAACACGTTGGTGAAGCTATTCAATCTTATTTACCGAAACGGCAGTATACCTTCTGATTGGTTAAAATCTTTTTTTGTCCCGCTCCCCAAAAACACGAAAGCCAAGAACTGCGGTGATTATCGTCTTATTAGCCTGATGAGCCATGTGCTTAAACTCTTCTTGAAAATAATACACAAAAGAATATATGCGAAGTGTGAGACAATGATGGGGGACTCTCAGTTTGGTTTTTGCAATGGCTTTGAAACAAAGGAGGCACTATTTAGCATACAGGTTCTTATCCAAAGGTGCCGGGGTATGTCGGTGATCGTTTACGCATGTTTTATCGATTACGAAAAAGCCTTTGATAAAGTTAAGCACGAAAAACTGATCAACATTCTTAGAGAAATAGGACTGGAACAACGAGACCTCAGAATAATAGACAACCTTTACTGGAACCAAAGTGCTCACATAAGAATCGATAACACCGCGTCTGACGAGATTAAAATCCTGAGAGGCGTTCGTCAAGGATGTATTTTATCACCACTGTTATTCAATTTGTATTCCGACAGGATATTTAAAGAGGTGTTGGATGAATGTGACGAGTGGATATCTGTCAATGGGATTAATATCAACAATCTGAGGTACCTATGCGGATGACACAGTTCTTGTTGCCGACTCCCTGGAAGGACTGCAGAAACTGGTAAGCCGCGTGACGGTTGCAAGCTCAGAGGCCGGACTTAGCCTGAACGTGAGAAAGACAAAGTGGCTAGCAGTTAGCAAATCAAACAACGTGGACGGACACCTGGCAATTAACGGTCAACGAATTGAGCGAGTAGAAACTTTTAAATATCTTGGGTGTCATCTAAATGAGAAGTGGGACGGCATGCAGGAGATTCGTGCCAGAATAGAACAAGCTCGTGCTTCGCTCCTGAAGATGCGTAAGGTAATGCGGTTCGCTAATACGTGTTTAGCATACTGTTTTATGGAATGAAAGCTTGGACTTTGACAGATGCGATGTGCAAAAAATTGGAGGCCTTTGCAATGTGGACATACAGAAGGCTATTAAGAATCTCCTGGATAGAAAGAGTGCGTAACACCGAGGTACTTCAACGCCTTGACAAGCAGCCGGAAGTTCTGTTTACACTAAAAAAGCGCAAACTGAAGTATTTCGGTCACATCTTAAGGAATGACAAGTATCGACTTTTAAAGCTTATTAAAGAAGGGAAGATCAAAGGACGAAGAGGCCCGGGTAGAAGAAAGATATCCTGGCTAAAAAACTTAAGACAATGGTATGGAGTAAGCACTACCACATTGTTCCGCCGAGCTGTAGATAAGGTTATGATAGCGCTAATGATTGGCAACGTCCGAGGAGGACAGGGCACCTAAAGAAGAAAATGAGGTATTCCGAAAAAACCATGACTTGGCATCTTTGTCACAACCCTGTATATTCAACGAACATGATCATCGCCGTCCCACTTTAATCTGACTAAAAACTAATGCCTATTTGGCATCTTTAACCCTACGATCATGATCGTCCCACTTCAATCTGACCAAAGTTGGACTAATGCCTTTTTGATCTCTTTGACCCTGTATACGTCTTTGTCCCTACGTCGCGTGACCGTGCTACTTTAATCTGACCAAAGTTAAACTAATTCCCTTTTGGCATCTCCGACCCTACGTGACCATCACCCCTTCTATCTGATTAAGATTAGACTAATGCTTTTTTGACATCTTCGTTACATCCCTGTATACGTCACGTGACTATCATTGTTCCACTTCAATCTGACCAAACACTAATGCATTTTTGGCATCTTTGCACACCTCTTTATTCATCACGTGGCCATAGTCGTTTGTCCCACTTTAATCTGACAAAGTTAGACAAATGCCTTTTTGGCATCTTCGTCCCTGCGTAACCATCACCGTCCCACTTCAATCTGACCAAAGACTAATGCCTTTTTGGTATCGTTGACCTACGTCGCGTGACCATCGTCGTCCTACTTCAATCTGACTAAAATTAAACTAATGCCTTTTTGGCATCTTCGACCCTTCGTCGCGTGACCATCGTCGTCCTAGTTTAATCTGACCAAAGTTAAACGAATGCCTTTTTGGCATCTTCGAGCCTGTATACGTCTTTGTCATGACCTTACGTCGCGTGACCATCGTCGTACTACTTCAATCTCACCAAAGTGCCTTTTTGGCATCTTCGATTCTGTATACGTCTTTGTCCGTACGTCGCGTGACCGTCCTACCGCGTGACCGTCCTACTTTAATCTGACCAAAGTTAAACTAATGCCTTTTTTATATCTTCGATCCTCACCATACCACTTTATTCTGACCTTTTTGACATCTTTGACCTTACGTCACGTGACCATTATACTTCAATCTGACCAAAGTGCCTTTTTGGCATCTTCGACCCTACGTCACCATCTTTGATGTGACCACACCCGATTCACAATATATATGTTTATATAGAACTTCAAATCAGGAATGAGGAAAAACAGATAAATTCCAACAAAAAAAAACAATGTCAATGAGTATGCACACAAATCATATTTTAACTCAGTACATAAATTATTTAATGATATTAAAGGCTCAACCTTTAGCCACATTATTCTGTCACTAGGTTGGAATGAAAAATTCTATACGAGTGGAATATTCCGAGCGCAAGCGATAGCGAGCGCGAGGAACCACGAGTATCGAATTTTTTTATTCTAACCGGGTAACAGACGATATTTTCTCCACGACCAAAGAATTTAAATAAAAAATATTTTAAAGAACTTAAGTTATTTATTGAAACATAGATATGTATTAGTTGGTATTAATATTTATTTGTTGGTACAGTTATTAAAATAAAATAACGGTGCATTTGAAATATTTTTTGTAAATTTTTTCTAAAACAGAATTGGATGAGGCAGACGTAATTTTTATATTCCTATTTTGATTTTTGAGGAAGTTGGTTTCTGTTATGTTATCAGCGTAATTTGTAATCTAAGGAGGAGTATTTTCAAATTCTAAATCTGATTCACTTCAAATTCTCGCCCATTTTTATACAAATCTTTTACAAAATAACTTTTAAGAACGACGCGTCTCTAATTTATTTTGAAACTGATATATACTTCAAATAGTTTTTTGACATCCATGGCAATCACTATTGTTAAAACAATTAAACAAACTTTACACAATGTTTGTAAGATGTTAATGGCGTTAAATGAAAATGACCTTGTGGAGCTCGTGCTAAAAACAGAGGGGCCGCCATAAAATTTTCGAGTTTCTTTCGGTTTTTGGTCTATAACTTTTTTCCTTACATTTTACGACTAAAGTTATTATACACTTTTTAAAAGAAGATTGAATTTCCTATAATTTGCACTTGCTAAAATATAAATATATAAAAAACCATAATAGTATTATAGAAAACTATAACAACTTTTTTAAAATCGAAATAAGAATAAAATTATATAAAACTAATTTTTAAAAAACCAGCTAACTTCGCTGCATTTTAACCTATACTGTGGGTGTATGTGGGTCGATTATATATCAGAAAACAACTACACTCCTGGCTATATGCCTACGACAAGCATTGAATTACATCTGATCATAATCGTGCATAATCCCATTTCGAGTGATATGCAGATGCTTGTCAAGTAAAAGAAATAATTATTAAATTTATCCACCTATGGACCGGTTTCGTGGTGTTGCTCCTTGTCAGCACAGGGTAGGTCATGACAAACTCATGTTTGCCCTTCGAATAGACAAATCAACAACTCCAACTCTTACCAAGCATACATGAAGGACTGCGAAACGTATTTTTTCATGGAAAAATGTTATAGACCAAAAACCGAAGGAAGGTCGAAAATATCGTGAATTTTCGCCCCCCCCCCTGATTTTAGCTCAAGCTTCACAAAACTTGGATTTAACGCTATCAACATCTTACAAACAGTGCATAAAAGTTTTATCATTTTTTCTCACATCAACTACCTGCTGACTGAAATATTGCTTAACATTGTATCATTGATAATTTTTAGCACTTTACTCAATGTAATACAAAAAAAAAGATGTTTTATTTTAAAAAGGAATGGAAATATAGTTTTGCATGCGATCCGGTAAAGGCGCCACGAGATACATTTTAAATATTTTCAGTAAAAGATTATAGATCGCTCTAGCGATCATCATCCAATGCATTTAGCACAGGCTGTTTTCCACTATGTTGTCTTTATACAATGATGCTACCATTGTTGTCTTTATACAATGAGTCTACCATCTGTTTCCGTCTCTGATCTCTGTGAACCTTTCCTGATGCCATACGCTTTGCAGGTTCCTGACATTTTAATCGTTGGATTTATATATCATAGATAGCTGATTCGTAATAATACAAAATCAAAAAATAGCGCGATTTCTGACTCATTTTATTTTTAAAGTTATGACCTAGACTAGTTCACAATTTAAAAAATATACAAAAAATACTGAAAAGAGATACAAACAAAACTTTAAAATTTATCTATAACTTAGGGTGTTTCGAAAACTGCGGAACTAATAAAAATTAATTGACAAAATAATTTGTATTGCAACAGATAATTTTTTATTGTTTAGGAGCCGATATTAACAGAAGCCTACTAGCGTTAAAAGAATGCATTCGAGCTTTGGGAAGAAAAGGAGCTCATCTTCCGTTTAGAGGTAGCAAATTAACTCAAGTATTGAGGGATTCTTTTATAGGAGAAAATTCTAGGACGTGCATGATAGCTCTAATATCACCTGGAAACTTTTCAGTCGATCACACTTTAAATACGTTAAGATACGCTGATCGGGTAAGCATTGGAATAAAATCTCAGCTAAAATATAAATTTTAAAATTGTATAAATAAAATTGATAAGATTCGTTAACGGATTGTTGTAAAAGCAAAAAAGTACAATTTATCTACAAAGCTAAAATTGGACCGTGCTTGAATTATTTTTTTTATGTTTTAAGCTAAGGAACTTCATCTAGGTGGAGATTCCCAACAACTCGAACCTTTAGAATACGAGATCTGGCAATAAAGTGATTGGGGACTGATACAATATAACTACTTTATTTTATAGTACGGTGTAACTATGGTTTCCCCACTTATAAAATAATAAATATTTTAGGTGGGAGGTATGTTTCCTCCGTGCTATTTAAAATATTCAATACTCTTTGCGCGCGTGACCCCAATGACAGTACGAATATTACCATTACCATTAGTCGAGGAGTAGTTCGCTAATTACACAGATCTATAAGACTCTGTTGTTGGGCAGCTGGAGGTCTTTCCTAGAGTATTTTCTTGTGTAGATTCCGAATTTAAGGTCACAATTGACCAATGCGTCATGATTTTAAGATGTTTGAGGTTATTTACTCAAAAATGGATTTTTGTATACTTTTAAGGTTATGTACATAATGCACTAAATTTTGTTTTTTTTATCTGGGTGCATAATTTAATTTTATCCTTTAAATAAAGCTATTAAGCAGTACCTGTGATTTTTCTTTTGCAAAGTTCTGAAAATTTAATTTTTTTTCATTTACTTATTTAACAATAACACTTGCACGGTATTATATTAACATTACAAGCTGATCTTATGGTTAATCAGCAAGTTACAACTAAATTAAACTACTACTTTATTACTAGCTTAGGTCTTAATCAACTTTATCTTTAGATTTCTATTACACTTTGTGCACCAATTACGCACATTGCTCTGCTTTGGTCACTCTTACTGTACAAATTCACTTTTTACTATTTCTCGACATTGGTATGATGGGACTACTTTGACTAGCACAGCCCAACAGCTGTATACTATGAAACGAAACGGGTTTAAGTATACAAATATGGAAAAATATTTATATTTTAATGCAAAACAGTGACCTGGGCCGTAGCCCAGTCGACCAGCACAAAATATAATAAATATTCGCGATAAATTAACAAATAATTAACTACACCACTCTAATTTGAATTGTTCCTTTCGGCGACATGTGTTTGCGACGTTACTAATCTGTATGAAAATGTTAGGATAGTGTGTACGTTTGACTTATTAGAAAAGAGACTACGACGTATGCAAGAGATCAAATAATTTCTCTTCTAAAAATGTGTTCATTTGTACCATAACGGCTTCGAGAAAAAAAATAAATATACTAAAAATTTTTTATTTTATTTGCTTGGGTGGTTGCCATTCAGCCAGTCACATACAAAATTTTATTTATTTAATCTATGTAAATAGTAAAAGCTTTCACACATACCATGCATACCTGCTTAGCCTATATGAAGCAAAGTAAAATAAGAGAAGAAATCAACAAGAGGATAAAAACATTGGTCACTCGCTTCTCGTCTAGGGGCCCATCAAGACATTTTTACTTTACACACAAAAATAGACCACGGTTTGGTAGGTATAAAACAAATGGGATAGAAACAAAGGTTACAATTCTAACTAAGTTCACAGACATACTTTAATTTCACAGATAAATTTCATCAAGCACTCGTAGATATTTTTTTGATTGAAAGATAACAGATAACATATATTAAAAGGTGGAAAAATATTGTTTTTTAATAAATTCTTTACCAGATTATGAGTGTCAGGTGCATATTTTAAACATTCAAAGAAAATATGATTTAGATCACCTTCTGCTTGGCATTCAGGACACAGTTTGGAGTTAAGGACATTTATTTTATATAAATAAATGAGAAGGGTAACAAGCATGTCCAAATTTTAACTTAATTAAGGTCGTTATGTATTTCCTAGGAACAAAAAAATCCTTGAAACAAAATTGGTTGGGGATTTTAGGTTGAATAAGTGCATACTGCGTAGACGAGGATATTGTGAAGTTATATCATTCTTGGGTCCACTGGTTTTTTATATAATTTTTTGCTGTTATAAATGCATCTGTATTGCAGAGTTTATACTCCTTGGTCGTACCATCCTCAATAGATTTTTTTGCTAACAAATCAACGTGTTCATTACCCTTAATGCCTATATGGACCTTAACCCACAAAAAATTAACAATTTTGCTGTTTCTATGGATGTCTGCTAATAACTTTTTAATAAGCAAGATATAGGAGTTTAGATTACTACATGGAAGATTGGAGATTTGATAGCAGATAGAAAAGAGAGAGAATCAGATACGATTGTAACCGAGATAGTTCCAGAGTTTTGAAAGTATTTAAGTGCTTCATAAATGACAATTGCTTCGACAGTGAAGATGAAGAAATTATTGGATTATTTAAAAATGTTTTCAATTTTATTAGACGGAATATACTAAGCACATCCCGTGCCTATTGTGGTTTTGGATGCATCTGTATAGATAACTGTAGACTCGGGCCAGTTTTCTAGTAATGATCTTAGTATGTTTGTGGTGATACGAGTATTATCATTATATATTGGCTGTACTACATTGGTGGTATGTAATAAAGAATAAAAGTCCTCTAGATCTAGTATTTCATTTACATTTAAAACATATTCGCTCATGGCAAATTCCTGAAGGCCTCGCAAAGTGGAGGTAATTTTTTTTCCTCCAGTATTTATTTGTTAAGTCCATTTCATTAAGTTTGCATATGTTGAAAAATAAACTAGGAATTGAATGTTGTATTTTAATTAGGTATTTTTGACTAAGAAATTCTCCTCTATATTTTAATGGAGGTTCTAAGGCTTAATAGCTGTAGACTTCATGGCACCCAGGCAAATACGCAGCACTGTATTTTGAAATTTTCAATTTTCTCCAAAACGTACTTGCTAGCGGATCCATATAATTTGCAACCGTAATCGATAATAGCTCTAATATAAGATCGATAAAATAATATTGAAGTTTCGACATCCGTTCCCACCAGGTTTTTGAAATTGATTTCAGAAATCTTAGACCCTTATTACATCGATCCAACATAAACTCAACATGTCAACGTCAATTTTCGGTCAAGAACCATACCTAAATATTTTATAGAGGAGCAAAAAGGAAAATCGTGTCCGTTTACGTTCAATTTATTAATTTTTGGAAGGTTATGTCAAGTAAAAACACAAATGCTAGATTCGCTGGGTGAAATTTCAAAACCATTGGGAGACCTAAGCTATTATATCTTGGATTGTTATTAGTTCTCAAGTATAGTTTTCTACATAAATAAAAATAAATTATGGTTTGAACTAATTAATGCGGTATTTAAAAATTCTGGACCATTTTATCCATTAATAAGTATAAACAGATGCTGTCCTAAGGCCCTTTCAATGTCTAAACAAAATGTTGGGAGGTATGTATTATTTGAATATCATTTGTCATTTGTCATTTGAATATCTATAGATAATGTGGAAAAGGCATTTATGGTACTACGTCCCTTTCTATATCCGAACTGGGAGATCGGAAACAAGTTATTTTTTTGTAACCACCATTCCAGTCTGTTTTTAATTATGCGTTCTATGGTTTTAAGAAAACAGGACATAAACGAGATAGGTCGATATGATCTTGCTACATTTGGATCTTTTTCTGATTTAAGTATTGGGATGACAACAACATCCTTAAAATCGTCTATGATTGTATTTTTTGAAAATAGATCATTGTATATTTCCAGTAGCATTTTTTTAGCAATTTTTGGAAGGAAATTTATCATGGGATATTGTATTAACTCGATTTTTAAGGGTAAATTCTAATTATGTGATAGTTAGGGGTTCCAGTAAAAAATGGTTTTAATTATAATGTACAAACTTAGGGGAATTTTTTTGAGGAAGAGAAGCAGATGGAGGGGAAACCTTGTCAAAAAATTCTTCTATCTATATCCATATATTATTAAAGGATTTAGAATTGCCAACCGGTTTTCTGTTTAACTTTCTGGCTAGGTTTATAGGCTGATCTACAGAAGAGGAGCAACTTTGTTGGAAAATGCTTCAATCCAGTCAGAATCGAATGTAGGGGGTTTCTGTGTATTGTTCCCATTCATTGTTCTAGCACGGCGCCAAAGAGTAGCAGATGGAGTAGCTTTTTTTTCGTTTAAAAGGTTTGAATTGAGGAATAGATTTGTCAGCAGCGTAATTAATAGCATTGATTAAAAAGTTATATTTTTCCGTTGTATTTAAACTCTGGGAAACGTTTTCACTAAAGAATTCTTCAATAAGCTGAGAGTTAAATGACTAATCTCCTTTTTTGGTTTTCCATTTACTTTTTGGGTATATAATCTCTTCCGAATAAAAGTTAAAATAAAATCCTACAAGAATAACTAAATGATTAGAGCCTAGCGTATCCGAAACAACAGACCAGTTAATTTTGTTTGCTATCCCAGGAGAGTATAAGGTTAAGTCAATGCAGGAGTCATCAGAATTTGGACCAGTTAAGCAGGTAGGAGCACCATTATTCAAAATAACCAGTTCAGAATTTTGAATAGCATTTATTAGTTGTGACCCAGCGAAGTAATTTTTTTTAACCCCAGGACGTACGGTGAGCATTGAAGTCTTCACCTATTATAGGTGAATCAACTTGATCGAAAATACTAATCCAATGATTGGTTGTTGTTTTTGCCTTAGGAGGTCGATAAATTGATAATAAGTTTAAAATAAAATGTTTAATTTTGATTTTTATGCCACATATTTGAATATTTGAATCAAAGTTATTAGTTAAATTTAATTCTTCGAAGCGGATATTCTCCTTAACAAGAATAGCCACCCCTGCATACCCATCTGCGCGATCTTTTCTAATAATATTGTATCCATTAAATTTATAATTGAATTTAGGTTTAAACCAGGTCTCACTTAATAGAGCTATATCTTATCTTTTTGGAAATTAAAAAATGAGTTAAACTTATTTTATTTGACACAGCGGAACGTGCGTTCCACTGCATTATGTTTAAATTATCTAAACTGGTGAATGGAAAAGATTATTAAGAGCATCTTTAATTACCTGTTTTATATTATTATTTAACATCTCTACCGGGTAGTATACGCAATTAATCGAAACATAACTAGGTAAAATGTTTCCTTCAAAGGTAACAATAATGGTTTTTTTTGGTTTTTATTTTGTTTTGCCCTCCAAGTCAACTTTACGATGCATCCGCTTAATATTTAAAAATTTTAATGAGGATTCAAAATTTTCTTTTAAATAGTTTTCGTCAAAAGTAGTATCAAAACTCACGCAAAGTTCCTTTAATTTCAAGCAGATGATTGGGAATGAATGCTTTAAGTTTTTTTTGAGAAAGTAATTTGCTGTTAATTAAATTGTTAGCATCTTGCATATATTTTGAAAGAACTTTTATGCAGTTTTTCCCGATACTTTTAATTTCCAATATATTGTTTAATTTTAACTTTTTAAATAAAATATGCCCGACGGTCATGATGTAATCGACCTATATTTGAATTGTTAGTTTTTTCTATATACACCCAAATATTTTGTAAATTATACTTATCAGACTGAAGGTTAAAGTATTTAAGTTCGACCACTTTTTTAGAGTATCGTTATCTTGTTTCTGTTTGTTTCTGCCAATGTTATCGGGATAGAGAGAGTTGTTGCCTTTTTCAGGATCTTTATCACAAATAATCATCACATCTCTCATCATTATTGGCATCCCCTATTGGGGATGCACGCGTACACATAGAAACTATACACTTAACAAAAGTTGATGAATAAACTTAAAATTTATAACTATTAGGATTAACCGGTTTTAGTCGAAAACACTGACGTATACGGCAAAGGTACTGACGAGTCTGTGATTCTATAAATTAAAAAACAACATTAACTTCTGAAAAATATACTAAAAATTTGAACTATAAAAAAAACATTACAAATCTAATGTAATAAAAGTTCAAATAAACCACCTTGTTATGCCAAACAATAGCCAAATCTATGAAACAGAGATAATCTCATATCGCTGGGGAGATTTGGTTTAATGTTGGCACAAAGTTGGATAATTTTCTCCCTTACTTTATTAAGATTTGTATCTTTCTCAAATTAGTATCATTTGGAAATAAATCTGATAATCTGGAAGGCCACGAATCGTACCATGTATAGATATTAAATAGTCAGGAAACTTCGTTTGGAGAAATTGTGCCGCTGCTCGTGCAATGTGACTTGAACAACTTTCCTGTCAAAACTAAATGCCCCCAATATTAATGGGAACTGTCGGGATAATTTGATCTTGATATTTAACAGCGTTTAGGTTACCATCGATTAAGCAGGGACCTATAAATAATTTCCCAAAATTCCTGTCCAAAACATTAAATTTTTGTGGGTATTAGGTACATACATACATACATACATACATAAAGTCACGCCTTTTTCCCGTAGGGGTAGGCAGAGACCACTTCCTTCCACTTGCTACGGTTCGTACACACATCTTTTGCTTCCTCTACTTTCATCAGTGCTCTCATACATGCTCTTCGGTTGTTGATACTTTTGACCTGGCCTTTCTTCAAAACAATGTTGATCTGATCGAGAAATGTTCTCCGAGGTCGACCTCTACCGATTTGCCCATTCACACTCGCCTTATAAATTTGTTTCGTCAATCTTCCTTCATCCATCCTTTCTACGTGTCCAAACCATCTAAGCATTCCTTTATCTATCTTTGTGACCACATCTTCTTTTACACCACAGCGTTTTCTTATCTCACTATTCTTTACCTTATCCAACCGAGTCACTCCAGCTATACTTCTCAGACTACTCATCTCCGCAGCATTAATCCTATTTTCATGCTTCTTCTGCTAAACCCAACATTCACTACTATACATAAGTGTAGGAACCAACACACCTCTATGCACGTGCCTTTTTTTACACTTTCTGGCTATTCATAAAGCTATGCAGTGCCCCATTCATTTGTCTTCCTGCCAACACCCTTCGCTCAATGTCAATGGGTATTAGGTACGCACAGCAATACTCGGATGCTGATTTTTTTCGAGACCAATATCCTACAACAAATGGATTATGTTTCCTATATGTAAATAAGCGATAATTTGTCTGTAAATAATATGTTTTAAAAAACATCATTTTCATTTTGCTTTTTTATCATGGTTTCACAAAATTCCATTTTTTACAAATTTGACTATTGTTTGGCACAACTAGGTGGTTTATATGAACCTTTATTACATTAGATTAGTAATTTTTTTTGGAGTTCAAATTTTTAGTTTGTTTTTCAGAAGTTAAAGTTAGGTTTTTAATTCGTAAAATATTTATTTTATTTTCGAAAGCCGTTACGGTAAAAATGAAGAGAAATTATTTAATCTCTTGCATACGTCGTAGTCTCCTTTCTCATAATTTAGACGTACACACCATCGCTAACATTTTTCATACTGATTAGTAACGTTGCAAATACATATTGCTGAAGTGGGGACAATTCAAATAAGTGTGGTGTAATTAACTACTTGATTATTTATCACAAATATTTATTACACTTTGTACTGGTCGACTGGCTACTGTGCATTGAAGTTTCTATGTTCTACAAATATTTTTTTATATCTGTACGAGTATATGTTTGTACATCATAAGGTTGTTATGCAGCGACAGAGAGGAGTTTTTTAATATGAGCTTTCCAGTGAAGCTTAGCATATAGGATCATGCATACATTTTGCTGTGTTTGAGAATGGAATCCGATTTCCATCCATGTATGCTGTCTGGCTCTATTGATAACATTTACACATTTGGATTTACATTTATTTATTTTAATCCTTCACCTTTTAATCCATTTATTTATTATATTGATTGTTGTCTGTAATTTTTCTGTCACATCTTGTCTCCTACTGCTAATGTAGCAGTATCGTCTGCAAATGTTTAAAGTATCATTTTCTAATTTGGGCTCATGAATGGGTTGAAATTTAAAAACTATCAAAAATGGCCGATATTAGTGTCGAACTCATAGTTTTCGGGGTCGCTGATTTTGATAGTGATATACCCAAATCAGGTAAGCCAACGTGTGGGCAGGACAACGTCTACCGAGTCCACTAGTTATGAATTATATCCCAATAACGTCAAGAGCAATCACTTTAACCCCCAACATCCTAGGTACAGTATTTTAAAGACCAATATCGTTTTTTGCAATCTGCAATCTTGAAAAAAAATTCTCTTTTTGACATTCGTGATCAGCGACCCCAAAAACCTCGAAGTCAAATTTTAAGATACTGTAACGATTTTGCGATACGCCACTGGAATGTTACGTAGGCAAGCTTGGCGGAACGGTGACTTTCTCAATCAATCTAGAATTTTCGATAGAATAGTCTGGATACGTTTAGAAACTTCTCGTCTTTTCTGGTTTTAACGATAATATATAAATTGGCCTTCGTTCGCAAAAGTTTTTAGTTTTCTAAAGGTTATGATTGTGTTCGCTAGATGACATAAATTGTATTGAAAAGTTTATATAAATTCGAACCTTGAGTGTAAATTTAATGTACGCATTACATTTGTCTCAAAAGTGGAATTAAAGAAGTTAAATAAATACAGTACAGACTTTTTATAAGTAATAGATACTGAACTATCAAAGTGAAAGCTCCTAGAACATTTTTTAAGCGATTGTTCTTTTTTGTTTTTAAGAACAATTTCAAAAATTCGTGTATGTGTTTGTCCAAGTTGTCGCAAATAAAACAAAATAAAGTTAAAAGACCGCTCAGTTTTTTCGTTGATCTTCAATATAATTAGAATTGTAAATTGCAATAATTTAGCTTCAAATTTGGTGACAAATAATAAATATGAGTGAGAATAGTATAGTAAACCGGATATGAAAAGGAAACACAATTTAACACCCGAAGAAAAAACCATGATCAGAAATGTGTTTAAAGGACTTCGAGCCAGAGAACAAAACATAAATGTTAGTAAGGTAGCTACATTAGGTAGTATTTTGACAAAAGTTTCCGAAGCTAGTGTGTATAAAATACTTAAAACAAGAAATGATACAAATTATATTAATACTTCAAAGGCTGAGACTAGAGAAAGAACACAAATTAAATTGGACGATACAACCAAACAGGTAATTCGTCGTGCAGTACATGAATTTTTTATTAAAAAGAAATTACCAACTTTAAAGAAAGTTGTTTTCTCCCTTCAATCCAATGAAAATCTCCCAAAAATATCAAGACATGTTTTGTTACGTACTTTGCATGAGATGAACTTTAGGTATTTAAAGAGAAAGAGGAATATTCCCCTTATTGAAAAAGAGGAAATCATTTTAGGGCTCAAAAAATATCTAAAAGAAATAGCAGAATTTTAAAGAGAGGATAGAAAAATATATTATACAGATAAAACCTGGTTAAATTAAGGACATACCGTAACAAAGATTTGGCAGGATTTAAATGTAAAAAGCAAACATGAAGCTTTTGTAGATGGTTTATCGACAGGTTTAAAAGGCCCATCTGGAAAGTAAAAACGCCTTATTATTACCCATATTGGTAGTGACTCAGGTTTCATTGAAGAAGGTTTAAACGCATTGGTTTCTAAAAAAACTGGGGATTATTATGAGGAAATGGATGCAATCATTATGAAAAATGGTTTTCAGATATTCTCTTAAAATTGAACCAGGGTCTGTTATTGTTATGGATAGAGCTCCATACCACCGCCGGCGTGTAGAACACTTACCAACCACCCAATGGAAAAAAGCCCAGTTTGCAGATTGGCTTGCTAAGGAAAATATTAAATTCAATAAACCAATTTTAAAAATCAAATTACTAAACTTAGCACGATGTAAAGATAAACATATAGCTTATTTCACCAATATACGACGGTATCGGAATAGTCACCAAGGCATCGACTTAACGGGCGCACTATGTTGAGAGGTACATTTGTAAATTCCTCCAAGATTTAAACCTGGAATTTTTTTAATTATTATTATGCTTTTTTTGAGAGGTTTTATTTTTATTTTTTGCTTTATTGTAGACAGAAATCGTTGATGTAGCTCTCGATGAGTTTTTGGTTAGAAATAGGCATATATTTAATTATGTTAAAAGGGAATGCAATGAAAATATACTTTGTACAAATTTAATAAATATGTTTAATCATGTAGTACCTACAGTATTATTAAGCATCGGATTTATAATCATAATCGAAATCACTGTCACCGCTATTTTCATTCGGATTGTAAATGATAACAAGATTAACTGCTTTGATGCGGTTTTCACGAACCCACCATTTCTGTATTAAATTTTCACATCTTGTGACACATTTTTTTCAAATTTCAGAAGTGGCAGTGCTCGTTGCCAGGTTTCCAAAACAGCCTTACCTCTGTGATCATTAGATCCAATGTGATTCTCATAATAAGTTTTGCATATTCCCCAAATATACTCAATGGGATTAAATTGGCAATGATAAGGCGTAAGTTTAGCACACGATGTCCATAACTAAGTATAATTTTATCCAATTTGTAATTTTTTTCTCATTCGTGCCTTTTAGCTATCAATAATAATTCCGGCTTGAATCAATACTGTGGAAATGAAATACTTTCGTTCGGTAACCATTCTTTTATTTTTTTGTACCGTCCAGGAGTTATTTGCTTATTTAAAATTTCTGAATGGTATGGAGCATTATCTAATACAATGACAGATGGTTTATGTAATGATGGTAATAGTTTCTCTTTTAACTATTTCACAAACATATATTGTCATGAAAATCGGCCGATTTTGATTTTGACGAAAGAAAAAAAATCCGCCCTATCTATAAAACCATGCGTTCCACCTGCATGCACAATAATGTATCTTTTCCTTCACTGTCGGTCTGTTTTATAGACTTTGTATTATCGTCCTGCCAAATTCTATTTGTTCCACCTTTAGCAAAAATCCAAGTTTCGTCCAGATAAAGAATCACTCTTATTTACAGCGAGGATAATTTTTTTAAAATTCAGTTCTTTTGTGCATGACGCTAGCTTTTTCACACAAAGCCTGTCGATTGTCCTCATTTTTAAACCCTATGTTTTAAAATTCTTCAAAGACTCGTTCTAGAAATTTCAAATACATCTTTTTTTTTTACTTTTTTTAATATTAAATCTAAAGAGAAGTTATTTTTTTTTATTTTGTACACAATGTCGCGAATTTCAAATTTGTAAGTTTCAGGAAAGTCAACATTCTTTGGATGTCGGCGTGGTTTATATTTTTCAACTTTTTGTTCACTATTTCCATATTTTACACTTTTTAAAACTGAGGTATGAGAGCACAGATGAAAGTAGATGAAGCAAAAGATGTGTGTAAGAACCGTAGCAAGTGGAAGGAAGTGGTCTCTGCCTACCCCTACGGGAAAAAGGCGTTACTATACGTATGTATGTTTGTTAATTTTGTTTCGCCTTATAAAATAAAATTCGTTACCTACGAAATTTGTTTAAAAATATAAGGGGAATTTACTTTCGTACTTCTTAAAGGTACCTACAGTTGAATACTGGTTATTGAGTTTCTAAAGATAATCCGTTACCACCGTATATTCGTGATCAAATATGTAGTAGATGAAATGGAGCAAGAACGAGGCGTAATTTATTGTACTTCGATTGCCACCCTACCAATGTGTATGGGCTCAAATAAAACATGAAGTAGCAAGGAACAATGTTACTTTCAAATTAAATGACGTAAAAAATCTCCTTAGTAGTACCGTCAACAATGTAACCTCACAGTCGTGGATAAAATGTGTCAAACATGCAGTGAAAGAAGAGCAGAATAAGTGGAATCTTGATAATTGCATTGAAATTACCATCAAATCCGTAGTTGTGGATCTAGGCAAAGATACCTACTACTGATAAATCTAAAAATGACTCAGATTAGAATAAAGTTAACTTTTATCTGCTCATATTTTTTATATTTAATTGAAATAAGTATTCAATTATGTTGAAGTATTTATTACTATTACTATCATCTCAAAAGACTATTACAGTTTATAACAAGGATATAAAAAAAATACATTTGAATGTACCTGACTTAAAATTATAAACGAGTAATATCAATTTGATAATGTAAATTATTTTTCTACAAGTCATGTCAAAGATAAGTTAAATAAATCATATAAAATTATTTAAATTTGATTTTCTCCTTTATACTTTTTGGTAACATTAATAATAGGAAAACATAATATGTAAAATTTTTTTCGTATTAAACTTATTCGATAATTATTATTGCTGGTTTCCCTCATCTTGGGCATCTTTAAAATAAAAAAAGAATTTTTGTGACATCTAATTCTAAAATGCTAAAGATAATTTTTAATAATATAATAATAACCACACGCCTATGGATCGTCGATTTCCTTTTCCCGCAAGGGACTACATTGAAAATATGAGTCACTTTCGACTACTATAGAACATTTGAGAAAGTTTATAAAAATGTAGGTGGACTAGAGGAGAAAAATTTAATAACTAAGGGTGTCCCAGAAGCGCAAGTACCAACTGCCGATACGGATACAAACACAGTAAGTCAAGGTCTGGCATTTAAAGAGAAATGGATAAAAGAGGAAACGACGCATCATATGAGATTTAAGTTGCCTCCGTTTGATGGAAAGTCTTCCTGGTCCATATATCTCAGACAATTTGAAGCCATTGCGGCGGCCAACCATTGGACTCAAGAAGAGAAAGCCGTTTCCTTCACTGAAAAATGTTGTCAAACCTTGTTCACTCGGCTAGGAAAACGCTATGGAAATGCCCACCTGCAACAAATTTACAAACTATAATTACGTAGCCTAATCCAGCGTTCAAGTGAGAGCTTGCAAGAATTTGAAGTGGATGTGGTTCGTGTGGTGCTACCGGCCTACCCTGAAGCTCTACGATTGACCAGACCAAAAGTAGATGAAACACATCGGGGAAGGAAACAAAGAAAACGATGAACACCTGGAAAAATTGGTTCGAAAAATAATCCAAAACACGATGCGTAAGAAACGAGAGCCCAGATGTAGGAATTGTGGCAAACTAGGTCATCTTCGTCGCAATTTTAAGAAACCTACAAAGCAGTCAGGAAAACTAGAGCGGGTCGACATGAGAGGGCAATCGTCGACCCTGAGAAGTAAAGCCACTGTAGTAACTGTTCTCGACGAAAAAAACAAAGACCATTACAGAATGTCGCCAACAACAGTATAACTTAGAACGGCGACCGATGAGACAATAAGAACAATAAGTTAATGTTCCCGTCTCCATTGGCAAGACCACGACTAAACACTACATACTAGTCGCTGAGATCTCTGACCAGTTTAAGAAAACTTGGGGCTGTGTTGGATGTTAAAAATGAAGTTCGACGGAGGAGAACTTCCTTTTAATAACGTTCTCTACTAACATGTGGATTTTCATTGGACCAAAAATGGTAATTATGTCGATTAAATAATCCTTTTTTGCTTAACTTTACTTCATCAAACCATATATCTCTTTATGAAGTTTTTATCCTCTTGGGTCTTCATTAAAAACCATTCACAGAATTCAACCCTTCGAGGAAGATCACCTAATTGTAAATGTTGCTCCAAATGATATAAAAATGCATGTGGAGAAGCCGTAAAATAACTCAAAACATTATTTTCGTTTATGTCACTGCCCACTAGTGGTTTTTTTTTATTAATTTTTGTCTTAAATAGACCAAATTGACGGCAGTTTTTAAGCAATCTTCTTACAATATCATCAGTTGCATTTGGTCGATTTGGATATCTTTCTGCAAAAACACGGCAAGTCCGTAAGATTTAAAAAATCATCATTAGTAAATCCTACATTTGCCATTATTTACTATGAAATATAAACTGGTAAAGAAAACTGTTAAAACAACATAAACAATTCACGTTTTAACTATCAAATCTTTGACAGCCAAGGCCTACCCTTTACTAATGTTGAAAGAATTAAGTAGTGTTATGTTTTAACTAAGACAATGAAATATCTTAAAAAGGTTGGATTTAGGTATAGGAATACCGATACAAAACGAATTGGCTTAAAAAAATACAGCGAAAAATGTAATCAAATATTCTATTTAAAGATAAAGATAAAGATTTAAATTGTGCATGTTGGCGGCTAAGTTTTAAACACCCTGTATGAAATATTAATGAGTTGGACATATGGAGTTAACGGGCAAGCGCTTTTTGGGAATTGGTTACAATTTCACAGCACTAGCTTTGTTATTAATGAAGATCGTTATTCAATGTGGACTGGGATTTTTTAAAATTTTGAAATTTGAAATATCTCGAAAATACTTTATTTTTGGTACAGGACATTGTGTACAAATTTTATTTAAAATTTTATGTAGAATTCGAAAATAAAATAAAAAATGTTAGGTTCTATTTAAAATAAGAAAGATGAGGTCTACTTCCGGTAATCGTAGTGGGAAGTTCATTCGACTAGCATTCCGAGAATCTGAGGGAAGTATTCCAACGATTACGAGAAGCTAAAATTGAGCCCAAAGAAATGTGACATATTTCGGTGAGAAGTTAGATACTTGGGTCATATCGTATCTAGTAAAGGTGTGACAGCTGATCCTGAGGAAATCGAAGCAATTTGAGAGTGGCCAGTACCAAGAGATACACATGAAATTAGAAGTTTCCTTGGTTTATGTACATATTACCGATATTTTGTTGAAGGATTCGCTCACCGCTAAACTTTAAACAAAATTAACGGAAGAGGGAAA
Organism: Agelastica alni; assembly: GCA_950111635.1. Classification (NCBI taxonomy): domain Eukaryota; kingdom Metazoa; phylum Arthropoda; class Insecta; order Coleoptera; family Chrysomelidae; genus Agelastica; species Agelastica alni. The sequence continues at coordinate 13,209,008 of OX467716.1, forward strand.
AGAATACTTGTAAAATGAATAATTCCAGAGAGCTTTTAACAATTATAAGGAGCTCTTATCATAGCACCGATATTGAGCTAACCCAGAGAAAATGGAAAGTTTGTTTTGGACACGAATGCAAGTAATACCGCCATAAGAGCTGTTCTTTTTCAGCTTCAAGATGGACAAGAAAAAGTCATCGCCTACTTTAGTTAAGTCCTGTCAAAAGCAGAAACGAATTACTGTGTTACCTGAAGAAAACTTTTGGATGTAGTGAAGGCTTGTGAACATTTTCACAAATATCTGTATGGCCAAAAGTTCCTTCTTAGAACCGACCACGTATCCTTGTAATGGCTTTTGCACTTCTGTAATCCAGAGGGACAAGTAGCAAGATGGCTAGAGCGGCTGCAAGAATATGACTACGACATCGAACACAGGGCAAGAAAAATCCATCAAAATGCTGACGCCCTATCAAGAAGGCCATGTAGTGCTAATTGCAGCCACTTCTCAAAGCTGGAGGATCGATTTTGGCATGTTCGAAGAACTGCTATTTTAAGTGATCAGTAGCAAGAGAACTCAAGAGAACGATCCGCGTCTAAAACATGTTCTGGGTTGGAAGTGTCAAGGAGAAAGACCATCCCGGCAAGAAATCTGCGCATGTAACCCTGAAATTAAATCATATTAGAGCCAATGAAATTGTCTGGTACTGCTAGGTAATCTTCTATATAGATCCTTTTAAAGAAAGAATAATACGGAATCCAGGCTACAACTTATTGTACCCAGAAGTAAAGTGGCAGAAGTATTGCTTCATTACCCGATGGTTCTTTAGAGGGACATTTTGGCATTATGAAGACTTTACAAAAGGTTCGAGAGCGGTGAACTGTAAAGAAAATGTACGAAGGTGGTGTCGGAAATGCGAGCTGTGTGCATCAGGTAATGGTCCAGTTGGTAAAGAAAAAAAAACCCATGAGACAATACAGTGTTGGTAGTCCGATGAAAAGGGTAGCCATTGATATTGCATGACCGTTACCAGAAATAAAGGTTAAAAATAAATATATCCTATGCGATCCCTAACCAAGAGGCTTCTACTGTTGCCGACGTACAGGTTAAAGAATTCTTCAGCCGTTTCGGTGTTCCTTTAGATATCCATTCAGACCAAGGACGAAATTTTAAATCAGCACTTTTCCGAAACGTCTGTCAGTTGATTGGTGCTGATAAGACCAGAACGACACCCTTGCACCCTCAGTCAGATAAAATGGTCGAAAGGATGAATCGAACCATGGGCAAACATCTTTCCAAGGTGGTATCAGAACATCAGAGAGATTGGGACCATTGCATTCATTTGTTTTTAATAGTCTACCGATCGGCCGCCAACGAAACTACTGGTCAGACCCCTGCTTGCTTGATGCTCAGACGTGAAATTTGTTTGCTATGTGACCTTGAGTTTGGCTGTGTACCTCCAGAAGAAAATGTGGCAGGTAAAGACTACGTTGACAAATTGAAGTTAAGGATGAACGACATCACGACCTTGCCCGACGAAATATCCAGATATTCAACAAAAACCAAACGTGGACAACCATCAACCGAATTTCAAATATTTTATGTCAAAGTACGCAAATAGAAGGAAGACCAGACTTGGCAGACCAGACCAGAAAGTTATAAAAAAACGCACCCTGAGTTTGAATTTAATGTAAAACGTTACAATACCAATATCGTTTTTTGTACAGTTGGAACCGAAAATTTTAATTTTTTGACGTTATACTTATACTCATCTACCCCAAAAAAACCGTAAGTACACATTTTAAAGAGGAATTGAAGATACAAAATCGTAGTTATTTTGAACGGTAGGAGTAATTTTAAATGATGCAACAAGAAAAAATAAGACCAAAAGAAATGTTACGCATCCAGTACATAACCACTAAAGTGGCATTTTACCCATTTTTTGAGTACCTAACCTTAAATATCTTAAAATCCTGACGTGATGGTCCAAATCTGATTTTAGATTTGGATTCCACGCAGGAAATTGTCTTGAAAATTACCCAACAACATACAAGACCCCATTTTTTATAAACCTGTGTAGGTAATTTTTGATCATTTGAAAAATTTTGGTTCAACAATTAGCAAACAATGATGGGTACATCGATTCTGTTTTAGGTCAAAGAATTAATTGCAAACGACAATTTGGTAGTTGAGGAAGATTTAATCATTGCTCTTCCTACACAAGAAGAAGAAGAAGAAGTAGATGGTAATAATACCGAAGAGGAATTTTTGAAAGCTGAAGAGAAGAGACTTCAACTTTCTTCACTGGAATGGGAATTGAGAGACAGTCAACGGCACGTCATACAAAGCTGTGTCAATTTCCACGACATGGCTTGTGATTTGTACAACTCCGCCGATGTCAATGGATACGACAGAACACTCTATGCTAGGAAATGGAGGAATTTACTCAGTGATATTATCGATATTCAGAAAGATGCTCTGGTTAAGGCAACTGAATTTTGTAGCGCCCTAGATCAATAATCATTTTTTGTACGTTTTGAACTATTGTGATTTGAAATATTTACACAATTAAAGCCTCAATATTTTTTTAAAGGCGTTTTTATTTGTGTCGCCTCCATCTGTCTTCCACTTTATTTAACACTACAACTCACAAAGATATTGTGATATACCAATTGGGAGCAAATTACTAAGAGCTGCCTAATCATAGACTTAAGGGACTGAGCATTTCTATTTTTTGCTGTGAAGTAAATAGCCCAGCGGGAGTGATTACAGAGATTTTTTAACTTTAGGAATTTTTTGTAACAAAACTATTCAATATTGATCAAAACGGTTCACATGTATTATCAATTGTTATTTATTTAATAATAATTAAAAGCTTTTTATCAATATTGAATAGTTTCGTTACAAAAAATTCATAAAATTAAAAAATCTCGATTTTTCACACCCGATATCTCTGGAATCACTCCCGCTAGACCTCAAGTGTGATACATCGATAAAATCAGCTCTTTAGGGAGAATTAAAAAATGTACAAAAATAAAGGGTGTTTCATTCAAAAGAACATAACTTTTTATACGTATATTTTTTTAGACCACCTTATATAGCTCAAAATAATTTTAAATTGTACATACAAAAATTCTACAACTAGCCAACTGGAAAAAAATCCGTGATATTCCATGGTTTTCAAAAGACACTTCGTGTCATATGAGCTGCCCCACCCTGTATATATAATGTCAAGAGTAAGGTGTAGGTGTAGTGTAGGGAGTGTCAAAAAGTTTCTTTTATCTATAATAATTTTGACAGTGACACTGAATGCAAAAAAAACGGAGAAATTTAGATTAACTTTTCAATGTACTTAATTTTTGATATTTTTTAGCATCTGTATTATTGAACTGGGACATTACTTTACATCTTTAAGGAGTTTACACCCTATAAGATGAGTTACTGTAAAATATATGTTATCCCTACATTCAACTCCACTTTTAATAATACCTTTTTCGATAGTTTTTTAAAGATGCAATTCTTGATGAATTCTTTAGTTTTATATTTTTGAGGTTTCATTTTAAAAAGAACCCCGCACAAATCAAATGGAAAATGGATCCCAGTCGAATTGACTGAAATTTGTATATGTTGTAGTTTATAACTTTCTGATCAATGGTCTTTATTGGCCTGAGACCTAAAAATGGACAGTTTTTTCGGTATTGAAGATCGAAAGTTGCGACTAGTGCAGATCTCTCATGCGATCGAAAATGAATTCGCATCTCTTTCTCCGATAAGAGATTGGCTATGATCTCTAGGGAAATTTATTTATTTGTGTATAATTATAAGATTCACTCAGATTTCTACCTCCATACGACATACGAGTTTTATTTCAATTGTAGGACAAAATCATAAGGTACAACTGTAACAACTAACCCCATATTAATATATTCCCGTATCCACCCAACAATAATTTTCAGTAGTTGACAGAAGCTATATAATAATGACAATTAGTGACACCCCGTTGATTAGTTTTATTAGCATCGTTATACAACTAATATTTTGTGTTGATTGTCTCGCATTATTTTGAATAATATGGCTTTTAGAAAGGTTCTTTTTTGTTATGTGTGTGATGGGCGATTTACCCCTAGACTCATGACTAAAATAGACGGAGAAAAAAATGCCGATAAATGTGAAATCGCCATACGTAGACGGAAGGGATTGAATAGACCACCTCTTGATGTTATGCCTAATATAAAAATATGTACTAACTATAATTAATCAATTAGGAATGAATTGATAGAAATGAAACAGGATATAGCTTGTTTAAGGCTGAATGTGTTAATTCAAACCAGAAATAGTACTTGTCTGATTTGTGAGACTGTTGATAATTTACATATAGATTTTCAGTGAAATGTAAAGCAAAAGTTTTCATCATCGCAAATATTTATATTCCTGAAAATGTGTCAACATCATTTAGATCAGGGCTGTCCAAACCATGGCCCGCGGGCAGCATGCGGCCTGCAGCTTGAATTGTTGCGGCCCGCAGAATCTTTTTTATCTTCTCTGTTTAAATACATTAATGAGAAAATTATTTTTCTCGCGACGAAATTCAAATGTTTTGGGCATGTATTGTATTCGTTCACGCCACACACATAACTCGAGAACTCGGGGAATTCCCCGAACGCAAAATAGGTACTCCGTGCGTCGTTTATTGGGCATTGTTAGTCACTTGTCATTCAACGCGACGAAAGTTTTGATTACGCAAGGTTACTCTCAAGTTATTAAAGACTTTTTCATTATTTTAAACTTTTTGTTTGCTTTGTGTTTAAGTATATTGAACTTTTAATTCATCATGTCTGCAAAGAAGAGGAAGTTAAGTGAAGAAAACCGTACATTAAATGAGAAATGGGAGTTAGTCTATTTTATCTCTAACAATAACAATAAAATTCAGTGTTTGATTTGTATGCAAGTTTTGTCTGTAAGTAAAGATATAACGTTAAACGACACTATACTTCTTTACATAAAGAAAGGTATAAAAAACATGCCGATGAAGCAAGAAAAGTTATGGTAGCTGAGTACAAAAAAAACTAATACAGCAAACAAGTATGTTTTCAAAAGTAAGTACTGAGAATGAACAAAGTTTGGCTGCCTTATATGAAGTTTCATTACAATTAGCGAGAGCTAAAAAACCATTTAGTGATGGAATTTTAATAATATGGAACAACAAAGGCAGTGATATATTTGAAGCAGTTAACGAAACTATAGTAGAGTACGGAGGATTTCGTAAGTGTTCTTGTAATGTGACCGATGGGGCAAAAGCTATGACCGGGACAGTGACAGGATTCGCGGGACTTCTAAAACAAAATGGCATTAATTGCCCGTTGTTCCACTGCATCATACATCAAGAAGCCTTATGTGCAAAATCTTTGCTATGAAAGTTGTTGTCAGGATAATCAATTTAATTAGAGGTGGAAACAGGGCATTGACACAGAAAATTTAGAGACTTTTTAAGTGAAATCGATGCAACCTATGGAGATTTATTATTACATTCAGAAATCAGTTGGCCAAGTGCTGGACAGTGCTTGCAACGCTTTTTCGCTTTAAGAAAAGAAATACCTTTATTTCTAAAAAATGAAATACCATCTGACACTTCCGAACTACAAAATAAAATGCAAGATCCTCAGTTTCTGGCTGATCTTGCGTTTTTAACTGATGTGACGCAACAATTGAACGAATTGAATTTAAAGCTGCAAGGCAAAAACCACAATATAGCCAACTTGTACGGACATGTGAATGGATTTAGAAGCAAACTGAAATTTCTACAACAAAATAATTTTTTTTTTCAAGTTGTAAAGAACATTATTTAGAGACGAAAATTTTTGAAGAATGTAATTTTTTGGACCTCCTCAATTACATGGACGAAATAATCGTCGAATTTGAGCAGCGTTTCGCAGATTTTAAAAAATTTGAGGGTGATATAGCACTCTTCATTCATCCATTAACGATCGCAGTTGAAAGTGTGAAGATTGATTATCAACTGGAACTATGTGATCTGCAATCAGACCCCTTTTACAAGGGCAGAACAGAGACAGGAATTGAATTTTTTAAGCTCCTTATTGAACGTTTCCCGAAACTGACGAATTTCGGGCTAAACATGGGCTCGATGATGGGCAGTACCTACCTTTGTGAAAGTGCACAATGAAGCTTATAAAATCGAAATACATTGACAGATACTTCACTTAAACATGCACTGCGTCTAGCTACTACTAATATTGATGTTGATGTTGACAGAATTGTAAAAGACAAATTAATGAAAAAGTAGATAATAAAATAATGATACCTATTATACCTGTATTTTATTTTTATAAATTTTTTGCGGCCCCTTAATGTATTTAATCATTTTTATTGACCCTGGGTCACGCCTAGTTTGGACAGCCCTGATTTAAATGGTCGAAAGTGTATTTTAAAACCTTTCATCAACGGGTTATGTTGGATTAACAAGAGTTTTGCAAGATTCGATGATGAGAATAGTTTTTCTGGTGAGTAGTTTAAAACTTTTTTCCTTGTAACCAGACAACAGTTTCAGGATCAGTTTACTTATTGTGACAGAGTACCTTATTAAAACAGTTCGAGAGATATCAATAAAAAAGATCTGTTAGTGTTTCTATATAAACTACGTCAGGACCTTTTGGACCTTTTCTCCCTTGCATGTTTAAATATGCAAGTAGACAGTTAACAAGTTAAACAATCGCTATGTTTGACAATCACTTATGCAACGTTTTGTTCCTAATAATATAGGATTTGATGCTGTAACAAAAAATCTTTATATTAAAAGACACGTAACAGAATTCAACAACAATCTATATAATCCAGAGCCAAATATTCACAGAGTAATTGCGGTCGTCGACGGTACCTATGGCTTTATTCTAAAAAATAGCAATTTATGAGCTTTCCAACAATCTTACTGTAATTATAAAGGCAGCCGCTCAGCAGTTATTGGAAAGAGCCAGACAACCAAATGTTTTTAAGCTTTAGTTGAGGCAAAAAATCTTTATACAAGGAATGCTTAAAGGTGGGTCGTGTCAGCTGCTGATCAATTTCTTGACTTTCCGATCTTAACACTTGCGTACTTAAAAGATTTAACAGCTAGTATATATCAAATCAAATTAGCACGATGCTATATACAAGATAAGATACAAAGGAAGCATAAAAAAGAATTTCAAGTTGAGATGTTGAGAGAAGAAAACAGATTGCCACGACCAGGACTGATAAGAATAAGGATATATTTAAAATTTCGTAACGCAGCTAAATGCCAATTATGGATATCAAATCGATCAATTAATGATAATGAGGACGATGATGATGAGGAACGTACCTTTATTCAAGGTTATTATTGTACGTGTAAATATGGTGCTCGGACTGTTGGCGTTTGCACACATATAGCCAGTGTTTTATGGTTTATGGGATACGCACATAATCAGGGTATTCGCTACCCTTTAACTATTCTAATTCAAACAGTGCTAGATGCCGAAAACAGAACACAACAAGAAAATTCAAATTTAATTTCATAAAAAATATACAAAAATAATCTCGGCTTTTTCATTTCCCGAAATAGTTCGTCAACTACTTTTGAAAGATGTGGTATGGTGCAATATACATAATGACACTGTGCTCGAAATACACAAAAGATTTTTTCTACAAATGCAGTATTTAGACAAAAAAAAAAACTAAATATTTTATTCAAAATAAGTTAGTACATAATATTACTTGTATTTTAATTATAAAATTTTATAATATTCTTGAAAATAATTACTTCAGTTTATCATTCACTATATTGAAATTGAATTAGTAATCATGACAATCTTTGATATTTATTCCCGAACCTGATGGTTCATCAGGATATTTCTCCAACATAAATTCTTTCGAAGATTGGAAATCTATAGAACGAGATGTGGATACATGCGGTTTTGGAAATATTTTTTTGGTGGTTTCAATCTTATTTTTGATTGATTGGTCTATATACCCTTCTGCGACATTACTACTTTTCCATCCACCATGTTTCTTTAGTTGTATTAGATATCCTACACCATTCACCAATAAAGTAGCAGATTTTTGTCCTGTGTATAAAGTATGCTCAAGTAATTCCAAATATTTAGCAATTTCACTGTGAATTTTTCCGATTTTATTTATACCCACAACTTGTTTCGTTCATCTACCTTTTTGATAACGTAAAAATAGGCGTTGGGGAGTATTATTGTTATTTTGACAAAGTTGTCTGATTGCAATGTATTTTTTACAAATTGATAGATAATCAACTGAATTTTCTTCATTATGACTAACAATCGTAAAAACACGGCTAATTCTCGTTTTCGAATCTGGAATTCGGACTATTAAAATAGAATCTTTATCTTCTATGTCACCGATCTTCATTTTCACCAATTCATCGCGTCTGCAGGCACCAGCAATATCCATAATTAGAATTACCTATAAAAAAATTAACAGTCAATAGCTATCCAAAATGTATAAGCTATCCAAATTGCTATCAATCCAATAATTCCTATTTCTAACAAAATAGAAGGGAAAATAACTCGTAAATTAAAAAAAGTGGCCCCGGCCGGAATTGAACCCAAGCGAACAGTTTGAAATGGCTGCGCTTCAGATCCCTAGGCCAATATGACTCAAGTAAGAGTTTCATGGTATTGTTCAACTAAGAAACTATTCTAACTGCTTATCAAACTACAGAGAGTGTAAGGTATAATTGAAATTTACCTTTCTCAGTAGATATTCTTCATCGGTAGCTTCTTGTAGAAATTTGTGAATATCTTCAGTGATAAATGTTTTGGATTTCTTCGCTTTTTATCCAACGGATTGTTTTTTAAGAAATGCGATGAGTTTAGGATACTTATTGATTTCGATGTTATTTTTAACATTCCAGCATGTTGGTATCATCGAATATATGGGCCAAAGAGTTGATGACTTCGAAGTCTTTGATTTTTCTACAAAATAAGCCAGTAACACATTTTCTGAATACTTATTGACCTTCTTCAAATGACACCAGGTCATGAATCTATTGTAATGAAATTCATATTTTGCTCTCGATTTCTGTGGTAGGAGATTTAAAGTTACATTTTTTGCACTTTCTGCTACATCAGGAGGTGTGTTCGATAATTCACTATTTTCCATGTTTGGATACTAAACGTCAAACATAACGTTGACAGTTTGTTCGCTCAGCAAAAATCCCGATTTTTAAAATATTAAACATTAAACTAATATTTTTATTTATTGTGATATAGGAACACTGTATATTTACAGAAAAACATTAGAAGTTTTGATTTGATTTAAGTTAAATTAGTGAAGTGCCTTGTGTTACGGAAGAGTAAGTGTACTTTAAGAAAAAGATTTACTGGATTATTCCGTGGAGTAAGTGTATATTTTATCAAAATATTGCCTGGAATTTCTCGTAAGTACATTTAATACATTTATCTAGAAGATTATAAAAATTTTTATATTGTTTGTCGACTTGGAATTTTTTGACGTTTAATTTATTTCTGGCTATATACTACTATATACATTTATTTTAGTATAAATTTTATTTTATTATATTTGCTGGAGTTTCCCGTAAGCACTAAATATATTTCCTGGGGGATTTTATATTTTCTATCATATCAAATTTTTTTGACATTTATGCAAGGTTAATTTTTTAATTTGTATGTATTTTTTTCATTGTATTATCTCATGGGAAGCTAGTAATAGTCGTATTGACTATAATCAAAACGATAGCGATAGATGTCGCCACCTATCATATCATGCTTCCTATGGGGGCGAAACGTGGGCTGCGGATACTCACTTTGCTACTTTGAATGTGAGGGGAGGATTGAATGATAAAATTGATTAAATTTACACGATGATAGAAGGAAGCGAAGGAAGCGAAAAGGATGTAAAACCACAACACATGGACCTTATACAGCCTACTGGTCAGGAGTTCCAGAAACCAGCAGAGGTTCTCAGAGTCTTGGTGTGATACTCTCTGCTAGAATGAATAAATGTGTGACTGACTTTGAATGTGTAAGCCCAAGACTCCTCTGGGTGAGGATGAAGGTTGGTCTTACGCGTATCTTTTTGCTGGGGGTTTATGCCCCACAAGATGCGCAGTGGAACCAATCTTTAAAAGCCCAAAAAGAGAGGAGGGAGTTTTCGGATAGTGTAACAGATATTCTGAATAAGTGTAACCAGAATGAAAGAACTGTAATGTTAGGTGATTTTAATAGTGGGGTAGGAGTAAAGCGTGATGGATACGACAGTGTTCTGGGAATATACGGTGACAGCAGAGTAAATGAAAACGGAGAAGGTCTACTTAAAGTATGTTTGGAGTGGAATCTTATGGTAAAAAACACAATGTTTAACCATAAAAGGATCCACTTGTACACAAGACAAGAAGGATACCAGAGAAGTATAATTGATTTTGTAATTGTGGATGGAAGATTAAAAAAGAAGGTGAATGATACTTGGGCATACCGCGGTGCAGGTATTGACACAGACCACTTCTTAGTAATGAGCCGAATAAAAAGTCTCTTTAAGCGGTGGCGTCATCGTGTGTAGGAATCAAGTAGTGTTCTAGAGCGTATAAAAGTAGAAGATATAAAAAAACAGTTCGTTAATAATTTGACAGTTTAGATGAAGCATGTGAGGTTGAAGAATTGTGGAAGCTATTTAAGGAAGAAATCGTGGATATTGCTATTAAAGTGTGTGGTGTAAGTAAAAGAAGGAAAGGATGTAAGCTACAGAAAATGTGCGTAGAAGTTCAAAAAGCAGTGTCAGAGAAGAAGAAAGCCTGGCTGGAATGTCTGGCTACAAAAGCCAATCAAAGAACGCAAAAGGCAACGATTAAGGATGTAAACAAGTCAAAGAATGAGTATAAAAGGTTAAAAAGTGTGGCAAAAGAGGTTGTGGCAAGAAAGAAGTTGAGTGATAAAGATGAATTTGATAGAAGGTTATCTGGCGATTTCCAAAACAATATTAAACTCTTCTGGAAGTCGATAAGAACCTCCAGAGGTAAAAATACTACCTCGCAACTGGAAAAAATCAGAAAGCAAGATGGTAGTATGGTAAAAGGAGAGGAATGCGTATTAAAGAGATGGAAGGAATACTTCGAAAGTTTATTTGAGAGAGAGGATACACAAGTACAGGCTCCATTAGGAGACATGAGTGAAAGTTGCAATGAAAGTGAAATTAGTACCACAGAATTTGTGGAAGCGTTGAACAGTATAAAATTAAGTAAAGCTGCTGGGTACAACAGGATAACAGTTAAAATGCAGAAGGCTGGACAAAACGTGGTAGCTAGTCTGCTGTACCGCCTTTTTAACCTTTGTTGGAGAAGTGATAGCGTACCAGACGACTAGTGCAAGGCCTTTATCGTGCCACTTTACAAGGGAAAAGGTTCGCAGCAGGACTGTAAGAACTACCGAGGTATTAGTTTACTCAGCATAGTCGGCAAATTGTATGCAAAGATATTGATTAAAAATGTAACGAATGAAACTGAGAAGATAATATGGGATGTGGAAGCAGGATTTAGAAGAGAAAGAAGATGTATGGATCAGGTCTTTTCATTACGAGGTATAGTCAAAAAATTCTTGGCTAGAAGTCAGGTCTATTGCGCTTTTATAGACTTGGAAAAGGCCTATGACAGAGTGGTAAGGAGTAAATTGTGGTCGACATTGTCAATGTATGGGGTGAGTGGTAGTTTAATACGAGCACTGAAATTACTTTACGAGGATTCCACTGCTTGTGTCAGGATTAACGGAGCTTGCACGGACTGGTTTAACATCGAAAAAGGTGTAAGACAGGTATGTGTGGCTTCGCTATGGCTGTTTAACTTATACATAGACAATTGTTTAAAAGATTTAACAGAGAGTGCGTATGGATTAAAAATGAATGATTTGATCGTCAAATGCCTTCTTTACGCCGATGATCAAGTCATATTAGCGTCATCTGAAGAGGAGTTGCAGGCGATGGATAATGTTATGCATGATGCCCTGAAAATCAAAGGGATGAAAATAAATGTAAGTAAAACAAAAGTAATGGTTTTTGAAAGAAAAGAAAGCATGACAAACTGTGAAGTTTCGATTGAGAGAGAAAGAGTGGAACAAGTAAATGAATTTGTGTACTTGGGTTCAAAGTTCACGAGAGATGTAAAGTATGACAGTGACATTGAGCAAAAAGTGTTGGCAGGAAAACAAATGAATGGGGCACTGCATCTTAATGAACAGCCAGAAAGTGACAAAAAAGCACGTCTGGCTGTGCATAGAGGAGTGTTGGTTCCTAAATTTATGTATGGTAGTGAATGTTAGGTTTGGCAAAAAAGCATAAAAATAGGATTTATGATGCGAAGATGAGTAGTCTGAGAAGTATAGCCGTAGTGACTCGGTTGGATAAAGTGAAGAATAGTGAGATAAGGGAACGCTGTGGTGTTAAAGAAGATGTGGTCACAAAGATAGATAAAGGAATGCTTAGATGGTTTGGACAAGTAAAAAGGATGGATGAAGGAAGATTGACGAAACAAATTTATAAGGCGAGTGTGAATGGACAAATCGGTAGAGGTCGATCTCGGCGAACATATCTCGATAAGATCAACATTGTTTTGAAGAAAGGCCAGGTCAAGAGTACAAACAACCGACGACGAGCATGTATGAGAGCACTAATGAAAGTAGAGGAAGCATAAGATGTCTGTAATAACCGTAGCAAGTGGAAGAAAGTGGTCTCAGCCTACCCCTTCGGGAAAAAGGCGTGACTATATGTATGTATGTATTTGTGACTCTGTCATAGGCTTTTTTTAAGCCTATAAAAGCGCAATAGACCTTCCGACTTCTAGCCAAGAATTTTTCGACTATACCTCGTAATGAAAATACTTGATTCATACATCTCCTTCCTCTTCTAAATCCTGCTGAAAATCGTCAGATAACCTTCTATCAAATTCATCTTAATCACTCTCCTTTCTTGCCACAACCACATTTTAACCTTGCCTTGCCTTGTTTACATCCTTAATCGTTGCCTTTTGCGTTCTTTGATTGGCTTTTTGTAGCCAGCCAATTCAACCAGGCTTTCTTCTTTGACACTGCTTTTTGAACCTCTGCGCACATTTTCTGTAACTTGCATCCTTTCCTTCTTTTACTTACACCACACACTTCAATAACAATATCCACGATTCCTTTCTTGAATGGCTTCCACAATTCTTCAATCCCAATTACAAAATCAATTATACTTTTCTGGTATCCTTCTTATCTTGTGTACAATTGGATCCTTTTATGGATAAACATTGTGTTTATTACCACAAGATTCCACTCCAAACATACTTCAAATAACCTTTCTTCGTTTTTATTTACTCTGCTGAAACCGTACATTTCCAGAATACTGTCACATCCATCACGCTTTACCCAACTACCCAACTATTAAAATCACCCGACATTACAATTATTTCATTCTGGTTACACTTTTTCAAAATATCTGTCACACTATCCAAAAACTGTCGCCTTTTTATTTGGGCTTAGAAGATTGGTTCCACTGCGCATCTTGTGGGCCGTAAACCCCTAGCAAAGAGATGCAAGTAAGACCAACATTCGCCTCACCCAGTGGAGTCTTGGGCTCACACATTCAAAGTCAGGCACATATTCATTTATTCTAGCAGAGAGTATCACACCAACGCCCCAAGAACTTTTGCTGGTTTCCGGAACTCCTGACCAGTCAGCAGTATAAAGTCCATGTGTTGTGGTTTCACATCCTTTTTGCTTGGTTTCATTCACACAAAGAACATTATCATCGTGTAAATTTCATCAATTTAACATTTAATTCTCCCCTCACATTTAAAGCAGCAAAATGAGTATCCGCAGTCCACGTTTTGCCCTTACGGGAAGCAAGGTATGGCAGTTGGCGAGTCTCATCGCTGCCGTTTTGGCCATAGTCAATACAACTATCACTCATAGCTTCCCATGAGAAATAAAATATAAACTAAAAATAAATACATAGTAGGTATTACCCATAGACTTTCTGGATAATAGGTCTATGGTATTACCAAATTAAAATTAAATTTAAATATATGGCAGTTATAAAAAAATAGTAAATGTCCTCATGGAAATTCCAGTAAAAATCTCGATGAAAACACTCTTACCTCACTTTTTATCTTTAAAAAAAATTCCAATAAAAATAGCCTTTTTTACCAAAATCTGCCACACTATAAAAGAATAATTTTTTCTTACGTGAATTAATAACTCATTGTCGACTAAGTTGTTGTTGTTGTAATTTCCACGACCAGCCATTTTCAATAAAATCCGTAATCCACACTTTTGATAACAATTGGTATACGCACGCAGAACCAACACACCATATTAAATTGTTCTCTAATATGTTTGCGAAATCTATTATATATTTATCAAAAGAAATGAATTTTGCTATAAACCTTTCTATGGATAATATGGCAGTATTAGATAATAATTTTTCTCGGGATATGGTCGATCTCAAATAATTTTTTGTAAGTTTCAATTTTGAAAAAGATTTTTTACCAGAACATAGGTGATTGCAATTGTAAGAAAATTTGTGGTTCTGTAGCAAAATTGGGACACTCTGCCAGTAGCTCAAATTTATGTTTTGGTTTAGGTTTTGGTACATTTCCAATGCAGATTGACACTGGCAATCAAAAAGTTCTTGTGCTTGATGACACTTAAAACTTTCTGCTTCCTAAATGAATAAAGTACAACGTTTGGATATTTAGCCCATAAATCTTTGATGCATTTTTCGGTATCAAAAAGACTCATTTTGAAAAGAATTGCCTCATTAAGAAAACTGATATCACTCTTGTAAACCTTTATATCTGTTACTTAAATGCATTGTTATTGAATCGATAACTTAAAATAATAGTTGGTTTTGTTTTTGGGTCTAAATAATCATCAGCAAGCTCACCGCTAATTTTTTTAATATTTTAGTTTTTTTTACACAATATTCTAATTGTTAAATAAAACTATATTTGTGAAATTATTATTTAATATACTTAAAACTAATAATTTGTTTATTTTGTCACTGGTGAAAAGAGTAATCTTTATTGATCTTAAAAGTATTTATTTATAATTTATTTTATTTACTTTTAATTCCAACAAATTTTTTGATAGAAAAATATTTGGTAACCTTTACAAAATATATAAGATACGTCACTGGTAACCAATAACGAAGCCAATAAATGTAATGTTGGTGTCCAGAGAACGGGTCAGGGATTCTCACGAAGACGAAGACGTACAGTCAACAGGTAACTCATTAAGTATCTTACAAATTCCCAAAACTAATGATTTGAACACTTGTTATTTTATTGATAGCATGATTAATGGTAACGTTTTGCGAGGTTATGTTAACTTTGGTTGTGGGGCAGTAACAATTAGGCAATCTGATATCGACAGACTAGGCCCAACTTGTGAGTCAGCATCAGCTTGCTTAAGTGGTTATGCGGGAGGAACTGTCTATGTCAGTACTAAAGTACCACTATATCTGGTAGTTGTTTAGCTTCTGCTGAAGTAGAATTGTTAGTTGTACACATAGACATAAAAAGGATAGACCGCGGGTCCCAGTGCGGAGAGTTGGCTTCCGATGAGAAAGAAATACTTGCCCCGTTTGTTGTTTCGTTCTCTCTCTCTCTAATGGGCGGGGCCTACGGTTACGCGTGCACTCAGGCATCGAAGGGGCACCGCCGACCGTGACAGGCTGAGCAGTAGAGGGGCAATTAGGGGACTCGGGCGTCGGCCGGTAATAGAGTATTCCTATCGGCCGGCGCAACTTGCAGGCCATGATTTTTTCAATCTTTTTTTCTCTTTTCTTCGATCAATGCTAAGCGCACATATGTTTAATCATATATCACGTTTGAATCTTTTTGAATTTTTCAAACAATAATTATGTTTTGATTATTCCAGTTTCTGCTCGAGCTAAATTATGTTTTTTTTATGAAGATTATTCGAGGAATATTTTGAAAATTTGCCTAATGATAGTTATTGCAATGATAGCGAGTAAATTATCAAGCGTTTACCAGTAGTCTACACAGTATGTAGTTAAACTATCGGAACCTAACTGTAATTTAAAAAATATTAAATCGTATTTTCGTCCACATCTGTTCGGGGGAAAAGAGAAAAAAATGTCCAGGCGAGTCTCGAAGCCGCGCTCTCGGATAGATAAGTCGCGCCGGCCGACCCCACCACTCAGTTAAACGCGTGTTTTTCGGGCGTAAGCCCTGCCCATTAGAGAGAGAGAGAGAGCGAAACAACTCTCGGGGCAACTATTCCTTTCTCTCATCGGGAGCCAACTCTCCGCACTGGGACCCGCAGTCTATCCTTTATATGTCTATGGTTGTACCTGATAATATTCAAAATGTATCAATAATTGTAGGGCAACCCTTTGTTAATAATGAAAATGTAACGGTTGTGATACAAGGTAATCAAGTTCGTTTGTTTAATAAAAATCAAAATTTTTTAACCAGTTTAAGCCATTTGCCCCCAGGAAAGGTAAATCTTTATGCTGCGGAAACAACCATTATACCAGCCCGACACATGGGGCATATTTCACTTACCAGTTACGAAAATATTGAAGATGTTTATATTGATCTGCAATATAGAGATGTGCCGAGTAAATTTCACGTGATTCCACGATGTGTGACAAACCTAAACCAAGGTGGTTATACAGCAATTTTAAATACGTCAGATGACGATTTTTGTTATAAAAAGGGCACTGTAGTGGTCAGGGGATATACTTGTTACAAAGAAGTTGAATGTTTATTTTTAGCTGTTATGCAAACTACAGTTACAGAATTTAAAGAATTTACATTAGATGATATTAAAAATCAGCTTAATCCTAATTTAACCAGTACAGAGTGTAACGACCTTGTAAATCTTCTCAATGAATTGGGTTTTAATGCTAAGCAATACGCTTTCTGGCGGAATAAACTCGCATTAATACCACGTGACCAGCAAGTATGATTGCTTTGTGTTTTTACCTGGAAGCGTGCATTTGTGTGAAAATTATAGTTGTTTAATAGTGACTTATGATTTGTTGAAAGTGAAAATGACCAGCAGAGCAAATGTTTCTGATAATCCACTCATCATCCTTTTTTTCTTTGACACCACAAACAATAACGTGGTTTGCTTCACCCTCCACAATGCATCGACTACTTGGAGTAGCAGTCAGGTAAACAAAAATTGAGGACAATGGTAGAAACATATTCGTTCAAATATCAAAATTTTCAGTAAATTTTACACTTCCCTTAGTAAACATCACACTTGGCGTCAAAAACGACAGAATGACAGCGCGGGAAAATAATGTCAATACCGTGATTGTTTCGCTACAAATTTAACAGAAGTTGTCAAAACTAATGTATCCAAACTGTCAATTTCCTTGACAGATAATGTCTATTGCCCTTATCGTATGGCATTTTCTGAACGTAAAATAGTCAGAAAAATTGTTCCAGATTTGATGGAAAATGAAATTATACGCGATTCTAATTCTCCTTATTCTAGTCCAGTTCTTCAAATAAAAAAGAAAAATAAAGAACCGCGCATGTGCATAGATCGTGCTATAAACCGTAAGACATTGAAAAATAAATATCCTTTACCAAGATTTATTGATGACCTTCTAGATAAACTGCAGGGTAGGTAGTATTTTACGAGTTAAGACCTGGTCAGGTTACCATCAGATTCTATTAGATAAGGACTCGATACCAAACATGGCTTTTGTGACCCCCGACGGTCACTACGAGTTTACGAGAATGCCTTTTGGACTAGTAAATGCTCCAGTCGTTTTTCAGAGGACAATAAACCAAATATTAGTATCGTTACGTTTCGAAACTGCTATGGCATACTTGGTCGACATTTTAATTCCGTCAGTGTCCACCACTGAGGGCAGGGAAAGACTTGAACAGGTACTCAAACTTTTTGAACAGCCGGGCTAAATTCCTTCTTCGTCTTGAAATGGTCATAGAAAAGAAAGACTCTCGTCTTTTATTCCTTCAAAAAATTCGTGTTGAATGAATTTCAGAACCATTTTTTCTGCATTCTGAACTTCTTCAGTTGTAAGATTCTGACTCAGATTTTTCTTCTTTCCTTGACAATTAATCACGAATCTCCATACCCAACCTACCAAATTCAAAATTTTCTGGTAATTTGAAAAATAACGCTAATACCAAGATGGGTCAATTTCTGATGTATTGAGATGACTAGCTATCACGTTTCTTGACTCTTCCATAACAATTAAATCGTCAACTGCATATTCTTCGTTGGGCCAACGACTTTTTTCTTTAAGTAACCAAGAAGGTCCCTCCCACCATTTAGACTCCAATAATTGTTTGGAAGTACAACCCCTAGATGGCAAATCGGCAGGATTCAAATGACCAGGAATGAAATTCCAGTCTTCTTTTTTCGTAAGGCTTTGGATTTCTTGAATCCTATTCCACACAAAGGTCTTCCATTGATTTTCCCGCTGTATTCAGGCTAATACTGTACTAGAATCTGTCCAACAGTATACCGGAATATTGTTCTCTAGTGTTTCTAATACGGATGAAAGAAGTCTTACACCAATATTTGCATCCAACAATTCCAAGCGAGGAATGGATACTTTTTTAATAGGTGAAACTCTAGTGTTAGCTTGAAGTAGCTGTATATTGAACATTCCATTGACATCTTCAGTTTTCAAAAATACAACTGCAGCGTATGCATCTTGGCTCGTGTTGGGATTATGGATAAAAGTGACGGTGTATTTCTTTAGAATGAATGAAGATTTTATTTATTGGAAGATTTTATTTATTGAAATAGAGTTTTCGGAAGTGTGTCTTAACACCATCAAGGATCGGAGAGAACTAACTACTTACTACTATATTTCTACAGTTGTCCCCTTTTTTACATCTATAACATTTAGTGTTTATACAGTCTATACAATACTCGAATTGTACCTAGTTTTTATGACTCGTAGTTCGAGTGCTTTAAACTATCTTTCTCCGAAATAATAAAATAAAACCTTTCTCAAGGGTAAAAATGTGTTCACCAAATGTTATTCAAAAAGGAAAACTTTTACTTTCAGAACAAAACAAATTTAAAAGATTTAAAATATAATATCACAAAGAGAATGATTTTTGTAGACGAACTCAATATTTCAACACGCCCCCTCAAAAATTAATCTCTTTTATGATTTACAATATTAATAGCAACACTAAATTATTATTTAATAAACAATATGTTATCTTAATACAATAGTTAAATACAATACTTTTAATATTAATTGGCACATCTTCCATTTACTCTTTGTCTGGGGTGGTTATTACTAACCGTTTACATAGTGATCCGACATTTGTCTTTACGATAAGGGAAACCCAGAAA
Source organism: Agelastica alni (assembly GCA_950111635.1). Taxonomy (NCBI): domain Eukaryota; kingdom Metazoa; phylum Arthropoda; class Insecta; order Coleoptera; family Chrysomelidae; genus Agelastica; species Agelastica alni. The sequence continues at coordinate 13,228,354 of OX467716.1, forward strand.
AACCTTATCAGATCACAAACCAAAACATAATTACTTTAATAATATTACATCTAAATATTATTTATTATTAATAATTAATCTTCCAATCCCATTTTTGTTCTTAACTCCAGGAACTTGACCTTTGGTAGTGGCTTGGTCAGCATGTCTGCAATTTGCTCGCCTGTTGAAATATGTTTAAGAATTATTGTCTTTTTCTCACATTGTTCCCGAGAGAAATGATATTTGATGTCAATATGTTTGGATCTTTTGTGGCTTGATGGATTATTAGCTATGCTAATACATCCATTGTTATCTTCATATATTAAGATCGGTTCTTTAGTTTCCAGGTTTATACCTGCTGCTAAAGTTCTTAACCACATTGCCTCCTTGACAGCTTCATACAGCGCCATATATTCAGCCTCTGTAGATGAACCTGCCACAGATGCTTGTCTTTTTGTGTTCCAACATATTGTACATCTATCATACAACTTAAATAAATAACCCGTAGTACTTTTTCTCTTAGAATCTAAATCGGGATTTTCATTATCATTTCCTCCCCAATCAGAGTCAACATACCCTGTAAATATATTATTATATGTTCCCTGTACATATTTCAATTTTAAATCTATAGTACCTTGTAAATATCTAAGTACTCGTTTTAAACATTGCCAAAGCTCTTGGTTATTTTTATTCATATATCTGCTTAATATACTTATAGTTAGAGTTAGATCGGGTCTTGTACATACCATTAAATACATTAGACATCCAATGAGACTTCGACACGGAGCATCGTATTTCTCATCGAATTCCAATGCTTTATAATCTAAATTAGTCACTAGCGGTGTACTTACAGGCTTACAATCTGCCATATTAAATTTATTTAATACTGCTTTAATATATGTGCTTTGATCTAGTGTTATGACATTATTTTGTCTAATAATTCTAATACCTAAAAATAGTTTAACTTCTTTTAAATCAACCATTGAAAATTTTGTCATTAAATAATTTTTAAAATTCTTCATTGTATTTTCATCAGCAGTACATATCACTAGATCATCCACATATAATACAATGTAAATATTTTTCGAGACATCTTCTCTGTCTAGTATGTACATACACCGATCTCCATAAGAATTTGTAAAACCTCTTTCTAAAAGAGTATTTTCAAATATTTCAAACCAACATCTGGCAGCTTGTTTTAGACCATATAATGCTTTGTTCAATTTACAAACTTGGTTATCCTTATTTTTTTACACCCTCAGGTACTCTCATAAATATTTCCTCCTTTAACTCACCATTTAAAAACGCAGTTTTTACATCCATCTGGTGGACTAATAAACTATGTTGAATTGAAAAAGCTATTAAAAATCTAAAGGTCGAAATTCTTGCGACTGGGGCAAATGTTTCATTGTAATCTACTAGATATTTTTGACTAAAACCTCTGGCAACTAAACGAGCTTTATATTTTGATGGATTTCCGAACTCATCGTTTTTTATAGTAAATATCCATTTGCAATCTACAATATTTTTATTACTTGGTTTTGGTACTAAAGTCCAAGTTTTATTTATCAATAAAGAATCTAACTCATCTTTTATTGCTTGCTGCCATTGTTCAGCATCATTCCTATTCTCAATTTCCTGATATGAATTAGGAATAGGACATACAATGGATTGTGCACATAACAGATAATCGTCAGGTATATCATCTTCATTATATGAAACTTGGCTACGATCTTTGAGTCTATTACTCCGCCTAAGTCCTACATTATCTTTATCTTGAGATGAAGAATTATCGATTTGATTTTCAAATCTGTCAGTTTGTGTGTCATTAAGTTGAGGTACTGTGTTTTGTGTATTTTCAATACTACTAATACTATCTGTCTTATTATTGTCAAGTTTATTACAAAGGTCGTCTACTGAGTTTAACACATCGTTAGGGACTACAGTTTTTCTACCTGAATCGACCTCACCAAGTAATTTTATTTTTGGTCTTGACTCAACAAAATTTGTCTCATCTACAATTACATCTCTTACTACCACATATTTATCATTCTCCACTTCATATACTCTATACCCATTTTGTTCGTAACCGACCAGTATTCCCTTTGATGACTTTTCATCAAACTTATTTTTACTGGTTTTTATATGCGTATATACGGTTGAACCGAAAACCTTTAGGTATTTTAATTGTGGTTTCTTATTATACCACATTTCATATGGTGTTTTATTTGCGTTCAATGATTTTGTTGGTGTCATATTCATTAGATATGTTGCAGTTAAAACTGCATCACCCCAAAATATCTTATCTAATTTTGCACCAGATATCATTGTTCGCGCCTTTTCTGTGATGGTCCTGACCATCCTTTCAGATACACCATTTAACTGTGGAGTTCGTGGTACTGTAAGATGATAACTAATACCCTTTTTGTACACAATAATCATTCATCTCGTTAGATAAATACTCTCTACCATTATCTGAATATAAATTTACTATCTTTAAATTAAACCTGGATTCACTCTTTGCTACATAATCTTTAAACATTGTAAATACATCAGATTTATTTTTCATTAAATAAGTTACACAATAATGAGTGAATTCATCAACAAACAATACAAAATAATTTTTATTATTTATCGCAGAAGGCGTAATAGGACCACAAACATCTGAATGTATATTAAATAATGGTCTTTCTATATAGTCTTTATTTTTAAATTTATTAAATGATAGTCGCGCTTGTTTACCGTTAATGCAAGCTTCACATAAATCATTATCAGGTATTATTTTATTTAATTTTTCTACGTCATTAACTAATTGCTTATTTCTTATTTCATTAAACTTATCTTTTCCTATATGACCTAATCGTTGATGCCATAATTTGTAATCGGAATTAGATGCATTATTTGAATAATTAATAAAGCTTTTACTTACAGAAAATTCCAGAGTAAATAGATTGTTCCTCGACTTACCAGTCATTACCGTCTTACCATTACGGCTTACTGTTACTCCAGATTCATTGAAGTTTACTGAGTATCCTGCTTTCTGCATCTTGTACACTGATAGCAAATTATACGGTACATCAGGACTGTACAGTACATTCTCGATTGTCCCTTGAACTCTCCTGTATTGCTCGTCAATATGATGGTTCCCATCTTAGTTGCACTAATGAAGGCTCCATTCTTTGCAATAGAAATTTTGATGGGTGTCTTCAGGTCAGAAAAGGTATCAGCTATATATCACCTCAAATTTAATCCAATCGAGAAATCAAGGAGTCACGGAACCCCTGAGTATAATATTTTAATCTTTTCCTTTAGGTTACTTAGCTGTTAATAAATAGTTTGAACATTAAAATTAAAATTTAAAATACATTACATTTTATTTGTACAATTAACATTAATGATAATTATTTTTTCATTTTAGACAGTTAGGTAAAATTATTTAAAATTCTTTATCAGTACTTTAATTTGATAAAATAATTTAGTTTAACGGGTATTAGTAAAACTGTTTGCTACTCAATTAGCAGCGCTTGAGTTGGAATAATTTAGTTTTATAAAAGTTTTATATTACACACAATTGGGTTTAGAAAGATAACTTTAACGTAACACCACAAAATTGTCGCCCAACATTTGGGACACTAGTAAGTTTTTTAAAGTTACACACAATTGGCACCCCACTTTTGTAACTTTAGAAAAACAGTTTAGTTAGGGTAACACAATTTGGTGCCCAACTTTTGGGGTTTAGAAAAATTCTTTTAGTAGGCTACAACACTTTGATAAAAAAACTGAGTATCACCTATTCATAAATAAATTCTCATTTTGAACAAATAGCACACCACTGATTACAAGCATGGCAACAATAATATTACAGCGTTGCCAGCACGAGGACGGGACAAAGAGAATCGATTGGTATTCTTTGTCATACTCATGGCCACTTTCGTGTAATCATTGCGACAATAACAGAGTTTTATGAATGGAATGTTGCGTCTCCTCTGGATAATAGGTCTATGGGCGCACGCTATTGGTTTCCATCGATGAGAAATTATGTTAAAGATTACATTAATTCATGTCTGGGTTGTTTATATAATAAAGTATGTTCTGGTAAACAATCTGGAAGGCTTAATCCTATTGAAAAACAAAGTGTACCAATGGATGCATTGCGCATCGATCACTTGGGTCCATTTGTTACAAGTATAAAGAGAAATGCTTACTTGATAGTACTAGTGGATGGTTTTACAAAATTTTGATGGGTGTCTTCAGGTCAGAAAAGGTATCAGCTAGATCCTTGCGGTTTATCAGATGGTCAGAGGCACCTGAATCTAATAGAAAATAAATTTTATTTTCTTTATTTACTATTTGAAAGTTTCCAGCCATAAATGCAAAACCGTCTTCTTTCTGTGAGTCAGCTTGGATGGTCTGAATTGTCCTTGGTCTTTCTGCATTCGGTTTGTTCTTCAAACTTTGCAAGTAGTAACGACATTCATTTTTATAATGCCCTCTCCTTCCGCAATGATGACACTTAACATTCTTCTTGTTATTTGCACCATGTTGCTTTGGCTTGACGATTCCACGATGATTTTTCCATATTGTTTATTAAATAATTATTTATTTTAATAATTGGAAATACTTGGTTATTTTCACTTAAAAACACTTAACCACTTACTTTCAGTTTTCACTCACTAATTTTTATTGCACAATGAAATTTAATTTTTATTTTAAACTTTTAATTAATTAAGAACGTAACCTGGGCCCATAACCTGTTGGGATTATGGATAAAAGTGACGGTGTATTTCTTTAGAATGAATGAAGATTTTATTTATTGGAAGATTTTATTTATTGAAATAGAGTTTTCGGAAGTGTGTCTTAACACCATCAAGGATCGGAGAGAACTAACTACTTACTACTATATTTCTACAGTTGTCCCCTTTTTTACATCTATAACATTTAGTGTTTATACAGTCTATACAATACTCGAATTGTACCTAGTTTTTATGACTCGTAGTTCGAGTGCTTTAAACTATCTTTCTCCGAAATAATAAAATAAAACCTTTCTCAAGGGTAAAAATGTGTTCACCAAATGTTATTCAAAAAGGAAAACTTTTACTTTCAGAACAAAATAAATTTAAAAGATTTAAAATATAATATCACAAAGAGAATGATTTTTGTAGACGAACTCAATATTTCAACAGCTCGCATCAGAAAACATATGAATACTTCTAGATTCAATCTTTATCCCTAAAGATTTTGATATTCATCGAGATCAACTAAATTAAATTACTCAGTTCTCTAACCCAGTTCAAAAAAGTTTTCTTGATATCTTCTGGCACTTCCTTGTCCCATCCAGTTTTCAGAATCCACATTTTCTGCAGTAGTATTTTCACAAACAACGAAACTGGGCATGAAAATCCAATTGGGTCGAAAATCTTGTTAGCAATTGATAAAATTCGTTATCGTATCCAAATTCAAATCATGAAACCAATCGAAACAAATCGCCAATGTGTCTTGTTAACGATCCCATTTCAACCCCAGAAAAGGTGACACGACGGTGTCAATAGTATCCTCACCTATGATGGTATGTTCCCAACATCGAAGATCAAATTTAGCCTCATTCATCATTTGAATTGACTGTTTCATGAATTCGTACAAATCTTTTTCGGAATCAAGGCTAGTTACACAGTTATCTACATAAAAGCTTTTATACAATGTATGTACGATTGATTTAGCACATAAAGTTTCTCCTGAGTGACATTTCTCTAAAATTTGACACAGGTGATGTTGAATTACAGCACCAAGAAGAAATGGACTACAATTCACACCAAATACTACTCTTGTATGTCCATTCATAGGAAACGCAAAACATCTCGATTGGATAAACTAATTTGAAGGAAAGCTTTCCTTATATCAGCGATAACTCCTATTCGAGAAAGTCGGAATCTCAAAAAAATAGGATTCAATTCGATCAAATTCATGCCTTTTTCTATACATTGATTTAATGAAGGATATCCTTTTTCTCTCACGGAAGCGTCAAAGACTGGTCTGATTTTTGTAGTTGAACTATTCAATTTTACTACATGACGATGCGGGAGATAATGACACAATATTCACTTTATCCTCAGGAACATATTCAATAATACCTTCATCCAACCATCCAGAGAATACTTCATCGTATTCATCGTGGTATCCTTCATTCTTCAATTTCGATATCAAATTTTCTAATATTCGTTCAGCCAAATGGAAATTTCTAGATAAAGGAGGATGACCTTCAATCCATGGCATCACTACCTCGTACCTTCCCTCATTGGTAATCTTCACTGTTTCTCGGAAATGTTTCAGTACTGCTGATTCAATTTCTCTTCTAGACTGTTTATGAACAGGATCGGATATGCCAAGAATATCAAGAGACCACAGATCGCATATTTTATCAGATTTACAAAACATTGAAGTAGTCATCATTGCAAATGACTCATTTGTAGTCAAACAGGATTATGTAACTTTTCCCATCAACGTCCATCCAAGAAGTGTTTCTATCGCAACTAAACCACATTTCAAACGTAAGTTTATTTCTGTGAAAAGTTTTCCAGCAACATCTGCACCAATCAAAACTTCAATTGGACCTGCTATTGTATCTGTTAAAACAATCACAGATTCTTTCAACTCAGACGTCCAAGGACCTTCCTAAACAGAAGTGATGTTATTACAAATTATGGGTTGATCTAGTACATTAAAGTTACATGCATATCTTTTATTCAAATTTCCTAGCCAAATCTTGTATGCAGTATGATTGATAACTTCAGACTTAGCTTCGCCGAAAAGAGCATGTACCATAGATTCTTTCCAAAGTTGTTCACAACCCATTTCAGAAACAGTAAACTTGTTGATGTATGATCTATGTGATCCTGTATCTATTATCGCTCTTACATTTTTGAAGCAATTATCACTTTTCAACTCAACAATCAATGTTTGTAAAAAAATCTAATTATATGTGTAATTAGAAAGATTTTCAACTGTTGAATGTTTTTTATCTTTCGATGATTTATCAGATTCTATATCACTAAGAGGTATATCCGACTTTGGACTCATCAATGTTACATGACGATTCTTACACCTTTGACATTCTAGCTTCACTCTGCATCTCTTTGCTATATGACCAAACTTCAAACATATGTGACAACATCCTTTAGATGACAAAATCTTCTTTTTCTCGTCGATATTCATTGTTTGAACCTCAGTACAGTCTTCACTGGAATGACTTTTTGTGCAGAAAACGGGGTCTTTGGTTATTGATTAGATTGGAAGCAGTTGGCATTAATGATTCTTTCAAAAGCTCATTTTTCTTCAGTTTGGGTTCAAATGAAGTGGCTAAAGAAATTTTCTCTTCATCCTCAACTTCTTTCTTCAGAAAGTCAATCAAATTTCTCAATCGACAGTTTTTTGATCCATTTGTTCGAAACGATTCTGTACTTGACTGACTCCTCTACCACACTCTTAGAAGATCTTAAGGTAAACAAGATTCTACTAATGGAAACAGCATTGCAGCATATTTTTCAGAAGTTTACTCACAACGTTTCTAAAGATTGTAACCGACATTCCAGTTTGTCATGAAGTATACCAATACTGGATTTCACTTTCAAAAGTTCTCGGACGTAGAACTCTACTAGCAACTCTTCTATTCCAAATCTTGATTTCAAGCTTTCAATAAGTTTATCATAATTTTCTATACTAGGTGGAAAGCTCTCGACTAGCTGACGTGCACGAGATTTCGGGATTGTAGCTTGTATCAGATATTGGAACTTATCTTCTGTATTTATGCTATCATCACCATCGATTCTCTTGAACTGGCTCCAAAAAGGTATCCAAGATGCAGTTTTGTCTGCGAAGAGGAAAAATGATTCGATTCACTATGAGCTATAAGAGAACCATGGTGCAATTCCTTGACAGATTTCATCTGCTTTCATAATTTAAGAATCAATATCTACTTCACTGCATGTCGCATCTAATAAGAAATCGAGCATCTGTTTATCCAAAACACTGACATCTTCCATTTTCTGACCAAGAAGACATCATTTGCCTTGTATTTCAGCAAAATCAGGTTCTGTTGATTTTAGTCTTGAATAATAACATTATATATTCTTTTAAATGCTACTCGTTGTGTCTTCTCCATTTGAAAAACGTGTCCTGTCACGGTAGCCAAAATAAATGTAATGAATAGATCACCTACCCGGTGAAATCTCAAATACCTCAAAAGGACTTCTAATGAAGATTATACAGAACAACGAGAGTTCAAAATATATTCGAAATTATCTGACAATATGTCGTAATTTTATATATGACATTAACATTCAAAACATCAATAATTACAATCTAGATAAAAAAATAATCTTCAAACAGGGTGTTCGTGTTCTGATTTCTTACACTTTAGGCTTAGTAAATGTTACTTTCTACAAGAAAACAAATTATTTGGGTCATGAAATTTCAAGTTTGGGTATCCAACTTGGAAACAATAAAATTAAAGCAGTTTCAGAATTTCCAGTACCAAAAAAATGTTCATGACGTCAGAAGATTTTTAGGCTTAGAAAATTTATAGAAGGGTTTGCAGCTATTGCTCAGCCTATATCAGCTCTTACTAAAAAGAATTTAAATTTTCTATGGGGAAATGAACAACAATACGCTTTTGAAGAATTAAAAACAAAATTAGTGAAACGACCAATATTAGCAATTTATAACAGAGATTTTGAAACCGATGTACACTGCGGCGCTAGTAAGTTAGGTTTTTAGGCTCAATTTTATTTCAAAAACAAACAGATGAAAACCTGAAATCTGTGTAATATTTTATCCGCGCCACTACTCAAGACGAACAAAAATACACTCTTACGAACTTGAAACTTTAGCTGTTGTTTGTACTTTAAAGAAATTCCGAATATTTTTATCTGGCAATAAATTTAAAGTTACTGATTGCAACTCTTTACGTCATACTTTGATGAAAAGAGATCTCGTCCCACGTAAACATTTGATCACAAGCGCCAACTAACGCTGAAACAACAAACACGCATAAAAACCGCTTATACAGAAAAACAAATAGCGGAATAAAGTGGGTTGTACCTAAAACTGCCAGACGACGGATTCTTATGTATTATCACGACGGAGCTGGACACTTTGCAGTAGACAAGACGCTAGAAGCCATAGGCGCACGCATAGACCTATTATCAGAGGAGACAGAACTATTTACTTTTAAACACGATCATACATCCCCACTTTCTGGTCGACTGTATTGTCTTTATGCGGCCGACTAGAATGTATTGCGCTGTGATGTTGCCTACTTTCTAGTTATGGCAAGAGGATTGTGATTGTTATTGAATCGTCCATAGTATTTGTTGATTATATTTGCAACAATATTGTGACCATAATGCTATCTCTTATTAATAATTCATGAATTATAACAACCTGAATAATACAACCCATTTTATGGAATGCTAAACCATTGAACTATTTCATTCCTTAGATCATAGAAATGTATTGCTCAATAAGCGACAACGCCGCACGGCTTGTCTGAAACGTTCCACGTGCAAAAATGTGTGTTTACTACGAAATCAGCTATTACTAGTAGCCGAAGGTGTTGCAACGAGATTTTGGTGTATTATCGGTGATTTTCAGCATATTATTGGTAAAATTTATTGAAATTTAGTGGTAGAAATGATTCGTCATTGCCAAGTATGTAAAAACCGGACTATTTAAGCCCCAGTGTTTATTTTCACAAGTAAGTTGGAACATCCCATTGTTTACTATATTTTCATCCAGTGGTGTAGCGATGACGATTTCAATATCAAAATAAACAGTTATTATTTTGAGGTGTAAAACACGTATCTACAAACCAAACGATGCGAAAATCAATACTTTTCGAGATATTCTCTGAAAAGGTCATTATTTCCCTGTTATTCAGCAACACTTATTCAGTGGTATCATACTTCTTTTGTTGTTATTTGAAGAACTTTATACCTTCCTGATCCATTTTATAGTAGTATTTCATACAAAATCTATATATCACCTCAAATTTAATCCAATCGAGAAATCAAGGAGTCACGGAACCCCTGAGTATAATATTTTAATCTTTTCCTTTAGGTTACTTAGCTGTTAATAAATAGTTTGAACATTAAAATTAAAATTTAAAATACATTACATTTTATTTGTACAATTAACATTAATGATAATTATTTTTTCATTTTAGACAGTTAGGTAAAATTATTTAAAATTCTTTATCAGTACTTTAATTTGATAAAATAATTTAGTTTAACGGGTATTAGTAAAACTGTTTGCTACTCAATTAGCAGCGCTTGAGTTGGAATAATTTAGTTTTATAAAAGTTTTATATTACACACAATTGGGTTTAGAAAGATAACTTTAACGTAACACCACAAAATTGTCGCCCAACATTTGGGACACTAGTAAGTTTTTTAAAGTTACACACAATTGGCACCCCACTTTTGTAACTTTAGAAAAACAGTTTAGTTAGGGTAACACAATTTGGTGCCCAACTTTTGGGGTTTAGAAAAATTCTTTTAGTAGGCTACAACACTTTGATAAAAAAACTGAGTATCACCTATTCATAAATAAATTCTCATTTTGAACAAATAGCACACCACTGATTACAAGCATGGCAACAATAATATTACAGCGTTGCCAGCACGAGGACGGGACAAAGAGAATCGATTGGTATTCTTTGTCATACTCATGGCCACTTTCGTGTAATCATTGCGACAATAACAGAGTTTTATGAATGGAATGTTGCGTCTCCTCTGGATAATAGGTCTATGGGCGCACGCTATTGGTTTCCATCGATGAGAAATTATGTTAAAGATTACATTAATTCATGTCTGGGTTGTTTATATAATAAAGTATGTTCTGGTAAACAATCTGGAAGGCTTAATCCTATTGAAAAACAAAGTGTACCAATGGATGCATTGCGCATCGATCACTTGGGTCCATTTGTTACAAGTATAAAGAGAAATGCTTACTTGATAGTACTAGTGGATGGTTTTACAAAATTTACTTTTCTGAAAGCAGTACCGAATACAAGGTCTTTACCAGTAATACGGTTTTTGAAACAAAATATTGAAATGTTCGGTGTTCTGAGGCGATTTGTTTGTGACCAAGGTACGGCTTTCACAAGCAAGAATTTTAAAGATTTTTGTCACAATTTAGGCATTAAACAAGTTCTTTGTGCTACGGCTACGCCGCGTGCAATTGGGCAAGTGGAACAATCGTTCTATACTTGCCGCACTTATGGCCTCTACAGAGGATGAATCCCGTTGAGATGAAGAGGTTTGGAATTAATTCGACGGTTAATTCCACCACCAATAAAAAACCTTACGAAGTGTTCTTTGGTTATCGCCCTCGTGGTGTAAATGACGCATTTATGACGTCAGAGGAAGCATGCGACGAACGGCAAAACCTAAGGACGTTAAGAAATGATGTTTCCCAAGTAACGCGGTAACGACAGATTCTGCAGAAAGAATATTACGATAGGCATGCCCTATCACGAAAATTTACGGTTGGCCTACATGTGTTGATTCAAGCAAATAAAGGCTCCAATGACGGACGGAGTAGGAAGCTTGAACCTCGTTATAAAGGACCCTTTGTAGTTACGAAAGTACTCGATAACGATCGGTACGTGGTTGGAAACAAAAGACAACTACTAATTTTGAACTATTTTGCAAGATTATTACTATTCTGAATAAGAACTAAACTAACTAACTGTTTGACTTTATGATTAAACCATTGTATAAAGACAACATAGTAGGACAACGCCTGTGTAAAAAGTATTTGAGACGATTTCTAACGCCATCTGCCAGGAACGTAAGGAAAATATGAATTTTTCAACCCGAGCGGTAGTACCCCTACACAGTTTTCATTCAAAATTTGTAAATATAAATGAGACAGAAACGGATTTAGGGGTTAAACATATTCACTTTCAGTTTTAATTCAAAAATTCGATAAACCGTATTCGGCAATTATATTTAAACGCAATCGAAATTTCTCTGTTGTTTTGTGAAATATCTATTTCCTCAAGAGATATAATTTTAGTCGGACTATAAAAGCTAAACATTTTTCAGTAAAAATCTCCTGGGCTTATTTTTCTAAAGCTTGCCTCGATGTTTACAGACAAAATATATATTCTACAATCTGTGTCTCGCAGAATAATCTAACCTGCATCAACTTTAAAATAAACAAGTGCATTCGAATCAAAGATTCATTGTATTTAATTTAAAATTTGCAATATATACTCATTACATATCAAGTTGGCGGTTCAAGATGGTGACGAAGTTTATAATAGCCCAATTCCATTCATAATTGGTATATGGGGATTTTTGGGATCAGATGATATGATTTTTTTTAAAATTAACGAATTTAGGATGGCAAGTTTTGTGATTATGACCATATTCTGTTCAAAATTGGTATGAGGGTATTTTTAGGGTCAGATTTTTAATTTTAATAAAACCTTATTTTACAAATACTTACACTAAAATGAAAAAAATAATTACGTTGTTTGACCTAGGTTATTTTGTAACAGTCAAAAGCTTGCTGCAAATACAAATTAGATATACATACTTATTAGCTAGGGCAAATTTTGAATGTTACTCACAGAATTACCTATACGTTTTTGATCGCATTTAATTTACGGCTCGTTGGTGTTTCGGCGTCTACGGCAGTAATTAACGTCTCTAATATTTATTTTGCGAATTTTGTGCAGTGCGTGAGTAACTTTTTTTCATATTCCTACAAACATATACGTACCTTTCGTTCCTGCTTGTTTTGTTTGATTGCTTGCGATGGCTTCGTCATCATCATCAACATCATCAAGTTTTACACCGGTACTGTTGCGTACAGTCAGTAAGTCTGTCTATTCACCAAGAGAGAAGACTATTGTTTTGAACGTTCACGATGCTCTGCTTTCTCAGAATCCCACAAACACTGTTCAGAACATAATCAAGAGTTGTGCCCACATGACGGGCGTAGGGAAGTCAACAATATATAGGTTCCTATCAGAAAGAAAAAAACAAGGTATAGCTAACCCAAATACAAACGAATACTTAAAGAGGGGGAGAAAACCTATTGAAATTGATGAATTTGCCAAAAATGGTATTCGAAGGAAAATTCACGAATTTTTTTACAAAAAAGAAATACCCAACTTAAACAAAATTTTACAAGAAGTTAGAGACGACCCGGATTTGCCTCATGTCGGACGAACCAAATTGTGGTAAGTTTTAAAAGAATTAAATTTCCGGTGGGAGAAATCAGACCGAAAATCACTTTTGATTGACCGGGAAGAGATAATATGTTGGAGAAGAAAGTATCTAAGATCTATACGAAAATTTCGGGCTGAAGGAAAGCCAATTTACTATCAGGACGAAACGTGGGTAAACGCAGGTCATACTCTCACAAAAATTTGGTCAGATAAAAATATATCAAGCTCCAGGCAAGCCTTTATGGAAGGTTGGTCTACTGGTATTTCCCCACCCTCTGGTAAAGGCAGTAGATTAATAGTTTCTCACATTGGCAGTGAAAAAGGATTTGCTAAGCATGGTTTGTTGGAATTTCAATCCAAAAGCACAAAAGACTATCACGAGGAGATGACAGCTGATGTTTTCGAAGAGTATTTTGAGCAGATGATTGAACATATACCACCAAACTCAATTATAGTATTAGATAATGCACCTTATCATTCACGACTAGTAGAAAGACTTCCAACGACTGCGTGGAAGAAACAGGATATCATTGAATGGCTGCGGAATAAGTCCCTGCCTTACAAAGATGGAATGGTTAAAGCAGAACTTTTAAAAATTGCCCGGCAACACAAATCTAAGTTCAAGAAATACGTAGTTGACAAAATGGCGGAAAGACGAAACATCACAGTCCTTAGACCCTACCACTGCGAATTAAATCCAATTGAACTCATTTGGGCACAAATGAAAAGCTATGTGGCTAGAAAAAATACGTCATATAAAATACAAGCTGTACGTGAATTGTTATATGAGTCTTTACAACATATTACAGAACAAAATTGGCGAGATGCAGTAAGACATGTAATAGAAGAAGAACAAAAAATGTGGGATCTTGACAATATAATTGATGCGACTGTAGAGACACAACCGCTAATTATTAACCTGCAAGACGACTCGGATTCCGAAGATGATCCTGTTTATTTTGAATTTGAATAGTTTTGTAAGTAATCGTAGTTTATATCATTTAAAAATAGGTATTAATTAAATAAATGTATCTTTTACAAATTGCAAGTAACTTTTTATTTTTAAATAAAATAAAGAAATTTTATTAAAATAAAAATACAATTTACAGTACCTACAGTTTAAGAATATTAATATATTTATTTATTTAAAGTAACGTAATGATTTAATCATATACTCTACGACACTGGTCAGTCACTTCCACTCAAAATACCTACATAATCGGATTAAAAGTTCTATAGCTGTATTGTATTTCTTCAGATACAAGGTGGGTTAGTCGAAAACATCTTAAACTGCCAGTTTTAGGTTGGTTTTTGTTATTATATCATACTACCTGTCCTCTCTGTATTTCAGTTCTCTAATGAGGGTCAAACTTGCAGTGAGCTATCAACAAATTGTGTACGGACTATAGGTCAAGCAAAGAATTATTTTTTTCCTGCATTTTTTTAAAAATTTGCACCTGTATAAAAGCTTGCCCTATCAAGTTTTTTTAAACTATTTTTATTAAACAATGCATTCTGAGTAAAACGAGTCACTATACCTAGAAATTACGTTTAAAAAAACTCAAGTCAATTTATCCAGTTTGATATAAAAAAAAAATTTCTGTACCATTTATTGTCAAATTCCCCTCTATTAAATTTCTTTTCAATCGTGTATAAAGATATCTGACATCTCATTTAACATTCATTTTTTTGTCTTTTTTTGTCATTTTACTATAAATCCTACCTATTCTATATCAAAAGTATTAAAACTTACAAATATTACTGTTAGTTTCATACACAAAGTGTTAAAATTGCATACGCTTTTTCCTTAAAAAATACAAATTCATCATCAGCTAAGTGAAGACGACTATGACCGCAGAATTGAATTTTGTGAAACAATGTCCTAAAAAATACAAGAAGACGCAAATTTGGTTTGTTTCAGTGATATATCACCATTTTCTTGGCTTTGTAAACAAACATAATTGTAGGTACTGAAATGACGAAAATCCTCACGTGTTTTTCGACAGGATAATACTAATTTCCAGCGAAGATTAAGGAATGGGCTGGCAAGCTAGGAAATGATATAATTGGACCACTTTTTATTGACCAAAACCTAACGGGAAGATTGTACGCACAGTTACTAAAAAATAAAATTGATCCTCTTATCACTCAGTCACTAGAAAGACAAGTTGATGAACAGAGAAAGATGGTGCTAGATTAACAGAATATATACCTTTAACAGGACGGAGCTACACCACATAACGCATTAGCTGTAAGACAATGGCTAGACGAACGATTTTCAAGACATTGGATTGGCAGAAGGGGTTTTATAGAATGTCCAGCAAGATCTCCAGATTTAAAACCACTTGACTTATTTCTGTGGGGCTATTTCAAAACAATAGTTTAAAAAACTCCTCCCGAACATATTGAAGAACTAAAACTTAAAATAACTGAAGAATGTAGACGAATTCCTACCAAAACTTTGCAAAGAATTCGAGAATAATTTAAAAATGTTATATTATTGCCTTCAATATTACGAAGCACACTTTAAACAGTTACTGTAAATACATTTAAGGAACTTCATTTTAGTTTTTGTTGTAATTTCGCAAAAAATGTCAAACTTAGTATTTTACAACATAATTAGGAATTAAAATTATGAGAATCACCTTATTATTATTTCGTTTTCATAGTAAAGTACAAAATATATTTTTTTTTTATGAAAATAGTCGCAAAAAGGGTAGACCTATCGTGTGGGCCGCGGACGGCCCGCACTGCGACTATTAGAAGGGGAAGGGATTATAGAAAGGAAATGATTGTGGACACGCTTTTTAAAAAGTTGCAGGTCATAGTTCTCTGGAAAAACTGATTTTGGAAGCTTATTCCATTCCGTAGCAGCCCCGTAAAAGAAGTATTCTTGATGAAGATTGGTCCTTGTAGTGTCAATCTTGAGAGTAAATGGGTGAGACTGATCAGCGTGCCGTGTTCTTCGGCCGAATGTGGCCAATGGTGGTACAAGAGTTTTTATTTCTCTGGAGCATCTGCCATGGAAATATCTGTAGAGCAATGACTGGTCTACAACTCTTCTTCTATGTTCTAGAGGGTGAAGGGTATCTGTGAGAGTTGAGCTGTTTATCAAGCGAATGGCTCTTTTCTGAATGGAATCTAAAAGACGAAGAGAATGCAGGAGTAAAAAACTTTCTGGCTTTCCACAGAAAACCTAGCCTCTGGCTTGCCGACTTTGCGATGTTAGCAACATGGTCATGCCAAGACATATTATTGGACACCGTGACTCCCAAAATCGAGATGAAGGGACTTGGTTCAAGGGTATTTCCGGACATTGTGATGGGATGATTTGAGGAATTCACTTTCTTGGAAAACGTGGCACTTTGTGTTTTTTGGGCGTTGAACTGAACAAGATTGTTGGTTCCCCACTCGCCGATTGCTTTAAGATCTCTATTGATGGAATCAACCTGTTCCTGTCCGAGTCTATTTGTATCATTCACCGAAAGTGATCGATAGGATGTGAAAGTTGAGACAAGTGTGCTATCGTCTGCGAAACTGTAAATGGGGTTCGTGGTGGTTTTCAAGAGGTCGTTGATGTGTAAAAAAAATAAGGTGGGGGACAGGATGGAACCATGGGGGACCCCGGCATTAGTTTTAAACGCATCAGAAGAAATACCGTCAACTGCCACATGTAAGGAGCGATCTTGCATGAAGCTCAAGAGCCATAGGCGCAGTTTGGTTGGAAGACCGTAGGCAGATAATTTACTTAACAATGCCTGGTGCCAAACGCGGTCAAAGGCTTTAGATATATCCAAGGCTTTTGCACGGGATTCACCAAATTTTTCAATAGTGTTTGTCCAGAGCTGAGTGACATAAGCCAGAAAATCTCCAGTAGACCGAAGTTGTCGAAATCCATATTGTCTGTCATGGATTATCTCAAATTTCTTCAGATATTTGATAAGTTCTGTGTTAATCGCTTTTTCCATAACTTTGGATTTTCATTTATACAGTGTGGAACAGCCAAATGGAATAAATTCGATAACGAATAAATGAGAGCGTGTTGGGAAAAACGCTTGGACACGTCGATTTGTATTTTTAGATACGCATTTTTTTCAAAATAAATTATATAGGGTGTGTCATGTGACAGTGGTCAATACCAACTTTCTTATTTTAAATACAACCCACTGTATATTATTTATTTTTTGGATTCTTCAAAAAATTCTAGACATAATTTATGAACAATGTCCTATACTTATCTTCAACTGTTTCGGAAATATTAGGTGTTTTCAGATGTATTACAAAAATTAACATTAAAAAAAGAAAATTATTTTATTTCACAAATAATGTAAAAAAAACAAAAAAAAACATTTATTTCAATGTAAGAGATGTTCAAAATGTTCGCCGCGAACGTCTTGGCAACATGCTAATCTGGTATAGAAATGTCTTCTAACTTTACTCAACATCTCAGGCGTGACTGATCTAATCGCAAGCGTGACATATACAACAACGTTCTGACTTTGTTTACAATAAATAGGTACTTTTGTTAATAAACATTCAAAGTATAAAAAAATAATCTTTTTTTGTTAACTTATAGAGGATAAATAATTCCCTAAGTAATTGTTTAAATGTTGGTTTGATAAAAAAAGTATTTACAACAATTAAAAATTGTTATTGTGAAAAATGTTTTTGTAAAAAGTCGTAATTTGCTGTCGAGAATTTATTACAAAAAACATATGCAATCATTTCGAAAACTTTACACCCGTCACTAATATATATATATATATATATATATATAGAAATGTAGATTGCACTTTAACTTTCGCAAAAAAACTTTATTTTCAAAAAAATACAAAATTTGGAACTTTTATCAAAATTAATTTATACAATGTTAATTATACAAGATTACGGAATAAAAGAACAGGAAAAGAATGATTGAACATAAATTTATAACTTCTTAGTGCTGACTATGCTGTATGTCTTCATATTACAGGCAGTGGTGTTTACATTTCTATATATTTATTTATCAACTTCCAAACACCTAATTTATTGGGCAATCAACATAGTCCAACACATGAATACATAAGATCAAGTCTAGAAACCAAAGATGAACTAGACTAGAGAATTACTAAAACTACAATTAAGAAAATAAATACTTAAAAACGAGATCTACGGACCTGCAAACAATAATGTTACCAAGACAATCGAATTTCGACCTAAATGACAACCAATGAAATCGCTGGCCTCCTTTCAACGGTGCTGCCATCTACATGTAGCCTCCTTTTGCATCAAACGAAAGCTCCATAAGTTTGCCCTACTTTGTTGTCTTTATTTTTTTTCTCATAGTGCCATACTCGTTTAACGAATGTTTGCTATCATGTTGACAATTTTCACCTTGTTAACAGCAGCTCTGAACAGTCCTGATGTTGATTGGCCAAACCACTGCCTCAAGTTTTTTAACCAAGAAATGCGTCTTCTGCCTGGTCCGCGTTTACCTTTTATCTTTTCTTGAAGTACCAGATGTAATGTATTATATATTTCAGGGTGTCTCATTATGTGTCCAAAGTAGGAGAGTTTTCTGGTCTTTAACGTATTAATGACTTCTTTATCTTGTCTTTATACAATGATTACACTCTTAAAACAATTTGAGCTGTTTCTATTTTTGTGGATATTCATGAACCTAAGGTATAATGACTGATTTATTCAATAAGTTGAGAATTCAATTCCAATCTACTTGAATCCTTATTTCTTCATTGGGATTTCAATATTCCAATAATTATTCTATTTTTTACATAAGAATGTTTTTATAACAAACTAGCTTGTTAGCAAAGATTCAAGATTTAATTTTTTTATCAGTTTACCTATTAGATTTTAGAATCAGAGGCCGTCTTCCGACCAGATGGCATGACAACTTAATATGTATTCACACTAACCGGATGCAGATTGCTCAGGATAGAGAAATGTGGTCATAAACAAGAGAGGCCTATGTCCAGCAGTGGACTTTGGTGGCTGGTTGATTGACCTAGTAGATACATAATATTTAAAATTCATTCTTTTTTTCAACTTAAACTAAAGAAACAATTAAACATATTTTTTTATAAAAGTTTAATTACCCAAAGCATAATTCCAATTTTACTAGAATTCAGTTCTTTTTCTTTCAATTTTAAATCTAAACATATTTTAATTTTTAGTTCATGTTCCTCTTCCTCTCACTGTCTTTTTCTCTTATTATCTTATGCAATTTTTGTTGTTTTATTTCTTCTAGTAGAGCTGTCATTTTTAAATAATATTTAGTTTTTGCATTATGTAAAGCACTAGATATTGATGTTTGTTGTTGCAGTTTTTTATTGACTGGGGTTTTCAATTTCCTGGGTGTATACTTTGACCAAACATTTGAAGGTATCTAAAAATTGAAAAAATGATTATAACCTAAAGGAACAGTGTTATGCATAAAAAAATATACCTATTATACACATATATAATTATAAAAATAATGTTATACAATTTTTATTTTTGAAATGGATTTCTTGAACATTTAGAAAACCTTGAACATCTGATATTTTATACACTTCCAAGGATATGCATTCACATACTTTAAATCAAATATTACATTATTTCTCAAAATTCATAGGCAATTCAAATGATATTAACCTCTATCTCAGAATCCTGATGGTTACTCTTCAGCTCAACATCTGCCATTTTTTGGAGGAAGGATGGAATCACTCACACTATTATTCTAAAGATAATATTATAAATTAGTGGAAATCTTCATTTACCAGTCATATCTGCTGCAAATAAAGCATGAAAGCACTTTCTTTCGTGCATTTAATGCCAAAACTTTCCAATGTTGTGGGAACTTCATTTTCTTGGATTTGATCAGCACAAACTGAACAAAAATATCAAGTTTTGCTTAATTTCAAATTATATAAATTGGTACTTGTTCTAATTCAACATCTTGGTTCTCCATTTCAATAACACTGATATTATTCGGGTCATAGATGCAATCAGAATCAAAAGAATTTTGTAACCCAGTGGCAGTTTTTTCATTTATCACTCTTAGGATTGTTCAATAATTGGATCCCAATCAGGTTCTTTGGATGGTCCACCACCTGTTCCTTTCAAATATTTATTGTTGTTGACAATGGATTGTTAGATGATATCATTATATAGGTACTTAAATCACAGAATCACCTATATAGGTAAGGTAATCTGTATTCAAATGTTGACCAACCTTTTCATGATTATTCACTGTATCAGTAGTTTTGCATTGTATCATGCTGTATCAGTAGTTTTGCACTTTATAATGACTTTCAATTTCTCCACTTCCTCAATAAGAAGGATCTCATCTTCTTTTGTGAAATTTGAGGATCGTTTTACTCGTTTTGGGTTTGTTTTTTCCAATATAAGTACCAAAGATCATATAAGTACACAAAAACTTCACAATTAAGTCCACAAGCAAAAGTGAAAGTTCTCTCTCTACACTTTCCAGTCCACAAATAACGATAACTTGCTGCAGCTAACTGAATACTGGTATTAAACCCTAACAAGAATGATTTATTAAACTTAAATAAAAAGACAATTTTAACCTTATAAACTGGTATCTAAATACCCAGTGACGGTTGAGATCTTAGCCGTTCCAGATATACCAACTGTAGTAATTTGCTCTAAATGGCCTTTTTGTTAAAGACAATAAATATTTCATTTATGAAATGGGTAGTCCATAATAGTGCTAAATGGAAGTTTAACTAAATATCTCAATTAACTAAACAAGCTTTTAGGATTATGAAATCGATGTTTCATTTCTATTTCTATCTCTATCTCCATTGAATTTATTTATCTATCTCTTAACGAATGACAGTTGACAGTGTTGACACTGAAGCAAATCTTTGCATCAGTGTTTTATATGGTTTGCTTGCACGTTTGTAGTGGAAACGAAATCAGAGAGGCGCGATTGTGAAGTAAAATACTTGATTAAATAAAACAAATTGTTTTAAAACAAAAATTGTGAACTGTTGTGTCAGTGAAACGTAAAATTTAAACTTTGTATATTTCGACAAAAATGCCAAAGCACTTCAATCGCAGACCTTCCCAGCAAACATGGAATAGTAATGGTTGTTAAATTTATTTAATATATTTTTCTTAGTTCTAAGTACTTATATGCTTTTCTAGAACGTGTCTATGATAGAGACCGAAGAGTTACTTTCAAGAAAAATAGACAAGATAGAAATGAAGGCAGAGATTGGGCTAACGCCGTTCGATCTCATTTGGATGATGAAGATGTTGATATGGGCATTAATGCTGGTTCCAGTAGAAATGTTAAGCATAATCAAAAAAGAGGCGGTAGAGGAAGACAAGGTTCTCCTGCGCCTCCTACAAAAAGGAAATTATTAGAAGGGCCTTCTAGTTGGTACAGAATTACAGTAAGTATTTGTATTGTTTTAAATTAAAAATCAGTTACTGCTTCTTTTATTTATAAGAAATAAATTATTAAATACAGTAAAATTCACAACTGTTGGTGGAAATTTCCAAGTTCATTAATATAATGAATACTAATGTTTGTAAACTAATGCATAATATATTATAAATCACTTAACTCCAAATTTAAAATAGTTCAAACTATCATTATTCGAATGGGTCACCTCTAGTCAATCATAAAAATAAAGCCAGGAAAATAGTTGTTTTTGATTTTCGATGTCTATTTTCCCTTTAGATTGAATTCACAAGAATAACATAATGCAAAAAAGATCATTTTAAGTTATTGTAATTAAAAGAAGTATTTATTTTTTACCTTATATTGATATTTATTTTTCAACTTATATTGTTTTTACCTTATATTTATTGTTAATTAAGTAGTTATACTTTTTAAAATTTTACAGTTACCACATGGTGATAAGTATGAAAAAGCCTTTATCTTAAAGACTTTGTTAGATAAATTAGCTCCAACTCCTTTTTGGCCAATCTCGGTAAGTTTACTATTTATTGATATTTATACTACTCATTTGTATTATACTTATTTTATTTAAAATAATATCTACTGCTTACATTGTCATGGAAGTTAAATTCTTGTGATGAATCCATGGGTTCAAATAAAATTCACAATTCTAATCACTGTTCTTGTGTTACAATATAAAACAAAACAAATAATTTTTCTTCATTGAAACATTTCAGTTACTTTATTTTTAGAAATACAAGAACCTGCATTTACTATTGGTAATTGTTTATTTTCAAACTAATTAAAACTTTGAACTAGTTTGATGTAGTTGTCTAAGTTTTAAAATATTAAATAGTTGACTTGAATACAAAGAATTTCTCTTTATTGAAACATTTCGGTGATTTTATTTTCAGAAATAAAAAAACTTGCATTTACCATTGGTAATTGTTCATTTTCAAAGTAATTGAAATTTTGACCTAGTTGATATCTATAGTTGTTTAAAAAAGGGTCTACCGATTGATAAATTTTCTCAGTTAAATATAAATAGTCAACATGTATCAACAATTGTCACTCAGTGTCGCTGTTCTCCCAGCATAAAAATTGACGTCATAAACCTTGATTTCTGTTCTCCGAGAAACAGTTTCCGTTTAAAAAGTATCTTTATGACGGTATTTGTTACTAGTAGGTACTACAGTTTGATATGATAATTATTATAATATATAATTTTTAAAACCCCAAACACAATACTTCATTCAAGTTACACCGTCAGAACGAAAGATGAAACTAAACTATATTCAAATTTTCCACACTAACAACAAATATAAAAATTTTATGCAATCATTTCAGACATCTGTTGCATCAACTGCCCTCAAAAATTTCTTTTTCTTTTTCTTTCACCTATTAGAGTAAATCTTTAAAAATAAATTACTTCTTATGGATGGATATAGAGAGTTGATTGTGTTTCCCTTTGACTCTGATCATAATTGTTATTTCTTTTTATGAATCCATTGATTTTATTTTGCTGATAAGAATAAAATGAAATGAAATGAGTTACGATTTATTACAACAACGGCTGTCTTAACAAAATCCACAAATTGTAAAGATGTATTTGACCCAAATCAGGAGGATCCCTAGGAACGAAGGAAAACATATGACTCAAGAATTCCACTAAAAAAGTAGCAACTAAACCAGGTATCAGTGTCAAAAATCCCAATTTCAGAAATATATTTCATCATAATGTACAATCAATTGGAAATTGCATAAGTATGGTACAACAATTAGCCGACTATATGAAATATTTGGTTATATGCCTAAGGGGAAGGGAAACATGGAAGCTCAGCCATATATGTCTACAAGGAGCTATCCAGTAACTATCAAGATATAAATGCTCTATCAGAGGAAAAAGTTTTTGAATGATTTAGTGTTAAATGCAGAGCAAAAAATATTATTTTTATTACCATGTGTGTATACAGATCTCCCAATAGTGATATCAAGATATTCTTAAATAAATTGCACTATCTTCTTAATATTTTAAACAAAGAAATTCAAATATATTTTATAGCCGGAGATTTTAGCATTGATACATTAAGGAACAAAAACAGAGATTACACGGACTTCTTACAACTTTTAAGTAGTTTTGGAGCAGTAGTAATGATCTCTGAAGCAGTAAGTGTTTAGACATCATAATGAATTTTAAAGGAGAAATAGCCGGAACTAATATTCCCGCTGGTTTCTCTGACCATCTGGGTCAACTTTTGGAAGGTAACTTAACAAAAACAGTAAAAGTTTGTACAGAAGTATAACAGTGGTACCATTCTCAATTTCTGCCAACAGATTAGAGATGAAACTTGTTGCCACGTCTTTTTTTTCGTTCTCTATAGAGTACTCTGCCAGCGGTCTCTCTACTGGCAAATTATGCCCGAGCTCAGCCGTAGAGGGTAGAAGAAAAAAAAATATATAAAAGTGAGCCGCGCCACCGACTTAGACGGTTCAAGCCGGAAACCCCTAGGTCTTATAGGCACTAGCAGAGCCACACGATAAACAACTAAGATTATGGTGAACCAAATAAATAAAATTATAGCAAAAATATATTGGATACTTTACTCGTACAATAAATCAAAATACACAGCTCAATAACAAAATTATAACAAATATAGCCAAAATTAACAGCCAACAATAAATCCAGGCACACAGTTCAATAATAAACTTATAACAAATATAATTAAAATCAACAGCTAACAATAAATTGAAACTTCAAAATTTACAACTTTATAAGTCAACAATAAATCAAAAATCCAAAGTTTACGATTCCATAAAATAACTAAAACAAAGGTAAGAATAACAAACTTTATCAAGTTACCAAAAAAAAAACGTATACAAGTCAACTTTTTAATAATACTTAATCAAACGTTCACGTACGGCTGCTAATTTACTCACGTTTTTTTTTACCATTTACATAGAGATTTACACTGTTAAAACAATCGAGCTTATTTAAAAATATTACTTTTTTTTACAATGGCTGTCCTTCAAAATAGCAATATTGTAGGATATTCACAAATAAGTATGAAGAAAACATTTTTACTTGGACACAAAGAACTATTGAGAATATTACTTTAATCAAAGTTCAGCCTTGGCATATTATCCAATGCAATAAATAGTTTTCAACAGTGTACCATATTAATAAATTAAAACAAAACTTAATCGTGGTGTCAAAAACAAATCACGTCGTTTAAATATTCTAAAATAAATCACTTGTAACCTTTGGGTATACGAATTCACTACTCCTGTGGCCGGTTTGATTATGGAACTGCACCTGCTACTTAACAATGGCTTCCCTCCATCAGATCCCGCACGCGGTTATTTTAACTCGACACCAAAATCCAAATTATCAACAATGAAGGTAAGATAGAATGGTCAAGTTAACAATTAAATGGTTTTTCTTCAAAATCCAATTAAGATGGCCCGAAGACAGCCAGATATGAAAGAAAAAACCGTAGAGGTTCTGCTCACGTGTTAATATCAAATCGTTCCAAAAAAACTCTCACCACCACCCGACTCCTAAGACTGACACCAAACGACCCCCTAAACTATTGACTCCCAGGCCGAATATCAAGAAATGACACGGAACACGCGTCAACCAACAATCTTCGCAAATCTATGTTCCAAACTCATAATCGCACTCGTCCGTGTTGATAGCCAGCCCATCCACACAGAAATGCAAACCAAACAATAATATAGCTTATAACACACGACGATCGAGGCCAAAAATCAAGGCAAAATCTAATAACAAAAACCCCCACTCCATCTCCATCGATTAACAAAAATGTCACAGCCATTAATAAAAGTATAAAAACAATAATAAATGCAAATTACAACGACCTTTTTAAAAATGCTAAAATACAGCATTATGGAAAAAAAATTGTCCAGTCAGATAATAAAATGAAAGCCATGTGGCAGACATAGTACAAATAGTACAACCTAACAATTAACTCATTTGAAAGCAGAAAAACCAATAGAAAAAGCCAACCAATTCAACAAACATTTCGTGAGTATTACATCTACTATTTTTTTGAATCCTATCTGGAATGAGCAGAATGATTTCTTCAGTCTGATTGACTTTCATGAAGTTACTCTTTTCCTATATCCAGTAACAACAGAAGAGATAGTAGCCATCATCAAGAATATGAAAAACAAAAGAAGCACAGGTATTGATACATACATACATACATAAAGTCACGCCTTTTTCCCATAGGGTATTGATGAGGTACCAATTCATGTCCTGATGTCCTGTGTACTAGAAATAGCCAAAATTTTAACGTTTTTGGTTAATAAATCATTTCCTCAAGGAGTTTTTCCAGAAATTTTGAAGTTGGGTTTAGTAAAACCACTATTTAAAAAGGGGAGCACAGATACTCTATCCAACTATAGGACTATTAGTTTGCTAACTTGTTTTGCAAAAATTTTCGAAATTCTGATGGCACAAAGGCTAATACGATTTTTTGAAAATTTCAAGTTATTCTCAGACAGTCAACAAGGATACCTGAAAAACAGATCAACAGAAACCGCATTGTTTCATTTTAGTACCGAGGACTGGAAGCTTTGGACAATGGTGATCTGACCTGTGGAATTTTTGTGGACCTCTCTAAGGCATTTGACACCATTGACCATAACATTTTACCTGATAAGTTATTTAAGTATGGTATCAGAGGTAGAGTATCATGGTTAAAAAACCTAAGACAGTGGTACGGCAAAACGTCTAGTGAACTCTTCCGAGCGGCTGTTAACAAGGTCTCGATTGCTATGATGATAGCCAACGTTCGCTGAGCAGATTCGGCACAAAGAAGAAGAAGATCAGAGGTAACACACAGCTGGCAAAAATCCTATTTGAGACAAAGAAAACTAGTAAAAATAACAAATGAACAAGGCACGGTTAGGTCAAATGCAGTATCCTGGGTCCAATACTCTTCATAAATGATCTAAGAAACAGCTAATAACAACAACAACATGAAAATTTTAAATTATGGGGATGACACCAATCTCATATTGAGAGGTCCAAATCTAATGGATATCATTGATAAGGGTTCCTCACTTATGAAAAAAACAACAATATTTTTGTGAAAATAAAATGACCATTAACAATGAGAAAACTGACGATCAATAACATTTACAAGCCAGACACCATTACATTACATTACATTACAATCTTGCGGTTGGGCTCACTATGTTAATTTTTTTTTTTAAATTATATTTTTTTTATACATATTTGAAAAGGCCCTAATTTTTTTGAATTTTATAACGTACCCTAAATTTATTTGACATCTACCTGTCATATGTAATCATATGTTAATTTAGACAGTTAAATATATAATGACTTTTCTCAAATAAAAATATTATATCTAACAAACAAAAATATCATTAATTTTCATATCGAAACACTAGGTATTGTTTTTTATCTAGCTTACAGCACTGGATTCTGGAGTCACATATTTTATAGAATTTTAGTTTATTTTTAATTGCACAGGTCATATGAAAACACATACAATACAATTTAAGGATTTGCTTGGCAGCATTTCATTGCCTTATCTTTGACGCAGTATTTCTCGATATTTTCCAAGCTTTCAATAAGGTGTGGCACAGAGGCTTGTTATTCAAACTAAAGAAAAATATAACAGTTAACTATTATCTTATGGTCAAATCCTATTTGTATAATAGACATTAATCTGTCAAATTTTAACGGTGATCAATTATTGAATCTGGTGTTCCTCAAGGTAGTGTCTTGGGACCGCTGCTTTTCCTGATCTACACAATCTAGAAACCAACGAGACATCAAAATTGCTTCGTTCGCCAATGATGTAGCAGTATTTGCTATAAATGATGATCTGATAAGAGCCACAGGTACCCCACAGAATTTCCTGAACTCTTTGAATGAATGGTACACTAAATGGAGAACCAAGGTCAATCAAACTAAGTCTGTCCAAGTAACTTTTACAATGCGCCAATCCACTTGCCCACCAATAACTATGAACAATGTCCAAATACCTGTAGCCTCCATCTCGACCAACGGCTTACTTGGAGAAAACACATACAAACCAAAAGAACTCAGATGGACTTAAAATTTAAGCAGATGTATTGGCTCCTAGGCCGAAAATCAAAGTTATCACTGCAAAACATCATTGTTGTATAAAGCTATCTTGAAACCCATATAGTCCTACGGAATTCAGCTCTGGAGATGCGCCAAACCAACAACTATAAACACCATCCAAAGATTTCAATCCAAAGTACTAAGAACCATCAAATACCCCATGTTACGTGAGTAATCAGACCCTGCACAATGATTAAAGAATACCTTTCATCACAAGTTAAATTCGGCGAATTTCCTTAGCATATAAAACGCAAACAGCAAACCAAAAAATTTCATTAAGTGAGCAACTCTACGATAATGATCCTGTCATTAGGACAAACAATTTCATATGAGGAGAAGCGTCAGTGGATGTTTCCCTTTCACGTCAAAAACATATATAACATTTATTTAATACTCTGAATTGATGTAGATTGTAAATAAGCAGATTGTCATTAAAAAAAATGTATATTTATGATTGCTTCAAATATTCGTTAAAAATGGAACACTGAGAAATAATATATCCCATTCATTCTAATAAGAGTATGTCTGTCATTTTCGAATTATAATTAAAATAATTTGCATATATATGCTATTCATTTAATCTCCCGTTCTAAAATTTTTTAATCAGCTCCAGTGTTATTATTCATAATCATGAATGTAACTACAACTCATTTAATAAATATGTGAAACAACACATTTGTACGAGGGTGCTCGAATCAGTGGAGAAAAATGCTCCAAAATCGGTTCTGCGGAGTTTTGACAGAAATAACTTTCACGGCGTAATTTTGCTTGGATTTTGTCAATTTTTTTTCAGCATAGACGAAAGTATGACTAAAGCATCTCTGGGGGTACTTTTTAAAAAAAACTAATATTTTGTGTGAAAAAATAGCAAATTTAACCTAAATTCTGCATTTGTCTGAAAGTTATTTACCAAGAATTCAAAAAACTACTTCCAGAGATGTCTAGAGCTGAAATTATTTCAACGACCTTCGAGTAATCTTATTTTTACCGTTCTGTGTTTTTTACTTTTACTAATAAATCAAATTAAGTTTCATCCCCTCTTAAATTTTCAAATATTAAAAAATTATCTTGAAACTTCCTAGACAATTTTGAACAGTAAGAAATAATAATTTTACAATAAATTTAAAAATGCTTTGTCCGGCAAAATAATCGCATCACATAAAATTGATCTTTTATGATATAAAATGTTGCTACTTCAAAAAGGTAACTTGAAAACAATGTGAAGTTTTAATAACAACACTAATTGGCTTACTAATTAGCATTTAATTAACAAATAACACACAAAATGAATAAATCTTAACGATAAATAAAAATTGCACTCATATTTTGGATAATTTGCTTGGACTCGAAACATTTTTTTGTTGGAGTATTACCCAACTCCAGCTTGAATAACTGCAGGCATGCTTTGAATCACTTCTTGGATCACTGCGTGATCCATTTGCTCCCACTCTATTAATAGCTTTAAGAAGTTTATTAAGTGTTTGTGGACGATTTCTTCGCACTCTGATCCTTCGCTCAAGTTCGTCACAGACGTGCTAGATGAGATTACAGTCTGGGTTTCTTGCAGGCCAGTCTGATTTTTGAATTTGGGCTTCTTTAAAGTACCTAGTCACTACTCTAGCTATGCGTGGACGAGCATTGTTCTGCATTCAAAGAAATTTATGTAACGATATGTACCGATGGACACTTAAAGCCCCATGGGGTATAGCAACCAGATCTGTTTTAGCCTGGAAATTAGTTTCTCCCCAGACCATCACGGACCCGTCACCAAAACTTTCTCTACCGATCTTCGTGCATTCTGCGTAACGCTCCTCAGGGCTTCTCTATACTCAAATACATAGATTGAATTTAGTGTTTCCAGTCATCAGCAGTTCAATGAATATGATTTCGGACAAATTGTAACCTCACTTTTTTGTGATGTGGTTGCAATAAGAGCCCATTTTCCGGTCTTCTGTTGTATAAATTGTTTTCTTTCAGTCCTCTTCGGATTGTTCTTTCACTCACTTCAACATTTCTGGCATTATAAAGCTCATTTTGGAGCTGTGGTGCAGTTAAACGTCTATTTTGCACTAATGTTAAACGAACAAACTAGTTATCAGCTTGAGATATGTTCCGTGACCTTGCCCTGGCCTCCGATTAAATTTACCAGCATCCCGGTACCTTTGAGCAGCTCCAAAAACTGTCGACTGGTACATTCCTATTTGTAGATATCTAACTACATAGCGCTGACTCCTGACATTGTTCAAGAGTGCTATTGCCATTATAGCTTGTTTATCCTTCTACGCTATGCAGTGGTTGATCTATTTGAAACATAATATAGTCTGAAATCGTCGTGTTTTAAGTGATGCGACAATTTTCCCGGTCAGTGTATTTGTTGTAACAAAAATTCTACTATTAATTTGTAATTTTAGTGGGGAGTGTATGGAACAACAGTGGCATTCTATGTAGATGACTATAAAACTGCTTTAAAATTACATAACTTAGACAGGCAAATACAGTTACCAAACGGATTTAAATTATTGATAAGAGTACATTCTGGTACCCCAAATGTTGATATGACTACTTCTTTAAAAGAACGAATGAAGTTGGTAATGGCAAAGCGTTATAATAGTATGACCAAAGCATTAGATTTGACGAAATTTCATGCAGATCCAGACTTGCAAGATTCCTTTTGTGCTTTATTTAAACCTATTGTATTATTAGCAATTACTGATATTATAGCTGAAAATATACCAGATTTAGAGGCTCTTAATTTGGGCGATAATAAAATTCAGATACTGAGCTTCTTGAAAAAGATTGATAAGAAAATCCCGAATCTTAAAATTTTGCATTTAGGAGGTAACAAGGTAAGCACATAAAAATAATTTTATTTCACTTTATAACAATATTTATACTAAAAAAAATGAATAATTTATTTATTAATTACAATTAATATAATTAAAATTATGTAAACTTATCTTTAACTAGAAAAAATATATGAGACATTTTTCTCCAGATATTTTTATCCGAGAATAACAAACAAGAAGCGACAAAAACCTGTTATGAAGGCGCATGACATGTACAAAAAAAGTCCGCATTTTGCAAAGAATACCGGTTCTTTTGATCTCCCTCTTTGAAAAAAACAATATATACATTACCTTATATTGATTTTAAATTTGACCCTGTACTATGTATTGATTATCACTTTACATTTTGACACAATTCCGACGAACATCTTTTTTGTCATGCCGTCTCTACGAAAATCGTCGACCCTAAGAACATCAAACAACATCAAACGTTTCGACAGCTGCCTCTTTCAGTTGAGTTGTTATTCTCGGGTTTTATGTGTAGGAGTGAAATGTTTTCTTTTTTTTTCGTCGTTATTATCGTGTGTAATGGATCAGCATTGTTTTTTCTCTGTACTCTTTATTTGTTTTTTTAGTAAGGCTCTTAAATCCACTATATTTAGTGTTTGAAATAGAAAAAAGGGTAGAACTGTTGTGTGGGCCGCGGACGGCACTGCGACTATTAGAAGGGGGATGGATTATAGAAATTAAATGATTGTGGACCCGCTTTTTGAAAAGTTGCAGGTCATAGTTCTCTGGAAAAACTGGTTTTAGAAGCTTGTTCCATTCTGTAGCAGCCCTGTAAAAGAATGTTTCTTGATGGAGATTGGTCCTTGTAGTGTCAATCTTGAGAGTAAATGGGTGAATGGTGGTGGTACAAGAGTTTTTATTTCTCTGGAGCATCTGCCATGGAAATATCTGTAGAGTAATGACTGGTCTGCAACTCTTTTTCTTTGTTCTAGAGGGTGAAGGGTATCTGTGAGAGTTGAGCTGTTTATCAACCGAATGGCCCTTTTCTGAATGGAATCTAGAAGACGAAGAGAATGGCTTGGTGCTGAACCCCAAATGTGCGAGCAATACTGCAGTAGAGGTCGGATTTGAGCCTTGTACGTCGTCAGCAGTTGAGCAAGAGTAAAAATGTTTCTAGCTGTCCACAGAAAACCTAGCCTCTGGCTTGCTGTCTTTGCGATGTTAGCAACATGGTCATGCAGAGACATATTATTAGACACCGTGACTCCCAAAATCGAGAGGAGGGACTTGATTCAAGGGTATTTCCGGACATTGTGATAAAATGATTTGAGGAATTCACTTTCTTGGAAAACGTGGCGCTTTGTGTTTTCTGGGCGTTGAACTGAACAAGATTGTTGGTTCCCCACTCGACGATTGCTTCAAGATCTCTATTGATGGAGTCAACCTGTTCCTGTCTGAGTATATTTGTATTATTTGTGGTGGTTTACTTATTTTACCAATTTAAAAAATGCAATTTACTGGAGATAAGGGAAAATCTCATGGCGTGTATCTAATTTACACTGAAAACATTAGTCTATTCGTCCATGCCTTAAATTAGTGCTAAAAGTCCAAGAAAATAATTTATATTTGCGAAATTGAAATTATGATTAAAAATTTGTTAGGTATCATCTTTTTTATCGTTTTCAATTTTCAGTATTTTTGTGCACTCATAAACTTTCAGAAAATCAACTGTCTGTTAATACCACGCCACGAATTCCTTCTAACACTTCGCTTCGTAGGAGTAAGGGCGAAAAACTTTGACGTATTTCATACATATAGTCACGCCTTTTTCCCTTAGGGGTAGGCAGAGACTACTTGCTACGGTTCTTACACACATCTTTTGCTTCCTCTACTTTCATCAGTGCTCTCATACATGCTCGTCGGTTGTTGGTACTCTTGACCTAGTCTTTCTTCAAAACAATGTTGATCTGATCGAGATATGTTCGCCGAGATCGACCTCTACCGACTTGTCCATTAACACTCGCCTTATAAATTTGTTTCGTCAATTTTCCTTCATCCATCCTTTCTACGTGCCCAAACCATCTAAACCTTCCTTTATCTATCTTTGTAACCACATCTTCTTTTAGACCACAGCGTTCCCTTATTTTACTATACTTCACTTTATCCAACTGAGTCACTCCGGCTATACTGCTCAGTCTACTTATCTCCGCAGCATTAATCCTATTTTCATGCTTCTTTTGTCAAACCCAACATTCACTACTATACATAAGTGTAGGAACCAACACTTCTCTATGCACAGCCAGACATGCCTTTTTGACACTTTCTGGCTGTTCATAAAGCTATGCTTTCATATTCCAATCACAGTGTTAATGCCAGGTTGTGTAAAACATGATTGTCGTTACATAAATGTAACACTAACCAAAGAGTTAATGTGTAATTTTTGTTTGTGACGTTGGTGATTTTGCACAGTCCATGAGATTTTCCATTGCCTCTACTAGATTAATGTATATTTTTTTATTGATACTTTTGATACTGAAAATCATTTATTCATATTTTGTTTAATATTTTTTAATAACTTTTGTTTAAATGATTATTGTACTGTTTGTAGATCAGAGAAATTAGTCAGCTAGACTCTCTTCAAGGACTACCTGTAATCGATTTGCTGCTAGATGGAAATCCTCTTTGTGACAAATTCAAAGATCAACCAACTTACATAAGGTATGTTGTTTGTGTAACATAATGCAAAAGTACCGAGTTAGTTAAGTTTGGAGCAAAAAAATAATTATTTCTATGATGGAACAATAGATACAATACAGCTCATAAAAAAACAATTACTTTAGTTATTTTTTTTACATAAACATGGCACTCCTAAAATATTCTTGCACACCAATTGAGATTTTTTATTGATCATCCAAATTTATGTTGGCAATAAAAATTTTTCTTGTATATTTGAAAATATTTAAACACATATTTAAAAATTGTTTTTAAAAACCTTTGGTGTGTTCAATACTACAATGTTCAATATGGAATCCATAAAATTGTGTGTGTAAAAAGAAATGTAGAATTTTCCAGTTCACATTATGGTTAATCATTATTAAAGTAACCTTTTTTTGTGAGAAATTTTCACTAGTCTACGGAAGAGGTAGATCCAAATGCTGCTAACTTCCCATCCAGTAGTATGAAGTATGCAAGATTTTGCTCATACTGAGTCGACCCGAGAAGGATGCACCTGCAATGTTGGCTGGTTTTGGGGCAATTTTAAACTGCTCTGCTAATGTCTGTCTTGACGTTAGTAACAGTATGTCCCAATTCTACAATGAACTTTATGCAATGTTTATGATGTAGTGAATTCTCTCAAAATTAGCTATCCTAATCCTTTATAATAAATTAAATTTGCATTTTTTTTGTACACATGAACTAGAAAAAATGTGGATCTGTAATGAAAAAGGTGTTGAGCGTGCACAAATATTCTTTCTTTAAATTATTTTCTGCAACTGTTTTATTTTGCGATTTTTAATGAAAAATCTCGAACTTAAATTATGTTGTCAACTTGTTTTAATAAGTAAATGTTTTTTTAAACTTTATCTGTTCTATCAGATATGAAAAATACTTAATGTAAAAAAATTGTGTTGCTGTGGAAAATTAACTTTCGTTCAGACAATTTAAATAAAATTAATATTTGATCATGATCATGATAATTTTGTGTTAACTGTCACCTGTTTCTCCACAATGAGCTCTTTAATTTTATTATTACAAATTTTTTTTTTCAATACTCTTTCAAAGATTATAATTAAGTAAATAAATTTACATACAAATTTTTTTAGTACCTTTTATTAATACACAATAATGAGTATTACTTTTATATTTTATGAATATTTTTTACAAGTTCTTATTTTAACTCTAAGGAATTACTGGAACGTTATAGAAAATATAATTTTAATATGTTTAATAAAGTTAAAATAAACTAATTTTGAGTGTACCATGATTAGTTTTTATTTAACTTGTTGACTGCCAACTACAAGTTATTGTAGTTTGTTTACTTGCCATATTTGTGCAGCTACTGGTATATCAGAGTAAATATGAACAGATAACCTCAAGAAAGAGAACAAGAATATAAGGTACAGACGATTTTCTCATCCATACTAGGGTATTTATAATTTGATTATAAACAAGATGCTAAGAGGTAAATTTGACTCACTCAACTCTACAGATCTTAAACTTTTGTGCCATACATAGTCAACTATATTTATCTGAAGATTTAACTAACGCCACTAAGATAATACTGGCAACAGCACTATTTCGTAGTGGATGTGATGCGAATTTTATGTGGTCGTGACAGTTAAATTAGGAACTTAAATTATAGGTTACAGTAACTGACCTCACAGCTTGGTGGTACAACAAATTACATAGCTCAAGTCATCAATATACACGGTATCTAATTTTTTGCTTTATTGTGAACAGAAATCGTAGATGTAGCTCTCGATGAGTTTTTTGGTTAGAAATAGGCACATATTTAATTATGTTAAACAGTAGCGGCTTTAGGGTAGGGCTTCGATGCGGTTTTCAAGAACCCACCATTCCTCTATTAAATGTTCACATTTTTCCCAAATTTCAGGAGTGGCAGTATTAAGTGTTCGTTGCCTGGTTTCCAAAACATTAGATCCAATGTGATTCTTTTATTTTCTGTATCGTCCAGGAGTTTGTTGGTTGCTTATTTAAAATTTCCGAATGGTATGGAGCATTATCTAATACAATGACATGTAACGATGGTAATAGTTTCTCTTTTAACCTTTTCACAAACATCTCTGTATCCATATTGTCATGATAATCGGCCGATTTTAATTTTGACGAAGGAAAAAAATCCGCCCCATCTACAAAACCGTTCCACCTGCATGCACGATAATGTGTCTTTTTCCTTCACCGTCGGTGTGTGTGTGTGTGTGTGTGTGTGTTTTATAGACTTTATGTTATCGTCCTGAAATTTTTTTGTTCCACCTTTAGCAAAAATCCAAGTTTCGTCCAGATAAACAAATGAAGAGCATTCTTGTTTACAGTGAGTATAATTTCTTAAAAATCGGTACTATACGATTTTAATGTCAGTACCTACTACAATGATATACCAGGATTACTAATTACTTTTCTAGAAATTTAACAAAAATGAATCGACAAGCCAAATTAAAGCTTAATAACTTAGTTAATTAGTGAAATTTGTTTGGATTACTTACCTATCTCTCTTATTATGTTCAATAAATAA
This sequence comes from Agelastica alni, assembly GCA_950111635.1. Lineage (NCBI taxonomy): Eukaryota > Metazoa > Arthropoda > Insecta > Coleoptera > Chrysomelidae > Agelastica > Agelastica alni. The sequence continues at coordinate 13,264,168 of OX467716.1, forward strand.
AGTCATTAAGAACAGATTTGATTGCAAAATTAACCGTACTAGCAAACAAACAAGAAGTCCCTTATAAAATAAAATTCGTTACCTACGAAATTTGTTTAAAAATATTAGGGGAATTTACTTTCGTACTTCTTAAATGTACAGTTGAATAATGATTATCGTCTTTCTAACGATAATCCAAAACCACCGTATATTTGAAATATGCTATATCTTTCATAAGGTTATGTGTGGTGGTGTTTTTTGTGGGTTTTTAGTTTTTTTTTTAAGTTTGGAATGAGCATTTTGGGATTTTTTTAGGTTTATGGAACAATATTGTGGCGTAAGTGTTTTTTAAAGACTAAACATTAATAATTCTTCGTCATACAAGAGATTTGGATACTGATTATATCATCATCATTAATCCCTTTGTGTCCACTGTTGAACATAGGCCTCCCTAATCATTTTCCGTTCCATTCGATTTTGTGCTGTTTGTATCCAGTTGCTGCGGGTCCTTTTAATATCGTCCGACTAACGCGTAGGCTGTCTTCTTCTACTTCGCTTGTCCATTCTAGGTCTCCACTCAAGAAGCCTCTTTTCCCATCGATCGTCCCGCATTCCTATAACGTGGCCATCCCAGTTCCACTTAAGCTTCGCAATAGCTCCAACGACATCGCTGACACCGGTTCTTCCGCGAAAATCCTCGTTTCTTATGTGGTCCTTCAGGGTCACACCAAGCATGGATCTCTCCATCTTCCTCTGTGTAACTCTAAGTTTCTTAGCTGTTGCTGTTGTTAGTGTTAGGGTTTCTGAGCCATATGTCATCACTGGCAGCACGCACTGATCAAAAACCCTTCTTTTTAGATTGATGGGGATGTCACTCTTGAAAATGTCTTTAAGTCTTCCGAAAGCTACCCATGAGAGGGTGAGCCTTCTCTTTATTTCGCATGTCTGGTTATCCCTTGAGATGCTGACCTCATGGCCAAGGTACACATATCTATCTACCATTTGAATTTCAGCTCCGCCAATCTTCAAGCCACAGCTGGGAACAAGGTTTGTCATGAATTTTGTTTTTGCCATATTGATATTAAGACCGACTTTTCCACACACCTCTTGCAGGTCCTGCAGCATCAGTCACATTTCTTTTAGATTATCCGAGAATAGCACTAGGTCATCTGCAAAACGTAAGTTGTTTAGGTTGCCATCTATGTTTATACCTCTCTGACTCCAGTCCAACTGTTTTAATGCACTCTCCATGACAGCTTTGGTGCCATCGTGTCGCCTTGCCGAACACCACGTTCAATAGTTATTGGTATTTTCATGTAGTTTTACCGTCATTGTTGCATTTTTGTAGATATTGTGGATGAGTTTGGTATATCAGTAGTCGACTCTACATTCCTGAAGTGCATTCCACAATGCATTTAGCTCTATTGTATCGAAGGCTTTGTGGAAGTTCACGAATGTCATTACTAAAGCTCTGTTGTTTTCGATTGTCTTTTCTATAAGTGTTTTGACGCTTTGAAGGTGGTCATTCGTTCCAAATCCACGACGAAAGCCTGCCTGTTCCACAGGTTGATAGAAATCCAATTTATTTTCCATTATTTATTATAACCACCCGACTGGGAAAAAAACTGATTATATACCTTAATATTATCTGCTATTTTCTCATGTACCCGTGCTTCTTTAAAACAAACTATATATGTTTAAATATTTACGTATCCAAGTGATATAGCAGTAGCTTTGTATACAAGATGTTAAGTACTTTAGTAGGTATAGCAAAAGATTTGGTCTAGTAAGAGCATATTATTATTAACTTTTATGTTTGACTACTTTTTAATACTTTTTCGATATTTTATATTTATGACCTACAAATTAGAGATTTTATAAAATAAAACTGCATTTATTATTTAATGGTGAAAATCTATACAGATATAAGAAATACGGAAAATCAAATTAATAACAAGCTGTAAAGGAACTTTGAAACCATGGCACAGATTACGTACAGATTCGAAAGTTGAGGGAGAAGTCTTAAGGCGAGAAATTTAAATATCCTGTATTTAAAGAGTTTTCATGTGCGTTCGGATGTAAGCTTCGATCACACAGAAACGTTATTAAATACAATTCTGAAGACACTGAAGATAATGGCAATCAGAAAATCCTTTGATCTTTCGCCGGGTTTCGCATCTGTGCGTAGTTAATCTGTGACCATGGTCTGAAACTCCTTTAACTATTTTTAATACATGACATTCAAGAGTTATTCAATATAAATACCTCTTTTTAAGTATATTACTTACATAATGTTTCTGCAGCAATTACAAACGTACGGAGCAAGCGCAGTTGAAATTAGCATTTTTGCAGAAACCAATTTCTTAGGGTGCATTTTCGTGCTGACGGTGGATTTGAGCGTCAAATGCGGCCACGTGATAGAATTTAGTTGCTTAGCTTTGACGTTTCATGTCAATATTCTATCACATGACCGCATTTGACGCTCAAATCCACCGTCAAGTATGAAAATGCACCTTAAATGTTTACAGATTTAAGGTTATGTTTTAATTGAAGATTTATAACTGTTCTTACAGCATTCAATTTTCAATAGTAAACAATCCATGAGCTGTCGGAAACTGCTGCAGAAACAAACCTGTTATATGATTAAATTAAATTGGCTGTTTACACCGAAATCCAGGAAAGTACTATAGCAGTCAACGCGTTAAATGAAATTCACATTTTTAAAAATCGGTTCTACGTTTAACCAAAGTCAATAAATGTTTTCTATAGAGTTAAGATATTCATTGCAATTAACATTGTTTTGTGTTAAAATAAATTTGACTATTTCACAAAAATAAAGATAATGCTACATTATTTAAGTGCTTCTCGAATATCCTAATTTTTAAAACAATAAAACTACAACGTAGATACAAAATAGGATTATTTATAATTAGTTGTTTTTTTTGGTTGTAATATCTTGTATTAGAACCTTTTATGCTAAAATTAAATAGCTTCTTGTGCAGATTTTAGATAGATATTTTTTTACATTAAGTATAATTGAAAAACATTTCATGCAAATAATTGAAAATGAAACGAAATGGTTAAAAGATTTGACTTCTTTAAAATATCAATAAAATATATAATTTTCGCATGTCAATCAATTTTAAATTTTTTCCATTTTTTGAATTAATAATATTTAATTGGTAGTTTTATCAGTAATTTCTATAATTTTTCTTGTCTTTTAAATAACTAGTTGTGGATATATTAATTTGGAAATTTAAATTTAAGAAATAAAAAAAATGTTTAAATTAGTAGGTTACATTCATTTCGCATTTGTGGATTTAATCAATATTATAAATTTTTTAATTTCAATGTTATGATATCCATTTTATACAATCAGCACAAAATTAGAATTTTGTGCGATTTGTATACTATTCTTTTTCTACGACAACCTACCACTCAAATTCAATGTTCTAATAAACATTGATGCAAATAAATGGCAAATGTTAACAAATACAGATGACATTTGTAATATCTTGTCGTTAAAGCAGCAGACCGCCCCCCTAACATAATATAATGGTTCATAATGCATCCGTTGAAGTTAACAAATGCATTATGTATCATAATTCTTCAAATGTAACCGAATTTATGATCAATTATTTTGATGTCGTAGGAAAAAATCTTTAATATTTAAGTTTTAACAAAAGTATATTAAATATATTTTATAATATAATTAATTGCACAAATGAGGGTAATATTTTTGTATTTTTTTTATGAATACACTTGCTGGTGTATTTAAGATTGCTTTTGTAAAACATCTCATAATTGATAAGATCAAAGATCCTCTTTAAATCAACGATTTAACAGTAAGAAATTCAAATCATAACCTTATATTTTTCAAATAATTTGTATTACCCATCGAATATGCTCACTTATAATTAACTTCAATAAATATCTCCAAGTATTGGCGTCAAATTTTTCATCTGAATAAATACTTTGAGATTTTTCTTAGACAATGAAGAGTGTAGTTTGTTTGTTTTTATTATAATGTATGCTCTTGTCGAGTGTTCCCAGGTCGATACTTTATAACATATGGGCCTCTTCGGCCGCATCAATTTTTTTGTCTACAGTGAAGTTAGGAAGAGATTTCCGAAGTGCATGAAGTTGGTAAGTAAAAATGTAATTTATTAAGTTTTTGAAAAAAAAATTTCAAGCATATATTATGTCAAATTCAGTAAATATTTTCATATTTACCTCATGGGAAATTGGGAAATAGGGATTTAGAAAAAAAATAAACCAAAAAAGAATGTATTTTATGATATTATACTGGAAAAAAGTATTGAGACTGCTTAAATAAAACACACAGAAAATATTTCATTCATAAGTGAAACTTCTTAAGGGACCGCAAAAGTATACGAATTTCCGCACAAAGAGAAGCCAAGAATAGTCGCCCCTAATTACTTATTTATGACAGATCATGCGACCTATTTTCAATATTACGAGGAAGGTTCGAGATTTTACGCAAAGAATATTTTTGAAATGTATGCTGTCTATAATTTTTTAAAAATTATATATATCTATAAAATTTTGGTGTGTCTCTCAGGTCATGGCTGTGAAATTTCACTTGACTGTTACACTAGGTCCGAAGGTTTTGTCCTCTTCAGTCTCCTTTTTATGTCATGTGGATCAAGTAGCTGGATCATCTCGGTGTTAACATAATTTTGAAGCCTCGCTTGGTGCTTTTGGTGCAATTCTCTTGATTTCTTCCTTAGCCGTTTCCATGTTGGAATATTATGATCCATGCTATGTTGGTTGATCTGGTACAGCCCCAAAGCTGTGAATGTCATTAAATTTAAGTCAGCTGTCGCACCAATCTACCAAATAAATATACACATTGATATTCATAGCGCGCGTATTTTTAAAAATAGTCTCTTTACTTTTTCATCAGAGTTTTATGGTTCCATGATTTAAGCAGCGACAAAATAAGTAAAGTTCTTTTGATATTGCCTTCATGAAATAAATTAACAAAATTTAATTATTCTTATATGATAAATAAATTTACCTGACATGAATTTTTATCATTATATCAGTTTTTAACAAAATTAGTGATATTCTATATACATGTAATGAAAGAATCATGTTTACCTGAATAAAGATTATCATCCAACCCGTCCAATGAGAAATAAATAAATTAATTTCAAATCAATTCAATACAGGACGGCATAGATCTACCACCACCGATTGGATTTGACATCGCAGAAGAACAAGCCTTGCCAATATACCAGCAAACTTTTCTAAGCAACAGCGACGGTAGTAGTATCGTCCGTCAATTCCTAGAACAGTATTTCCTAATTTATGATACTGAAAATAGACAGCCCCTTCTTCAAGCTTATCATGAAAGAGCTACTTTTTCCATGACGATGGCATATCCGTATGGATATTCGAAGGATAGCAAAGGAGTACCATGGTTAAATTGGTACTCGACTGATAATAGAAATTTGTTAAGAGTGCAAGATTCGGAAAGGAGAAATAAGTTGTTAAAACAAGGACAATTGGCCATTGTCTCATATTTACAGGAAATGCCACAAACAAAACACGATATTCATAGTTTTACAGTTGATTTAACCGTTTTTACCGTAAGTATTACTGAAAAATAATTAATCTTTCATTTAGTTAAACGCTTCAAGTTGTAACTTTTTGCTCAGTTGTATTGCTCCAACGCCATATCTCGGTTGTTTTATAAATTTAAATGCAAAATTGAAAACAATTGAAATTTAAATGACACCTTACGAGGGTGGTCTGAAAAGTTTCTGGCCTTACCTTGAAGATGACATCACTTGAATAAAAGCTAGGGAATGTGGTTGCGTATCTTTTGTCAAGTACTTACCAAAATTTCAGCCATTTTGGATTTTGATGTTTGACAATCGTTTGAGTGAGTCAATGTGTCAAGTGTTTTTATGAAAATGGAAAGAATCGAGTATCGAGCTGTGTGGATTATTAATATGTTACTATTTAAATATAGTGTCATTTCAATTTCAAAAGATATGGCGTTGAAACAATACGACTGAGACACCCGGTATTCTTGGAATATTTGGTATGATATAACAAGTGAATAATCGGTAATTAGAAAGTAAAACGTGTTTACAATTATTTCATTTTATAATTTCCTTTAATATATTAAAAATATGTATTGAATTTTACTTTTTAGCCTCAAATGTTGTGCCTGACAGTAGCTGGATTGTTTAAAGAACTTAAAAGTGGCCATAAAGTACCTCCGTTAAGATATTTCTTTAGAACACTAGTAATTGTACCTGCAGGCTCAGGTTTTTGCATATCAAATGAGGTACTTCACATATCTAATGCCACCCCCGATCAAGGCAAGGTAATGTAACTGGTTTGATTTTAGTAAGCTATGAATTTATTAAGATTTAAAAAAATTTAAGTATAAATAAATTTGTTTTTAGTTTGCATTTAAAACTACAGTAAATGTTGAACCTTCTATTCCACCTCCGGCTGTGCCTGTTGTAACATCTCCTGGACCCGCTTTGACCAGACAACTTGATGATGCCATGAAACAGGAAATGGTTAAACAAATGTCTGCTCAAACTGGGATGAATTTAGAATGGTCTTTAAAGTAAGTGTTCAGATCCTTATGTATTTCATTTTTTAACAATGTTTCCAGTTGAAGTATTTGCTCTTAATTAGTGAATCCAAACCTGACATGATTACCAGTTACAATGCATAGAAATAATCCATTATATTTACCTTTCTCTGAAATAAATAAGTCTACAAACTCATTCACTTGTTCATTTTTCTTCTTCAATCAGCACCTTGCAGTTTGTCTTGCTATCATCTTTTTCAAAAACCATTACTTACGTCTTGCTTGCATCCACTTTCATCCATTTAATTTTTAGGGAATCATTCATATTTACCATTGCCTGCAACTCCTCTTTAGATAATATCATCGGCGTAAAGGGGCATTTGACGATCAAATTATTCATTTTTTTAAACAACTGTTAAACCCATGGTGAAGCCACACATCCCTTTTCGATGTTAAACCAGACTGTACCCTGACACAATCACTGGAATCCTCGTAAAGTGATTTCAGCGCTCATACCAAGGTACCGCACACCTCATACATAGGCAATGTCGACCACTCATAGGCCTTTGCCTGTAAAGTCTACGAAAGTGCAGAAATCCGTTTGACTTTTAGCTAAGAATTTTTTGAATAAGTTTTGTATCCATGTATCTCCTTCCTCTCCAAAATCCCGCTTGCACATCCCATATCTTCTCATCATTTTCATTTTAATCAATACTTTTGTATACAGTTTGCCGACGATGCTGAGTAAGCATATGCCTCAGTAGTTTTTGCAGTTTTGCTGCAAACCTTTTCCTTTGTAAAGCAAAACGATAACGGCCTTACATCAGGTACGCTGCCGCTCTTCCAGCAAAGGTTAAAATGGCGTTACAGCAGACTAGCTACCACGCGCCCTGTCCAGCCTACAGCACTTCAATTATAATCATACTGTTCAACGCTTCCACAATCTCTTTCATACTAATTTCACTTTTATTGCAACTTTCACTCACGTCCTCGAATGATAGCTGATCTTATACTAATTTATATTTGATATTAATAATTTGTATAATAATTGATAAATCCTAGAGCTACTTTGCTAACAAAGTGTTTATTATATGTATTATAATTTTCTGTGTTAAATCCAGAAAATTTGGATTTGTCGCTTTTCTTTCTTAACTTTACCACAAAATATCGACAATTTCTCCCAACAATCGTTGGGATATCCATGGTTAAGGATTGTAATAATCCATTGTTAAAACTTCGGAGGATTATTTTTACAATTTACTAATCATCGCCGAGTCTGACCAGTTTATATCGCCCGATCATTCTTGAATGTTCGTTTTAAATTTGATAGTTACTGTACTGATTGTCACATTTAGATAAACTTACTTCTCCACTTATATTTTATTGTTTCTCTTTTTGGAAATTTTTTAGTTATTCTGTTGGTAATACAATTTTCTTTGCAGATGTTTGGAAGAAACGCAGTGGGATTACCAAAGGGCCAACATAACCTTTCAAAATGTAAATGCACAGGGTATTGTTCCTCCAGAAGCGTTCATAAAATGATACTTGGACTATGCGTACCTTAGTTAATATAGTTTAAAGTAGAGCATTCTTAATTAAAATATTTAGTCAAAGAAATGCCAATCATCGTGATAGCTTTTTATGTTTATATTTGATCACTTTATTTAATAATTCTGGTAAATTTAAAATACTTGCATGCATTTAAAAAAATATACAAGTTTTTAAGAACCCATAAAATTTTTAATCAAGTTATCAGCTTCATTCGCATCATGATTATAATTGGTTTAAAATCCGATCTAAATTTTTTAATTGACATGGCGTTTCTTTGGCTTCAGTTTTTTTACAAGATAATGAAAAATCATGTTGATTTCATGGAATTATTTTTATTTTGGTAATGTATGATTTTAGTTATTATTTTCAAATATTTTACAAGGTTTGTATTTATATCGCCGATATTTTGTAATGAAATTCATTATCATTTCGGTGATATCTTTACCTGTTGTAAAAACGCATCGAAGATTTGAATCGGTATGGAATTAAAAAAAAACTATTATTTTTGCCAACGTTTCCAATTTTATTTAATTCATCCTCAAGGCTCTGTAACAATGGATTCTCTTATAAAAATAGTTTGCACTTTCCACGATATACTCACCAACAAGTAGTTTTTACCGAACTAAAACTGTCAAAATTGTAAAACACATATAATAGACAAAGAGAGTGGTTTAAAAATTTTCTGATCTAACAAAGATACAAGAAATTTTTTCTTTAAATTTATTTTTATTATTTTACATAATCTTGTAAGTTTACTTCTCCCAGCGATGCTCCCATCTCTTTAACCCGTCCAAATAGTATTCGGCGTCTTTCTCTGTTGTTTGTATAAGAAGGTTAGCCTCCTCATTTGACGAACACAATTTTTGGATTATGGAACTAAAAAAAGTCGCCTGTGGCTAGATCCTCTGAGTAAGGAGAGTGGTTAAGCTGTTCAAACCGTAATTCCTGGATTTTCGCCATGGCAACCGCCAAGGTGTGAAATTGTCTTGGTGAAACAGAAAAAAACAGATTTTTCCTTTTTTTTTGGAGCCTTTTAGCACCATTTTGTCGGTCATACCAACCTACCTACACATCGGTATTCATAGCGCGCGTATTTTTAAAAAATTATACTTTTAAAAATTCAGTCCATTACTTTTTTCCAGGGTAGTAAGATATTTTGTTATACAAGGTGGTCCAAAATAAACAACCCAATATTCTTTTGAATTTATGGAAAGAAAGTGGTGTGGTTTTTTTAAAATATTTATCGCATTATGTTTTGAAGATAATATCAGTGACCGCCGCCATTATTTATTACCATTACCATTTTTCCATGGTTTTTTGCAACACTTCTGACGATAAGTTCTGGATTTCTTAGGATGTTCTCCTTAAGGGCTTTCAGAGTCTGGAGCTTATTTACATAAACCCGTGACTTCAAAAAACCCCATAGAAAGAAGTCTGGGGCAGTTAAATCTTGTGATCTTGGCGGAAATTGTGGTAAGAAAAACCCTTACAAACCTCTCTGAAAAACTTGGGTTTTTGATACCTTCAAAATATTGATAATTTTGGTATCAAGATGTGCTATGGTGTTTTTATTTTCTATTTATGTCTTAATTTTGAGTGAAAACTTTGTGATACATTAACAATTCCATACTGATCTAAATCCAAACTAAACTCTAATTCTCTGTTATCGGATTACAAAACCTGTTAGTTTATAAATATTAATGGTGCTTTAAATTGTATTTCATTTTACTCAAAAAACCAAATGAATATATCGCCTCCCGACCTATCAGTATAATTATTAAAATACGTCGCTGTCTAATTGCTTAAATTAAATCTATCAGCATTTATTTTGAATCAGTTGTATTTTATAGTAAATTAAAAATTGTTTGCTAGTTTTTACTATAAAATATTTTGTTTGTCTTAAAGTATTTACTATTTTAGGAAGAACTATAGTTGTTTTAATTATGAATTAAAAAAAAATCGCCCATAGAACCTTAAATTTTTGAATATTGGCTATAATTATGTATTTTTTAACGTTACCCAATATTTTGAAATTTTTTCCATTTTTAAGATTGTAAATTTTTTTAAAATGTTACTTAATTGTAAAATCTGCATTTAATAGTCAATATTCAAAAATAAGTAGGAGGGTTGTTTTGTAAAAACACGTTTCAACCGTTGCATTAATCTTCGAAGGCAAGATCGCTAACCATCCACACTCTGAATTTATCCAGTTGCTCGCTCGCCTCGTGTCTTTTTACTTGGGCCAAAAAAACCGACACCTAGCAGAGCAAGAGAGAGGCCAAGACGCCGTCCATGCTTTCGAATCCTCACGTTGCCTCGTCTCGCCTCCTGGAGAGTCTGGATCCGGTATCCTGGCTGCATAAACTTCCTATGTCCACCATCTCCACAATGTGTTGATCAGAATTGTAAAGTATGTAAAGATTCGGTTTTTCCTTGCAGATCTTTATCTGTGCTAGTACGGGTCGAGATATTTTTTATTTATTTAATAAAAAATGGTCGACAATATGAATACGAAACGGTATTTTAAAATTATTGATAAGGCGATATTATTAGGGTACTTTAAAATAAAAATATGCCACTTCTGATTCAAACGTAAGTTTTTATTTAAAATGTACAGAAATTATATTTAATAATTAGTTTTATATTTAGAAAATTAGTTAAAAATGAATGTTCATTGTGATGAAATTTAGCGTGTAGGAAATATTTTTAATAAATTGTTTTTCTATTTTAACCGTTTTTCATCTCCCAAAAATTCGTTTAAAACTCGCCAAATTTCTTGTTCTAATGGCCCATGATGTGCGAAAAAGCGATCGCGATCGTGTAGAGGCTATCATGGATTATCGAGCGTGATGGCAGTTGTATCGGTTTTTAGATACTCATCAAAGGAAGATCGGTCATGATTGTGTACGTGCCCACAGGAATATCACTCAGTTCATATTTGTTTATGAAACTGTGAGGAACGGTGAAACTGCGTGCCATCTGTTGTAAACCAACCTATGGATAATTTGTGTAAGCAATTTTCAGTGTCTTGTTCTATTTTAATGTATAACTAACATCCATGTCGGACAGATGACAATTAACAAATGTGGGATACACGATTGTGTGGAAAGCGGCACTATGATGGTGGCAATAATGGTCCACTATGTAGTCGCCCATCATGGCCGATTGTGTAGAAGAGGCATATGAATTCTATTATTTTAAATGAAACCATCAAAATACATGCAAACCAATGTACGAGGTCTGACAGTAAAGTACTAGTACTGGTACGATAAAGCTACTTTTTAAAAAAAATTTGTTGGATGTTTAAGGAAAGGGTCCTGTCGAACATCTCTACCATATTTAAACCGATTTGGAGATACCAGCGGCGAAAGTAAAAAAAAAAAGGCAGTCAGGTGAAAACTTTAACTATGAAATAAGAGTGGTTTTTTAGATTTTCAAAATAATTGTACGTAGTATTAAAAACTAAAATTTTCTACTTTGTAAATTAAAATCATTGAATATTACATACATACGTACATAAAGTCACGCCTTTTTCCCGTAGGGGTAGGCAGAGACCACTTCCTTCCACTTGCTACGGTTCTTACACCCATCTTTTGCTTCCACTACTTTCATCAGGGCTCTCATGCATGCTCGTCGGTTGTTGGTACTCTTGACCTGGCCTTTCTTCAAAACAATGTTGATCTGATCGAGATATGTTCGCCGAGGTCGACCCCTACCGACTTATAAATTTGTTTCCTTCATCCATCCTTTCTGCGTGTCTAAACTATCTAAGCATTCCTTCATCTATCTTTGTAACTACATCTTCCTTTACACCACGGCGTTCTCTTATCTCACTATTTTTTACTTTATCCAACCGAGTCACTCCGGCTATAATTCTCAAACTACTCATCTCCGCAGCATTAATCCTATTTTCATGCTTCTTCTGCCAAACCCATCATTCACTACCATACATAAGTGTAGGAACTAACACACCTCTATGCACATCCTGACGTGCATTTTTTGACACTTTCTGGCTGCACTTCCTGCTTGCACATCCCATATCATCTCAGTTTCATTCGTTACTCTTTTAATAAATATCTTTGCATACATTTTGCCGACTATGCTGAGTAAATTAATACCTCGGTAGTTCTTGCAGTCCTGCTGCGAACCTTTTCCCTTAAAAGCGGCTCGATAACGGCCTTGCACCAGTCATTTGGTACCCTACCACTCCTCCAACAAAGGTTAAAAAGGCGGTACAGTAGCCTAGCTACCACGTTTTGTCCAGCCTTTAGCATTTCAACTGTTATCCTGTCATACCCAGCAGCTCTACCCAATTTCATACTGTTCAACGCTTCCACAATTTCTGTCGTAGTAATTTCACTTTCATTCCAACTTTCACTCATGTCTCCGAATGGTGCCTGTACTTGTGTATCCTCTTTCTCAAATAAACTTTCGAAGTATTTCTTCCATCTCTTTAATACGCATTCCTCTCCTTTTACCATACTACATCTTGGTTTCCAATTCTTTTTAATTGCGAGGTAGTATTTTTACCTCTGGCTGTTCTTATGGACTTCCAGAAGAGTTTAATATTGTTTTGGAAATCGTCATCTTTATCACTCTCCTTTTTTGCCACAACCTCTTTTGCCACACCTTTTAACCTTTTATACTCATTCTTTGCCTTGTTTACATCCTCAATCGTTGCCTTTTGCGTTCTTTGATTGAATTTTGTAGCTAGCCAATCCAGAAGATTTCTTCCTTTCTGACACTGCTTTTTGAACCTCTACGCACATTTTCTGTAACTTGCATCCTTTCCTTCTTTTACTTACACCACATACTTCAATAGCAATATATCCACGATTCCTTCCTTGAATGACTCACAATTCTTTAACCACATATGCTTCATCTAAATTGTCAAATATCTCGGTCAATTTATTAACGAGTGTTTCTTTCTTTTTCAATCTTTCATCTACAATTACAAAATAAATTATACTTTTCTGGTGTCCTTCTTGTCTTGTGTACAAGTGGATTCTTTTATGCTTAAACATTGTGTTTGTTACCACAAGATTCCACTCTAAACATACTTCAAGCAAACTTTCTCCGTTTTCATTTACTCTGCCGTCACCGTACATTCCCAGAACAGTCATATCCATCACGCTTTACTCCTACCCAACTATTAAAATCATCCAACATTACAATTCTTTCACTCTGGTTATACTTATTTAGAATATCTGTCACACTATCCCAAAACTCCCGCCTCTCTTTTTGGGCTTTTAAAGATTGGTTTCCCTGCGCATCTTGTGGGGCATAAACCCCTAGCAAAAAGATACGAGTAAGACCAACCTTCAGCCGCCCCCAGAGGAGTCTTGGGTTTACACATTTAAAGTCAGTCACACATTCATTTATTCTAGCAGAGAGTATCACACCAACGCCCTGAGAACCTTTGCTGGTTTCTGGAACTCCTGACCAGTAGGCTGTATAAGGTCCATGTGTTGTGGTTTCACATCCTTTCCGGTTGGTTTCATTTACACAAAGAACACCAATCCCACAGGAAGCATGACATGACAGGTGGCGACCCCTATCGCTATCGTTTTGGTTATAGTCAATACGACTATTACTTATAGCTTTCCATGAGATAAATACAATTTATACTAAAATAAATACCTAACAAATTAAAATTAAAGTTAAATAAATGTCAAAGAAAATCTTAATCTGACAGAACAAATGAAATTTTAAATCTTTTAGGAAATATATTAAGCGCAGGAAAACTCCAGCAAATAAATTTATACTAAAAATAAATATATGGTAAATTTAACCAAGCCAGATTTAAATTAAATGTCAAAAAATTCAAGTCGACAGAAAAGAAAATTGGTGAATAGCCAATTAAATTATTGGTCTTAGGGATAAAACCGATCTATTGAATGCTTCTATTTGATGTAATAGAGAACTTTCCTCCGATATCCTCCATAGTGCTTTCAATGTATAAGGTGTTGGAATTTCGCTTCCAGCATTTTATTAATTTTTCTTAGTTCAGATTTAATTTAGTCTTGAGCCGTCCCTGAGCGCCCTCAGGCAATTGATGTTTTGTTTCAAACAACAAACAATTGTAAACCATTACGAATTCTGGGATTTCGCCTCTTCGTTCACGATATCTCCGGCCGGCACGGCGGATAGCCGGCTCTCTCCTCTCACGGCAGTATTTCTTTCACAATGATCGAAGAGATCGATTTTTCCTGATTATCCACGGCGTTAGAATTTATTTCGATGTTTGTTATTTCTTTCAAGTCATCCAGTTAAGTAGAGTGAATTTACGTAAAAAGGCAAATCATTAGTGGTACAATAGTGCATAGTGTATTTTGAAGAAAAAAATATTTCAGTATCAAATAAAAAATTTTTAAAACCAGCGACTTATGATTTAAACCAGTCCACTATTATCGAGTAGAGTATAATTTCCTTGTGTACGAAAAAAGGAATTACAACCCTTCTACGTTAGGTTAGGTTAGGTTTTATGTGAGTGGGGCGTGGTCGCCCCTCCACCGCGACCCTTAGTAGGTCTATTGTGGCTCACCCCTAGAGGCTACAGTTCACCGTACAATCCAGCCCTTCTTACGAAGTTCATGGTTGTATAGGGTGAGATTTTTTTAAAATCGGTAGGTTCTAGGTTAGTGTAACCAAATATGTTAAACCTTATTCTTCCCAGACCGGGGCATGAACATAGTATATGTTCAGCAGTTTCGTCTTCCACGCAGCAGAACCGACAGTCCGTTTGTTGGTTCAGATCTATCTTTCGGAGGTGGTATCTCAGACGACAGTGTCCCGTAAGCAGTCCTGTTAGAATACGCAGGTCATTTCTGCTCCATTCTAGGATCTGCTTAGTTGTGTTTCTCGAGGGTTGTAACGGTAAAAACGCCTTCGAGTGGGTTAGCCCTGGTAAGTCGGACCAGTACGTGAGTATTTTCCTCTCCGCCCAGTCCGAAATAATTGTTTTGGCGGCACTTGTGGTGACTCCAAAAACCGGTTCTGGTCCAGTGAACGCAGATTCGGCCCCCTGTTTTGCAAGGGTGTCGGCTTTTTCGTTTCCTTCCACCCCCTGGTGCCCAGGTACCCACAGTAGGGTCACCCTGTTGTTCGCACCGAGGTACTCTAAGGATTCGATGCAATTCCATACAAGTTTAGAATTTATCTTGTTGGAGCTCAGTGCTTTTAAAGCGGCCTGGCTGTCTGATATTATATTTATATTTTTGTTTGCTAGAGGTCTGTTGGTCAACTCTCTTGCACACAATTCGATAGCGAATATTTCAGCCTGAAAGATTGTGGCATACCTGCCAAGACTGGTAGATATTTCAATCTTTGGTTTCCTGCTGAAAACACCGGCCCCAACTCCATCTGGGGTTTTTGAGCCGTCTGTGTACATTACGTATTCAGTCTCTGGGAAGAGGATTTGTCCCCTCATCCATTCGTCTCTCTCCGGAAAGAGGACTTTGAACGACTTTCCTACGTGTATTTTTGTAGCTAGCAAGTCAGGAACCATCCCGAGAATTTGGTGGTTTTTTGTTTCACTCAGTATCCCGGAGTGATCTCCGAGTTGCTCTCCATTTATTTGCTTTTCCAAAGACAGGAATCTATAGGAAGCTATCCTGGCCTCCCTCTCTAAGAGAATATCTAGGGGAGGGAGATGTAGGAGGTGTTCCATCGCTGCCGTTGGTGTGCTGGACATAGCTCCAGTTATGGCCAGGCATGCCAGCCGCTGAAGGCCAGCAAGCTTTGCTCTAGCTGTCTGTTGTAACCCTTTGGTCCACCAGACTACTGAACCATACGTGACCATAGATATTATCATTGTTTGATAAATCCAGTAAATCTGTTTGGGGTTCATTCCCCAAGATTTGCCACATACTCTTCTGAGATTCCAGAGAGAAAACCTGGCTTTGTTTATTGTTTTTTCCAAGTGGGCGTTCCAGGTGAGTCGTTTATCCAGAACTACACCCAGGTATTTCACTTCCGTCGCAAATGGAATGCTCTCTCCGTATAGGACAGGCTGCCGAAGCTTATCTAGCTTTTTCCTTTTCGTAAAAGGAATAATTACAGTTTTTCGGGGGTTTACAGACATCTGTTCCCTCTCGCACCATCTGTATACTGTGTTAAGAGCTTCTTGAAGGACGTTTGAGATCGTCGCTTCAAATTTACCTCTAACTATTATAACCAGATCATCCGCATAGCATTGAAAATCTATTCCCTGCATGGAAAGCTCGCTCAGCAGAGAGTCGACTAGAAGTGACCACATTAGGGGGGAAAGTACCCCGCCTTGTGGACACCCCTTCGCCGCCCTGAACCTAACCGACTCTCCATGCAGTGATGATATTATATATCTGTTTTCAATCATGTTTTTGATCCAGTTACAGATTTTACCGTCTATCCCTCTATCCCTAATTGATGTATAGAGTGACTGTGGTAAGGCGTTATTAAACGCTCCTTCTATATCTAGAAAAGCTGCCAGCGCAATTTCCTTATGTTTAAGGGAATGGCCGATCTTTCCTACTAGATTGTTTAGAGCTAAATCCGTAGATTTGCCTGTTTGGTAGGCATATTGGTGGGGGTTTAAGGGATGTTCCCCAAGATTCCCCTCTCTAATATTTCTATCAATAATTCTTTCCAGAGTTTTCATTAAGAATGAGGTAAGGCTGATCGGCCGGAAGGATTTGGGTAGGGAATGATTCACCGTACCCGTTTTACGTATGTATACAACTCTCGCCGTTGACCAGCCCAGCGGAATATAACTCCACGCCAAACTTGCTCTGAATAGTTTTACCAAAAGAGGTAGTAAAATTTCGCTGCCCTTCTGAATGAGGGCAGGGAAAACACCATCCTCCCCTGGAGACTTAAATGGGGAGAAATAATTCACCGCCCATTGTACAGATGTTGGGGTGACCACTTTTGAAACCTTTCTCCAGTCCTCCCTTTTGGGTCGTGATGTCGATCCCATTGAGAGTGGAATTTGCTCCTGGTCCCTCAGAAGCAGACTGCCGGGAAAGTGGGTCTGCAAGAGAGTCTCTAACGTTTGCCTACCAGAGTCCGTAAAAGAGCCATCTGGTCGTTTTATCGATCCAATCTCTTGCGTCGGATCTCTGGCGAGAGCCTTGTGGATTCTTGTGCTGGCAGGTAGATCTGATATACTCTGACAGAACCTCCTCCAGGATTCTCTTTTGGCTTTCCTTATTTCTTTGTTATAAGTCGTTAGAGCTGTACGATAGATTTCCCAGCAACCTGTTTCTTTAGCTCGATTGAAGAGACGTCGAACTTCTTTTCTTTGCTTGTCTAAGCTTCTGCTCCACCATGGTGTACCTCTATGGTCCCTCTTCTCCTTTAATGGGCAGTTTTCCTTATAGGCCGTTAGAAGGGCGGATGTGATATGCTCATTCGCCGCTTCTATTTCAGCTCTATTATGTATAGTGCTAATAGCACTATACATAATAGAGCTACCTAGGTGCTGTTGGAGGGATTCACAATACCCTTTCCAATCTGTGCATTTTGGATCTCGAAATTGCACTATGGGACGTTGTCCTATTCTCACGTCAAAACGTATGTGTCTATGATCTGAGCATGAGGGCTCGGTAGATACCTGCCAGTTAACTATTTTGGTACTCATAAACTGTGTACTAATAGTTATGTCTAGAACTTCTCCGCGAATTCTGTTCACGAAGGTTGGTTCCGAGCCTACGTTGTTGACTGCTAGCCCTTCCCCTATTATATAATTATGTAAGTACTCACCTCTTTCATTGATGTCGCTGCTGCCCCAATCCAAATGGTGGGAATTTGCGTCGCATCCAATGATCAGTTGCCTGTTGTTCCTCTTGCAGAAGGCGACTAGATCTCGCACTGCTGCTGGAGGAGGGTGTTCTTTTCGGTCTCCAGGGAAGTAAGCAGAGCAGACGACTACATCTACACTACTGTCTCCTCCTGAGATCGAAAGCTGTGCTGCAACCACATCAGGGGTGCAAAACTCTGTTAACATAAAATAGTTTATGTTTTTCCTGATTAGTATGCATGCTCTTGGCTTACCACCTAGAGTACACGCTATTAACTTACCGGAGCAGTTTCCTAGGCCGCTTATTCTGCCTGTATTGGAAGTCCAGGGTTCCTGGATTAGTGCCACATCGAGTTGCTCCTTGGCGAACCTCCTGCTGAGGACATATGAAGCCGCTCTAGCTTGTTGAATGTTCGCCTGGAGAAATTGAATGTGGTTAGCCATTTCTACTTAAAGGTAGAGTGGGGAGGTTTACTTTCCTTCCCCGTATTGTTTCCTGGTGTAGGTCGTTTTGTCGGCGCTTTACCATGAAGGGGTTTTTTCACTTTTCCGGCTTTTTTGCTGGTTTTGGCCGGCCTCTTCAGTCCCGCTGTCGCCGCCGAGGTAGATTTACCTCCCTCTTTGGTTCTAACGGTTACCTCCGAAGACTTTGGAATTTCCACCGATGATGGATCTTTCTTGGCTTCCTTGGACCGGAATTGCACCTGTCCAAAGCCAAAATATGGGCGGAAATTTAGCCGCTCCAAATCTTTAATGGATACCTCATCCATTGAGAACGTCCACATTTGACCAGGTCCTGCGTTTTCCCTGTGTAGAATGGTCCACTCCTGGGTATGCAGGGTACGGTTCATCTTCCGCAGACGGTTGGTTACCTGTTCTCCCGTCAGTCTGGGTAGTCCCTCATCGTCTGGGATGAAAGCCACACAGATGTGGGGTTTCGGTATGTCTTCCTTCTGAACTAATTTCAGCTGGGCGTTTTCCCAGGGTTGAAGGTAGCATATCACTTCCTCCATCCACTTGACCGTCTCAGCGTCCGTACAGGACAGAAGGAGGATTCCAGGTCGAATGGTGCAGATCTGGAATCGCACTTGTGGACCATCGTCCGGTAGTTTGTCTACAGTGTCCATAATGGATCGCTGTAGCAGCCGTAGCTGTTCGTTTGACAGCTGAGCATTTGGGTGTTCTGGGTGGATTATGCCCACCTTGATGCCCTGAGCTACAGTTGCAAAGGAGCGTTTTTGCTCGTTTGAGTCCTCCATAGTGCGTGGCTTTTTCACCGCCGCTTCTGGAGTGCTACCATCCGAGCGTATTCGCTTGCTGGTGAGAGCAGGGGGGGATTGATCCCCGCTCCTTTTCTCATCCCGTTCTTTTAGTATTTGATCTAAGGCGGTTTTGTAAGGTACCCCGCTCTTGATCAATCGGCTAAGAAGTTTTCTCGTCGCGCCGGCAAGTTTGACCTTTTTGTCCAGGTTTATGCTGGCCGTTTGATTAGCCTCGCCCCCTGTTGTCAGGTCCGTTTTCTCGGGAGTGGGGGATTTTAAAAGTACCCTCTCAGCTTCCTGCGAGATTTGGTTGCTAGGAGGGTCTGTAGTAGACACCTCCATTTGCATTTGTTCGTCTGCGAGAAGATTGCCTTCGTCGCAGATAGTTTTAATGTTTTTAGAATTTAGGTTACTCATATAGTTCCCACGAGTAGCTAGAGAAAAAATGGTCGACTACGGCAGAGCTCTGCATTACCGTAGCAAGGCAAAAATACTACCGGGAGGTTGCCTGGTATCCCAGAGGCTCCGTTTGCGATATCTGTTTGGGGCAGGCACAGATATCATACATATAGTACGCCCCTTGGCACGGGTCGCATGACACCTTGAGCAAAGCCTGATGATCGCGGTAAGCTTGGCTGGCTTAAAACAAACCAACCGCACCTGTCTAGTTTGAATACAAGGAAGTGAACTCCCTTGTACTCAAAGGTAGTAATGATATAGCCGCTGCCCTATATCATGTCCTTAGTTGATCCGCGGGTGTTTATTCTTTAATATTAGACACCTTTCCTGTAAGCCAGGAAGTTCCCTATCAGCCATTGGGACGCGCCGTGTTGGGGTTAAGGACATCCCCGCACGGTACCCTTCTACGTACATTTGGTCATTTAAACCGGTCCTTTCCAAACGCCGTCTTTTTAAATGAAGCTTTGTTCAGCAAGCTTTTTCTCTGCTGATAAGGACTTAAACTCTGGAAGCTCATCGACATTCCAGAATTTCGAAAGCATTTTATCCAATGAATCTGTAGATTCGTAGGCATTTTGGCAAAGAAGTAAACCTTTTTTTTGTTTCGGAACACTTTGAGGAGGCAGATGTCCTCCAATAATCCAGCCATGCCTCATCAGCTGAAGGGTAAGGAGTGTAGGACGTAGCCTATGGATTTGTGGAAGTAAAATGTCGTAATAGGCGTCAGCGCCTAGGAGAAAATTCCTATCGGTAATTCCTTCCATATCACAAAAAAGCGATTTACCAACTTAGAGAAACGCTTCCAAAATAATCAAGAATTATTTTCCACTTACAAAAATTTCATTGATTAATGTGTCATTGAAACATGCTACATATATTCCGTTTAATCCCACCGAAAAATTCACTGGGATTAAATATTTCCTTTCGCATCACTACGTAATCAAAGATTCCAGTGAGACCACGAAACTCAGAGTAGTTTTTGATGTCTCCAGTAAAACTTCTACTGGAATTTTTTTAAATAACCTCCTACACCAAGTTATCAAGTACAGCCAGACTTGTATGACATCTTTTGCCGTTTCCGTAAACATGCCTATGTCCTGACCTGCGACATTGAGATAATGTACCGCCAAGTTAAAATGAATCAGTCGCAACGACACCTCCAGAACATCTTGTGGAGAAACTCTCTGCAAGAAGAGCTAAAATGCATTTAACTTTCCATAGTAACTTATGAAGTCGCCTCCTATTCTTTCTTAGCAAGTAGAGTTTCAATCCAAATGATTTTCCCTTAGCACAAAAGGTGTTACTACGACAGACGTACGTGGGCGATGTGCTCCATAGTACGGATTGCCTTTCCGAGTTGGAAGATTCTTATCAACTCAATAGTTTGTTAAATTCCGCAGGTTTTCGACTACATAAGTGGTCATCCAATCCCTTACAATTCAGAGAAAAATATTGTGAGTACCCTGATCCAATTCAATACGAAATAAAAATGGAAGATAACCCCAACAAGGTATTAGGTTTAGCTTGGAATCTTTGTTTTGATAACTTAGCTATTTCGTTACCGAAAATTCCTTACATAATACCCCTTCCAAAAGCAAGGTGTTATCAATCGCTGCCCAAATATTTGACCTGGTCGGCTTCCTGGGCCCGTTCATAGTTCTCGCAAAAAATTTCCTACAAAGGCTTTGGGTTAAAAAAAATTAAATGGGACGAACCGCTTTCTGTTAAATTTTTTCAAGAATGGAAAAGATTGATCGATTTCATTGAATCCCTGAAATTTCTTAAAATTTCACGATGTTTATTTTCCTCAAAGTCAATTGTAAAAATTCAAATCCACGGGTTCGCTGACAGCAGAGAACGTGCCTACGGTTCCTGTTTGTCTTTCAGAACCACTTATTCCAACGATACTGTCACGACTATTTTAGTCAGTTCCAAATCCGGAGCAGCACCGCTGAAAACTGTTTCCCTTCCTAGACTTGAATTGTGAATTTATAAGTGATTTGTAAAATAAAATTTATTGTGTAGAAATATTAGAATAAAAATTGTTCAGTTATTGTACTGAGAGTTTAGAATTACCAAACCCAAGGAGTAAATATCGTAACAAATGCATGTATAATTTCCGTTTCCGAGCCGTAGCTGCCCAACACATTATGTCCGATTTACCTCCTGATCGAGTCACTCTTTCTAGACCTTTTGAGTAAGTAGGAGTAGACTACTGACTTTTTCATAAAGTCCTCACGACTCAAAAAGGCTCCGATTATTAAATGTTACGTGGCTGTTTTCATGTGTATGACTACCATATGTTTAGTTTCAAACTGCAAACAGCTGTAAACCGTTACGAATTCTGAGAACTTCCCTCTTCATTCGAGATATCTCTGGCCGGCACGGCGAGTAGCCTCTAACCACGCTGTCTCGAGTCGCTACGATATACAGTCGGTATATTTCAAGAGGCCGTCAGATACGGTCAATATTTCCTTTCACAGCGATCGAAGAGATCGATTTTTCCTGATTATCTACGGCGTTCGAATTTATTTCAACATTTGTTATTTCTTCCAAAGGCCAAATCATTAGTGGTACAAGTGCGTAGTGTATTTTAAAGAGAGAAATATTTCAGTATCAAATAAAATTTTTAAAAACCAGCGACCTATTTAAACCAGTCACCTATTATCAAAGTAAGTATAATTTCCCCGTGTACGGAAAAACGAATTACAACCATTCTACGTACAGGTGACAGCGGCTGTCAGTAATGGTCAAAATTAAGAACGTATAAGAAGCACATGTAACTCGAGGATTTATAAGAGGAAGGAGATGTATGGATCAGGTGTTTTCATTACGAGGTATAGTCGAAAAATTCTTGGCTAGAAGTCAGGTCTATCGCGCTTTTATAGACTTGAAAAAAGCCTATGACAGAGTGGTGAGGAGTGAATTGTAGTCGACATTGTCTATGTATGGGGTGGGCATTAGTTTAATACGAGCACTGAAATCACTTTACGAGGATTCCACTGCTTGTGTCAGGATAAACGGAGCTTGCACAGACTGGTTTAACATCGAAAAAGGTGTGAGACAGGGATGTGTGGCTTCGCCATGGCTGTTTAACTTATACATAGACGATTGTTAAAAATATTTGAAAGAGAGTGCATATGGATTGGAAATAAATGATTTGATCGTCAAATGCCTTCTTTACGCCGATGATCAAGTCATAGCGTCATCTGAATAGGAGTTGCAGGCGATGGTTAATGTTATGCATGATGCCCAGAAAATGAAAGGGATAAAAATAAATGTAAGCAAAACTAAAGTAATGCTTTTTGAAAGAGAAGAAAGCATGAGAAACTGTGGAGTTTCGATTGAGGGAGAAAGAGTGGAACAAGTAAATGAATTTGTGTACTTTGGTTCAAAGTTTACGAGAGATGGAAAGTATGACAGTGACATTGAGCGAAGGGTGTTGGCAGGAAAGCAAATGAATGGGGCGCTGCATAGCTTTATGAACAGCCAGAAAGTGTGTGTTGGTTTCTCCACTTATGTATGGTAGTACATGTTGGGTTTGGCAGAAGAAGCATGAAAATAGGGTGCTGCGGAGATAAGTAGTCTGAGAAGTATAGCCGGAGTGACTAGGTTGGATAAAGTAAAAAATAGTGAGATAAGAGAACGCTGTGGTGTAAAAGAAGATGTGGTTACAAAGATAGATAAAGGAATGCTTAGATGGTTTGGACACGAAGAAAGGATGGATAAAGGAAGATTGACGAAACAAATCTATAAAGCGAGTGTAAATGAACAAGTCGGTAGAGGTCGACATCGGCGAACATATCTCAATCAGATCAACATTGTTTTGAAGAAAGGCCAGGGCAAGAGTACCAACAACCGACGAGCATGCATGAAAGCACTGATGAAAGTAGAGGAAGCAAAAGATGTGTGTAAGAACCGTAGCAAGTGAAAGGAAGTGGTCTCTGCCTAATCCTACGGGAAAGAGGCGTGACTATATGTATGTAACTCGAATGACGGAGTGGCATGGAAGACAGCCCCTGCGTCAGTTAAAGCTGGAAATGATTTGTTGCGTAGTACCGTTCTGTTTTACAAAAAAAAATATACTTACGTTTGAAAACGCCATATGATTTCAAAACTAACACTGAATCACAAAGCTCTATGAATTTTTGTTAAATCTTCGCTGATTTTGCTCCATTCGAATTTGATGACAATACAGATATTTTACGTTCTCAAAAAACAATTGCGACATTTAGAGAATTAACCATCTCGCATTGCGATACTACGCATCGACCCAGCGGTCGTTTTTTCTTACACGGCTGCTCATAGCTCGACATATATATATTTTTTGCTTTACAAGAGGAAAATCTTTCATAGACACTCAGCGCTTTTGGCTGCTCTGAAAAGAACGTGCTTCGGCGTTGAATAGTGTGGGGCTCATTGAACGCTCGTTCAACGCTACCCACTAAAAAACTCTTAAATTTGGTTTTGTGGGCTATTGTCTCTTGGTGGGAGTCAATCTTACCCATTGTGTAGTGTAGTATTTAAATTGTTGTGTATGTGTAGGGTTTTTAGTTTAAAAAAACTCTCAGGGAGTTTAATTTTGGATGGAGGGGGGATGAACATTAAAAAATTCTACTTCTTAGATTTTTGTGTCTGCCACTTTGATGACCTGGTATGTGGTCGAAATTTTATTTTATAAGGATGTGAAACGGCTTTTTCGAAAAAGTTTTTGTGACGATTTTTTATGTATTCTGTGATCGTTTCGATTTTGAGGTCTTTGTGTAGGTTTGAATTTCAAATGTACCAGGGGGCATTTGTTATACGTTTTAGGATTTTATTTTGAAATTTTATATTTTGTAGTTTTTGCTGCTTGACAGAAGGAAATGCAGCCATAAAGAAGTTGTGGACGTATAATTTGTTTATAGGTAAGGACTTTATTTTTAAGATTTAATTTACTTCTGTACTACAGAAGATTTCGGAGTCTGCCAGACGTTTTGTTACAGCGCGTAATTTGCGTGTTTATGTGTGAGTGCCATGAGAGTTTTCTGTCTAAATTTATACCCAAGTATTTGACTGTATTTGAATAAATAATATCTCTATTTTGAACCGTTAATTGAGGCATATTCGGTGATCTTTTTCGAGAAAAGAGAATAACTTGTGTTTTTTCGGCGTTTAACTTGATTTTCCAAGTTTTTGTACATTTTTCTATTTCGTTTATTTGCTTTGCATATTTTTATATAGAAATCTGAGATTTTTATATGTGATAAAGGCCACAGTGTCGTCTGCGTACATAGCTAGTTCGGTTTTTATTGTTTTCGGAGTGTCTGCTATGTAAAGATTATAGAGGGTTGGCGATAACATTGAACCTTGCGGTACGCCGGCTTCTATAAATCTATCCGTAGACTGTTTTTCGTTAATTTTTAAATTTAATTTTCTGTTTATAGAAATGAATTCATCATTTTTATTTGGCTTATAGGGAAATTCATCCTGTTTAGTTTGTATAAAAGAGCTTCGTGCCATACTTTATCGAAGGCTTTTTGTATATCAAAAAGTATCATTATTGTACTTTTTTTTATTAAACCGTGTAGTTATATGTTCTACAATTCTTGCGAGTTGTGATTCTGTACTGAGATCTCTTCTGAAGCTGAATTGTTCATTCGGGATCACATTATAGTCTTCTATGTGAGTTAGTAGTCTTTTTAGTATTATTTTTTCTAATAATTTGCCTATAAATGGTAATAGGGAGTTGGCCGCCAATTTTGTGGGTTTTGTAAATTTTTATTAGGTTTTGGTAAGACTATTCGGAAAATAGCATGAGAGCGGGCAGTCATTGAAAATCTTCGCTAATAACTCGATTGAGTTATCGGGAAGATTTTTCAATGCTTTATTTGTAATTCCGTCCTCTACAGCGGCATTTTTAACTTTCAAGTTTTTTATAAGCGCTTTTATTTCGATGAAATTTGTAGTTGTTATTTCATCTACTTGATTTTGATTGTAATTTATTATCGCATTTGATTGTCTATTTATATAATTTAAGAGGTTCAAATCGTTTGGGACTTGTGATGTGCTAGGGGTTGGTTAATTTTGGGTGGCTTGTGCGTAATTTACGCTGGGTTTTGCGTAATTACTGGTGAATGTTTTGGGGGTGGGCTGAGTGGATTTGGGGGTTGATTTAAAATTTTTAGGGTTCTTTATTTTTACCGATTTGCATACGGTAAATCTCTTGTACGTTAAATCCTTTTTTAAGAAGTTCGTCTCTGACTTCTTCTAGGTCAATGTCTTTAACTAGACCTTTGATAATAGCATTTATGCCCTTTTCTTCATTTAATAGGTACGTGTGGTACTCTATTTTGTTGTCTGTTAGAAGCTTGGTAATGCTTCTATGTGTATTGGCATATTTAGGGTGTAATTGGATGCCTAGGGCTACTTTTTTAGGAACTCCAAAGTCTAGGTGGTTAATTTTAAGAATATTTAAATTTTTTAAATAATCTTTAGTCTCCCTCATTGTGATGGGGACTATTTTGTTTTTGGGGGGATTTTTAGTAGAGGCTGTTGAGGAGTTTGCCTTGGGTATGGCAGTAGTGGTAGAATTTATTTTTTGGAAGTGTGATTTTAATGCTTGATTTGTATGTATGAGGGGTCTTTAGTGGGGGGAAATTTTCCTTTTTGTTTTTGGGTGTAGAAATGTCTACTGACATTTCTACCTCATTTTCAGAGTCGCTTGATGCGATCTCAGTACGGTTTCTTTTCGTTGGCCGGGTTCCTGTTGGCTCTGCCTCGCTTTGTTTAGTTAAGAGCTTCTTTACGTTGTTGCCCACTTTTTCGATAAGGGATTGGATTTTATCGTCCTTTTCTTTAAGGGTTTGGTTTAAGGTTTTTATTTGGTTGTGGAGTGATTCATTTTGACTTTGGAGGACGCGGATGATTTCGTTTCTTTCTAGAAGTGATTCATGAAGATTCGCGCTATCTTCGAAGATTTGTGCGGCGTTATTGATAATGGATTGCTCCATTTCGTGCTTTTTTAGAACACGAGCACCCGACGGTGCTCGTAGCTTGATTTAGAGTCTATTTTTGTGTGTATATAAATTAAAATGTAATTGTGGTTAATGCTTATTTCTCATAAACAGCGGACTCACTGCTTAGGGGTTTTTACACCGCAGCTAAAGGTTTCCTGGCCTAAGAAATAGCTAGTATAGTGTGTTTATTAATTGACTTGATAAAGTCTAATTAATATCTTTTTTTATTCAACAACAATTCAACATACATAGCTCGACATACGGAACTTGTCATTATATATGTTCTTGGGTCAAAATAATATAGCTTCTTCTTCTGTCTGTCAAAAGTGGTCTTAAGCTGACAGCCTACTTTTATTAGGTTATTTATTATACAATGATTTTCATTTCCAAATTATGAAATTTTAATTTTTAATACAATTTGAAAATCTAAAATTTCTCTGTTATTTCATAGTTTTAATTTTTTACTTTGTCGGTAGTCCCAATGACTACCAATTCTTTTTGTTGTAATTAAGGTCTTTGAAAATCGAGATCATAAACATTAAACGTTATAACAAAGCTGTCGCTTCTCGTTGGTCTGTTATTATATTTCTACCATTTTCGTTATTTTTTTTATCTTTTTTGTTATATTTCTTGCATTTTTGCTGGACGTTTCTTTAAACCGCGAGCTTTGCAAGTGTGTAAGTAGGCTTTTTTAATTTAAAAGATCAACACGAAAAACAAAGAGTACATTAAAATAACATTTTATTTTCTAAAATTGCGGAACAACTTTTACTGTCTATTTGTTAAATAATATTGTACAAGGTTATCTGTATAACAAAGTTAAAAAAAAAACAAAAAAATCAGTTATAAAAATGGGAAAAATGTTAAATACAGCTTTTCAATTATTAAAATGGTATAAATTGACACATTTCCTAAAGTATTTCACATAACATTCTCTTATAAACAGCCAGAGAAATAATATATAAATAAGCAAAAATTATACAGGGCGCACCATAACTTACAACCAAGAAATAAAAAAAATATTTGTAATAAAATTCTTATCTCTACTTTTTTGTTGTTAAAAATCTTAAGACAATTTTAAACTATCTGGTGCACTCTGTAACTTTTAATTTTGTGAGTAGTAATTTAAATGTACTTAATTTTTAAACGAGTGCTCATCCACAGATTTTGAGGAAGCACAGTTCAATTTTTTCTATTTACAATAAATTCCTGTTTTCACACAATAATTTCACAAAATACTTTAAATTAATTCAGTTTATATTGACATCTACCATCAATATTTATAAATTACTTTTAAATACTCAACCAAGATTGTGCAGTTACTAAAATGTGTCACCAGTTACTATCATCACTTTACACATATTTAAATAAAAAACAATTCAATACAAAAGATAGTTTTCTTTAAAAAATGCCATAGATAAAAAGAGGTAAGGTTGTTACTCATTAGACGTCAGCTATGTCTGGAAACAACGTTAAAAAATTAAAAGAAAATGTGGAAAATTCATCTTGAAGTGTACTTACTAAAAGGTTATTTGTCAGCATTGCTCAATGCCACCAGATGGCACTACAATGACATTTGACAATGGATGAGGTGCACCGCGTAGCAATTTCTTAAATTTGGACGTCACTGTTTGAGATTGGTATAGTGGACGTTGTACAACAAATAACATATCTTTCATAATTGTATATATGTTTGTTTAACAATTTTGGTTTTCTGAGTTTTATTTTTAGGGTGAATAATTTGACAATTATTTAGGTTTATGGTGTTATTACCGATTTTTAAAGACTAAATTTTAATATTTAAGTGTTGAAAAGTGAGATTTATGTTAACTGTAGCCGAGGCCACTTTATAAAAGATGGAAGAAATCTCAAACTATTTTTAAGCTGATACGTCACGTGCTCGTTACCGATAGGGAAAACGTTGCTAATCTAACCTAACCCATAAGAGGATGTGATTGCTTTACTTTCTACTACTTAGACCATCAGAAGATAAAAAAAGAACAGCATGATAAGCCCTAAACGACCCAGAACCAGTCCATTTCAAAAATGCTATTAAATGCATGGATGGAAAGAACCAAAAATTACAAAGTAAATATTACGACAGAACGGCAGAATTTTAATTGGCCCAATATGTCTTAACATAAATAATGTATGTATGTAACATAAATACCATTTACCTAACTTCTATATACACTGCTCGTCAGGGAAAACAGGCCACATAAAAATTTAAATAATTATTCATCCTTTAAAATATATTAAAAGTTTTAATTAAGTAAAACAGGTTAGTTCGTGTACTGAGAAGACCGTGTTAACACATAAAACAATAAAATTTTAACTCATTTTTTACTCGTCAAACAAGTTTCTGAGAAGTGACTGTTTTGAGACCTGTATGAAATTGTATAGTGTTCTAAAAAGTTTTAGATATATCTTGGTATTACATTACTTTGTAGAGTATAATATTACGAATAAAAAATATCGAAAAGCTGTTAAGATTGTAACATTGCGAGAAAATGAAGTAAGTTATCGGGATATGGCGAGACAATCAAATATTAGTCGTTTCACTGTGCAAAGAACTCATTAACGGTTTGGTGCCACCGACTTTTTTCACCGGCGGTCTAGTACAGGTACTAAAAGAAAAACAACAGTCTGGAAGGATCACTTTGTCACGATTACTGCATTGCGAAACCAAACGCAAACTGATCCAAAGCGGCCTTCAACAAGCTCATGAAGGTTAAGAAAAAATGGTTTGACAGCTTGCATTCTACCGCAGGATCTTGCTGACATAGACAGACTTGCTTTCACACACTAACATATCAATTATACAATGTTCGATTGGAAAACCTATTATTCACAGATGAGTGTAGAATGTGCATTTACGGAAAAGATGGGAAATAAGGTCTATAAAAGAGCTGAAGAAGGTTAAGCACGGTCACAACAGGTTGCTTTTGGGGGTGGCTCAGTAGAATTTTTTTTTGAGGCACACAGATCTCGTTCTGATTGACAGGCTCATTAACTTCACTGTAACATATAATTATAGACGGTCCTACCCCGACCACCTGATAGTCCTCCGGTTTTCCAAAAGAATAAAATATCATAACTTTGTTTAACAAACCTTAACCCAATTTTATATTGGCACGAAGATATATAGCAGAGATCCTAGAAGACCATGTGATGCCATAAACTGGGTATGTTGGTAATGGTTTTCTGCTAATGCAGGATAATGCGTGATCACACAGGGCAAAAATGGTAACAACGTACCTTGAAGAGGTTGGTATTCCAAAATGGACCTGCTAAAAATTCGAATCTTACCTATTGAGTTTATTTTGGACCATCTCAAAAGGTGCGTAAGACGTCGCATTCCTGCTCCAACAACACTTGAAGTGCCGATCGGCCTTTATTGAGGAATGGACCAATTTTTCACAAGCAGACATCCAGAAAGTGCTAATTTCTATAACAAATGAGAAGTGTCATTCAGTATGCGCCCTATCAAAAATTGATCCCCGTCATTTCTTGCCTCAGTTCAATCAATGTAATGTAAACGTAATTTTTTAAAAAAGTTATGCTTTCTTAAATTTTCGCTCACTTTCAATTTGTAACTCATGATAACATTGGATGACACGATAAAAGAATCATTTATTGTGACAAAAATAAGATATTGTTACGAATCGCGACCAACACCCTAAAGACTGGACCTGTTCAGTGAATCATCCGTTCAATGAATGATCTGATGTTATGGTGTGAGAATTGTATAGGAGCTTCTTGTTTTCTGGAAATTTGTGCATCAGTGATTTTTATGGTATTTTAGTCAAAATAATTTTTATCTTGACAGAATATAGTACCTTCAGTCAATTTTCGAAGTTTGAAGTACCCTTGAGGTATTCAGCTTGGCAAATTGCTTAGCAAGGCATAAAAGAAACAACTAGAGTAGAAATAACTGATAACCGATTGAAAATTTTCGTCAGGTGATTTTTGAGAACTTTTAATAATTTATGGTGCAGTTTTCAAATACATCCATCTGTCATTTTGTTGACGATAAGGTATCTATTTAGATGAAACATGTAAGGAAACGTATGGATTTGAGATACTAACAAAACGGCGTTAACATTCGACTATTTTCCAGAGTAATGAATACTCGAACATTAACATATTTTGATTGGTGCGTCGGATGTAATGGGAGTATTATTAGGAATCGTTAACAAAATCTTTAAGGCCGGACCCGTTCAACGAATGACCCGATGTTAAGGTTTGGGTGCAAAAAAAATTCTATGCCAGTAAACCGAAACTTGAAAAAACTAGACCTAGCAAGAAACTCACCTCCGACCTGCTATTATTGAGCAGACAAGATATGACCTACGTCATCACCTACACAGAATCGGAATCTACCAAGGCTGTGTCGTTGGTGTGACATGGATTACGAAACAGTTGAGTACGTTCTTTTTGAATGTAAAACTCTAGATTATAAACGCTACCAGGCTCTCAGTCCCCCAGGCATGGCAGGAAAATATTAGAATGGGCCCCATAAGCACTACTAGAAGATTCGTCATGGTAGTAGGTAGCACCAAAAGGATATCTGAAAAACACGGCGACAAAGGACCCACAAAGTTCGATGCCATTTAGGCTTCTCGGGATCCGTGAGAAAGGAAAAAAAAAGGTAAAGGCGCGAGAGGCATTTTAAAATATTTGCGCTATTATTGTAAAACAGGATTAAACACAGCTGAAACGTCAGCTCATATATATAAATTATTTTACCAGTTGTGACTATAGTTTTCATTTATAAAATTTAAAATGTAACTGTTCGATTCCAATTTAATGTTAAAACATTTTAACTATACAATACTGAAACATTAAAAAATTAAATTAATGTAATAAATAAATGAGGTAATCATAAATATTGATGAAATTTTTTTTATATGCATAAAAAAAAAAGAAATAAATTAGAAGAATTAGAATAAAACAGTTTAATTTTAAAGATTCAGGTTAAAACCTCGGCAGTTGATTTTAGTCCTTTTATTAAATGCGCTTTTTTCACTATATCCAAACATGTTAATCTCTTCTTATGAATGTTCTTCCACTGCAAAATATAAAGAAATATATTAAAATATGTTTTACTTCAAAATACTTTAATCACAATGCAACATTGTTGTAATATGTTATGTAGAAAAAGTATCTTCATTAAATCATTTATAGGAACAGTTATACAGTAAAACCTGGTTAACTGAGATCTCAAGAGAGCTAGATTTTTTCATCACTTATAGAGGCTTTTCATTAACCCAGTTTCCCAAATAGGCAGGTTAACATGACAGTTGTCTTATTTATAGAGGGTCTCACTATGAGAGGTCAAAATGTACCATTTTTATATAAAGAGATGGAAATGTTTATAAAAAAAATGCATATTTTATGTTGCACAATTTTTATTTAAAAAAACAAATGTAGTGCCCTGAGCCAGGAAAACATGGAAAGAGGGTTAATGAAAGTCCAACGAACTCAGTTGACCGTTCATGAGAATTTCTTTGAACCCAACGAACGTGTCAATGTCAACACGCATTGTTAACAAATTAATTGTATTTATTAAACAACGAATCGTCCAGCAAAGAGTTGTGTGTTTTTATATTTTAACATGACCGGTCGATACGCGAACTACTTAGGTCGCCGTCGTCGATGTCAAGTTCAAAAATTGTAAATAAACATCTAGTAACAATGTTTGATTAATTAAATATAGTATTTAGGAAAACGTTCCTTCTTTTATTCTGACAAGGGTTTCCCGTAACCCTAAGGTGCCTAAGTACTGCATGGCTTCCTAATACATTACATGGCGATCCTGCGGAGACGAGTCTTTGGAATCCAACAGCACAGCTCACTCAGAAATGATGGGAAACTCAAAATCAACTGCTCAGGACGTTTCGAAAACAGGCGTGGTGAACTCCAACTTTATAATACAAGAAGATAGCATGCACATAGACGGAGACGTAAGAATCCTGATGTACTTTTTAGTCACTATTCTGGTGCTTAAATTCATTTGGTCTGTCTGGAAAGTACACCGCCGAGCTCTGAAGAGGAACATACAGAGGAGTGTCGTAACTCAGCAAAACCCCACTTTTACCGCCTAATCAGTTAAACAGTGTTGTGAATGGTCAAAGAATAAGACATCTAGTGACATTCGGTAAGAACTATTTAATTAATTTTTGTACCATTAACATTTTTATTATAAATCTATTTCACAATTATCGTCACAAGTTATTTACATTTTTCCGCACACCTGACACAATTAATGATAGTAAAAACAATCTATGAGCATTTTCGTTTCGAAATTTTATTTATTTATTTACATAATTGCCAATTTTATTCTCCTTTTTATATTAGCCACTGTTTAAATGCCCCAGATAAATTGGAAAAAATTTGAAGTCTTAATAGTAAATCTATTAGCAGAAATAGAAAAGAATGGCAAGAGAATTTTAAAGAATGCAAAATCAAAGAGTCTAGAGATTAGGGATGATATTATCAACAAACACGTAGAATCACTAAATAGATTACCTTCGGTAATAGAACAAAAATGGTTCGTTTTAAACACTGACCAAAAGAAATTTTGTAACGAAAAATTTCTGAGATCTAGGGATAAGGTCATCAGATCATTTTTGATATTAGATTGCAAATATATCGTGCCAAATTCTTGCACATCTCCTATCGACATAACAAATTAAGAAGCTTTAAGTGATAGTGAAGGTGAAGACAATATGGCGCTAACACCTATAGAATTATTTAATATAGCTAGCAAAATCATTCCCACAGAATTTGACGGTTCATTCGAAAAATTACAAACATTTATAGATGGAGTACTTCAAATACATGCTGTAGACAACGAACAAATCGCTGTACAGTTTCTAAAAACAAGGCTAACAAGCAAGGCTCGTTCATTAACCCTGCAGTGGACGCATCGGGTCTATCAGGCCCAAGCAATCATAATTGCTTGTGTCTTTTACATAAAAGCGCGTACGGTGCTACGAGCCTCAGTACCTTCAAGCTAGCCCACGATGCATGTACTACAGGAGTTTCAGAGCAGTGTATCAGAGAACAACGATTTTAGAGCAGATTTCGGTCTCGCAGACCCGACGCGTTCCTTTGTGTAAGTATTTTTTGTATATATCTGAAATAATTTCATCCCCATTTTTGTAATAAAGGCTTCAATTTGAAAGATTGACTTGGTTGTTCGAAGAAGTTTCATCTGATCTGGAACATTTCTCAGACTCGGAAGAGTCAGTGGCGGACCCACAGCATGAGAATTTCAGTGAGCATGAATCTGTTAGCGAACAGGAGATAAAAGAACAATTACTCATTCAACCCTCTGTTGGTGGGCGCAGTCATCAACAATATAGTTCAAAAGATGGAACGAAGTGAAATAAAATATGCCATACCAAAAATATAAGAACTGACAAGAAAACATTATTGTGAGTCTTCCCGGAGTAATTGGTCCTGCGAAAAATGCATCTTCTCCAATAGAAGCCTGGCAGCTTTTTTCGACGATAACATCATGACGGAACTAGTGGAAAGTACATATATATATATATATATATATATATATATATATATATATATATATATATATATATATATATATATATATATCGAAAGTGTAATCCATCGATATAAAAACAAGTCTGATGCAAGACCTACAGATATTTTAGAAATGCGTGCACTTATTGGGCTTCTTTATCTAGCCGGGGTTTATCATGGAGGCCGAACCTCAATTTTTGAATTTTGGTCCAAGGATGGTACAGGTGTAGAGATTTTTCCGGCAACAATGGCACTCAGAAGATTTCGATTTTTGCTAAGATGTTTGCGTATGGATGACATCAAGACGAGAGAACAACGGAAAAGTCAAGATAATTTAGCTCCAATAAGAAAAATATTTGGCGCAGTAGTGAAGAACTGACAAAAACACTACTCTGTTGGGAAATTTACTACAATCGATGAAATGCTGTGGTCTTTCAGTGGCCGTTGTCGTTTTAGGATGTACATTTCAAATAAGCCTGCTCGATATGGAATAAAGGTATTTTCATTAGTAGATTCAAGGTCATTCTATACTTACAATATGGAAGTATATTGCGGTAAACAGCTTCCAGGTCCTTTTTGTATTAGTAACAGTTCCTCTGATGTAGTGAATGGGCTTTGTTAACCATTGTCAAAATCTAGGAGAAATGTTACAATGGATAATTGGTTCACTTCCGTTGAAGTGGCCAATAATTTACTGAAAAATCATCAGCTGACAATTGTGGGAACACTTAGAAAAAATAAGAGGCAAATTCCCGATGATTTTTTTACTAAACGACCAGAAAAGTCGAGCATGTTAGGTTTTACAGGTTTTCATAAATACCGAAAAAAAATAAGCAGGTTATTTTATTATCAACCCTTCATCATGATTCTATTGATAAGGCATCTGGTGCAGAGGCAAAGCCAGAGATAATTACTTTTTACAATTTGACCAAATGCGGAGTTGATACAGTTAACCAACTTTCTGCAAAATATAATGTTGCGAGAAATACACGTAGGTGGCCCATGGTAGTTTTATATGGGCTCCTCAATGTTGCTGGTATAAACGCCATGGTTATATACAGAAATAATTCAAAAATTGAAAGAATAATTTTCCTGAAACAACTTGGTACATGAAAAGCAGAGTGAACTCCCAATATCTGCCAAGAGAAATTCGACAGCTTGCAGCTAGAATCAGTGGTACTGTGTTGGTTGAGCGTGTCGAAATTGAACAAAATAAACGTGGAAGATGTGCCTTCTGTAAAGATCGGAAAACAAGATATACATGCCGGTTTTGTAAAAAATATATATGCCTAGAACATTCTGTATCTGTTTGTCAAGTATGTACGACAAAATTTCGGAATAATTTTTATACATGGTGTTTAGTGCAACGATACCAAAAATGCATACCGTTTTTATTTCAATATGATTTTTTTTGTGTTTCCAAAATGGGACATTATTTCCTGTTCATTTCATAACTATTTGTCCATATAAATGATTTATGTAACACCTTATCGGAAATAAAAATTTATTTAGAAAATTTGATTTTTCTCCTTTTGGGTATATCAGACCCAACGCGTTCTTTGATGTAAAAATTAATGACGCGTCTTCTGCAGGGTTAATAACGAACGAGACATCATTGCAGCAAATAAAAGTTACTCTGAAAAAAGAAATTCAGGGTGAAAATTCTCAATTAATCTTAGCAAAACTAATGAAACTAAAACAAAATGGCAAGGAAGCCGTAGCTTACGCCAACGAGGTCGGAAAATTGACTGACAAATTAAATGTTGCTTGCATCTCAGAGGGAATACCCCTCGAGTTAGCAAACAAATACACGGCGGATAACGTTGTAAAAGCCTTATGCTCTAACACATCCAACGATAATATGAAATTAATTATGGCAGCGGGAAGTTTTACCTCAGCACAGGAAGCTATAACTAAATTTATTACAGTAGATACTACCGCCGCAACACAGTCATATTTATTTAATTTTAATAGTAATGGCCGCCAATTCCATGGATACGGTAATGCTAGATTTCAAAATAAGTCATACAATAATTTTCAAAATAACACTAATTAAGTCAACCGTGGTAGAGGAAACAGAGGAAATTACAACAATAATTTCAATCGCAATGCCTCACGCCTCACATTTTAATAATAACAATAACTTTAACCGATACAAAAATGGCCCACACTTTAATAATAATTTCAATAGAAATAACCAGTATCAGCAACACAACGTTAGGTTCTGTGATACTGACGTAAACGAAGTAGGTAATACGAAAACTGACGAAACTCCGTTGGGGTTTCACTAAGCAACAATTTCGATAGTTCATCTCGTTTGAATACAAAACAAAGTAAATTTAATCGCCAAAACTTTATTTTCAACATAGACTTAACATCTAATTTTGTAAAATTTCCGAACAACGTTTCGGACATTCCATGTAACTTCATTGTTGACTCAGGAACAAATATCTCGCTTATAAAAATTTCCACTTTATTTCAAAGTAAAATTAAAAGGAATAACAAACGGAATTTCGGAAACGCTAGGAACTCTAAACATCCTACTTCGAAAGAGATTTCCTAAGTGAAAATAATTGCATATTAGATTACTCCAAATGGGTAATGCAAATTAACAATTCACATATTAGGGAAACAGTAAATATCTATAACAGCCCTGATATTGACTATTTAGCGATACCGCCTCGGTATGAAGTTTTCAAATTAGTCGACAAACTAAAAGGCCTAAGAGAGCAAATGTTAGTAGACCGGCAAGAAATCAAACCCGGAATTTTTATAGCTAGGAATATAGTATTGAGTAAAAATCCTTACATTAGAATTTTAAATACAACCGAAAATAAATAAAATAAAAATAAATAAAAACTGATGATATTCAATTATTAAACTTAAATATATTCAATGTTTACACAGTAACAAACGAAACGAAGAATCGAAAGAATGAACTAAAAAAGACATTAGACCTAGATATGCCAACATATGTGAAAAACAATTTATTAGAATTGTGCGAATCATTTTTAGACATTTTTGCTATAAAAATTGACATTTTATCACACAATAATTTTTACGAACAAAAACTGTACGCAAAAGATACAACCAGTCTATATAAAAAATTACAGAACGCCACACTCTCAGAGTTAGATAAGCAAGTACAAAATTTACTTGATCACGGAATCATTGAACCTTCAATCTCAGAATACAATTCATCAGTTCTGTTAGTTCCCAAAAAATCCGCTAACGATCAGAAAACGTGGAGAATGGTTATCGATTACAGACAACTTAATAAAAAGTTGGTAACTGATAAATTTCCATTGCCAAGAATCGACTCAATTCTAGATCAATTAGGTAGATCAAAATGGTTTTCAGTAATTGATTTAATTTCGGGATTTCACCAAATTCCATTACACCCTTCATCAAGAAATTTCACATCCTTCAGCACAGATAATGGATCATATAGATTCACTCGCCTTCCATTCGGGTTACATCTAAGTCCAAATTCCTTTTCTCGTATGATGACTATCGCATTTTCGGGTCTAACCCCGGAAAAGGCCTTCCTATACATGGACGATTTAATAGTTACAGGTTGCTCAGAAAAGCACCATTTACAGAATCTTCGAGACAGATTCCAGGCTTGTAGGAAATTTAATTTAAAATTAAACCCGCAGAAATGCAAATTTTTTAGAAAAGAAGTTACGTATTTAGGACATTGCTTGTCAGATCTAGGAGTAACTCCTCAAAAATCTAAATATAAAGTCATTGAAGAATACCCGACCCCCAAGAACGCAGATGAAGTAAAAAAATTTGTAGCTTTTTGCAATTTTTATAGACGATTTTTTCAAAACTTTGCTGAAATTTGTATACCATTAAATAAACTCACAAGAAAACACGCGAAATTTGATTGGTCAAACGATTGCGAACTAGCCTTTAATAAGTTAAAACAGGCATTAATTCATCCACACATATTACAATATGTCGATTTTAACAAACAATACGTTTTAATCACAGATGCATCCTAACAGATATGTTCAGCAATCCTTTGTCAGAATCATAACGGTATCGATTTACCTATAGCTTACGCATCTCGAAGTTTTTCAAAATGTGAACTTAACAAACCAATAATCATGATTCATTGGGAAATTAATCGTTTCAAGTGCTATCTGTACGGAGCACCAAAATTCATTATTAAAACTGATCATAAACCACTTCAGTATCTATTCTCGATGACAGATCCAACATCAAAGTTGACCAGAATCAGATTAGATCTTGAAGAGTACTATTTCGAGATACAGTATGATAAAGGCTCATCAAATGTTGCAGACAGTTTATCGCGAATAACAATAGACAATTTGAAACAAGTACGCGAAGATAACGCACATATTTTAGCAATCACAAGGTCTATGGCTAACAAAGTGTCTAATAATAAAACAAACGGAACAGAAAATAAAGTAATAAAGTTTAAAACTAAAGATGACTCGAGTAAAGTCAAAAATCTTCCTCCAGTATACAAGGTACTAAATAATTTAGAGGTGCAAAACCTACCAATTTTATGTGTTGAGTTTAACCCTGTCTCTTCTGGAATACGAATAAGGGACAACCGTAGAAGTATAATTGAATTTATTAAGAATAAAGCAGAAAGTAAGCTAGACTTAGGTCAGTTACTGTCAGAAATTGATCTGATCGCTAAGAAATATAGTATAAAGAGAATGAAAATATACAGTACTGATATTATTTTTAAATATAGCTCAGAAGGAGAGCTCAAGAGATTAGGTAATGAGATTTTGAAAAATACTCAAATATGTATATGTAACGTACCAATACTGCTAGAGGATAGAAACGAAATAACAAAAGTCATGGAAAAATATCATAATGATCCACTATTCGGTGGACATGCTGGCCAAAAAAGGCTATTAAAGAAAATTAGAACCACATTCAGGTGGAAAGGAATGTTCAAAGACGCAAATCTCAGCACTAGTAGTTAAACCGGGAGACTTGGTTTTATTGCGAAACGAGAACACTAATAAATTAGATGCTAAGTATATCGGCCCTTACGAGGTAACGAGGTGTGTTAGAGTAAATTGTGAAATAAGATCAAATCTAGACAAATTATTAATGTTTCACAAAAATAGATTAAAAAGGTACAACGATGATAACATTTAAATACAGTGGTAGTGCACAAACACTTTCGCGCACTGTATGTATGCTTAACATTGTATAATAACATTTTGTATTTATTGTAATTAGAGTAAGGCCACTATAATTAATTAACATGACGTCATGCCCCGATCATCTAATGGTCAAATATTTTATGTACTATATCATATTTCACTTATTTTGTTTATTAACCACTATTCATACCAGTGAACAGGTAAAAAGGATTA
Organism: Agelastica alni; assembly: GCA_950111635.1. Lineage (NCBI taxonomy): Eukaryota > Metazoa > Arthropoda > Insecta > Coleoptera > Chrysomelidae > Agelastica > Agelastica alni. The sequence goes on from OX467716.1 coordinate 13,303,695, forward strand.
GCTACCCTTACTACCTACATGCATTATACCCACATTTATACTTATAAGATGTACATATTAGATTTAGTAAACATCATATTAATAAGGAATATTATAATTATAATCAACATACAAAAACGCATAATCATCTTCTGACGCAGATTTAACATCTTTTTTCCATTTTTTTTTTGGTAAAAAGAGAAGATGTAGTGCCCTGAGTCAGGAAAACATGGAAAGAGGGTTAATGAAAGTCCAACGAACTCAGTTGACCGTTCATGAGAATTTCTTTGAACCCAACGAACGTGTCAATGTCAACACGCATTATTAACAAATTAATTGTATTTATTAAACAACCAATCGTCTAGCAAAGAGTTGTGTGTTTTTATATTTTAACATGACCGGTCGATACGCGAACTACTTAGGTCGCCGTCGTCGATGTCAAGTTCAAAAATTGTAAATAAACATCTAGTAACAATGTTTGATTAATTAAATATAGTATTTAGGAAAACGTTCCTTCTTTTATTCTGACAAGGGTTTCCCGTAACCCTAAGGTGCCTAAGTACTGCATGGCTTCCTAATACATTACACAAAATTTATATGTCATAACTTGTCTAAGCCTGATAAATTGTCTCACTTATACCGGTTATTGAGCTAAGAAGTCCCAATTAGAGGTAAACATCGAAAAAATCTATGAAATCTAATTTCAGTTAACAAGGTTTAAAAATTCCCAGTAAAAGAGATATTTCAATGCAAAAGTGTCGGGACCTCATTGTAATTATCAATAACAAAGGTTTCTGACATATCCAGGACCCACTTAACTTCGCTGTGGCTCAATCTGACATTAATTATTAGGGAAGTAAAGTATTTTAGAAAACATAAACTTACTGAGAAAACACATCATTTAATTGAATATCCTACTTTGCGTTGCTGTGGCTATGCTGTAGAATAAAAGAAAAGAAAGAAAAAATGTCTCCCACCAAAACTGTAAAGCTAGTGAACGGACTACATTTTTTGTTTGTCCGGCCTAAATAATATTCTTTGTTGACTGTTAGGCAAGTTGAAAGAAACTCTTAAAGGATTGGTTTTTGGTTCAACTGCAGTGCGATATTCAATGCAAATGTTTTGTTCCACAGATTTTTTCCTTTTTAAAAATCGCTGACAATTATTTTCTTTAAACATAAAAAACGCTGCAATTAACCTAATAGGACAAATGTCATTATATGTATGTCAGCTGTTCACAACAGTCATACCAACCTACCAAATAAATATACACATTGATATTCATACTTTTAAAAAATACAGTCCCATTACTTTTTGTCCAGAGTAGTATATTCAATGATATCCTTTCTATGACAGACAATCCAATCAACAAATATGTAGATGACAGTACCCTACACTCCAACTTAAAATACAGCAAACTAAAACAAGCTCTGACGCTCTTCAAGGAGGAAGTAACGCAAAATAACCAAAGGGGAATCAGTAACTTTATCATTAAAAGAACTACAAAAACCGTTCTAAAGCTACCAAACTGGACTGGTAATTTGAAAACAGGGTCTTTGGATTGGGGAATCTTTTTTTATATTTAGACACCACCTTAAAACAAATTATTTTTCAGTAATTATACTGTTAATCATATTAAATACCTAAACTATTAGCACATGTTTCTGGAAGTTGAATCAATTAAAAAAATGTTCATTTCTTTTATTAAAATTTAATTATATTATCTAAAGAATTTTACGTTTACCGTTTATTTTTGCAATTGCAAATTCATCAGCTGAGTATTAGAAAAACAATTACTTTTAAATGATTTATGTACGTCAATATTTGGAAGTATCAACGTTATTACTAATATTAATAAATTAGTATTTTTTAAAACCAGTTAAACATTTAAAATGTATTAAATCACACATATTTTAACTTTTACAAAAATATTATTTGCATCATGATGATTCAATAAAAAAATAATACAATTATGCATAAAAATAAGTTGTTTCAACTATTTCTATGATTAATGCATAACTTTCGATGAGGCGGCTTGAAATAAAATAATTTTAGACGACTTGCATTAAAAAAGAGGTGTATAAATAGCTAGTAGCATTTAAACAAATTCATCTGTAGACTTGGATATGATCATATTAGTTTTTTCAGGTGTAAAACAACAGCCAAAAAGAATATACGAGTTGCTGAAAGATCTGCACTCAAAACAATCACCAGAAAACGTCATTCAATTAATATTCTAGACAATTATCCAAATAACCTGATAAATAATTCCTATGGAAGATCGCCCGAAATATCTTTTTCTGCTCAAAGGCTAAAAAAAGAACTTTTGGAGCTAGCAATAAAAAGAGTCCAGGAGAAAAATTTCTGCATACACTATCATTTCGAAGAGAAACACATGTAGATTTATACAGTGAGAAAAAATTATTTAAATTTTTGTGCATCTTGTAACAACATTTCATCCCGAGTTGCAGTTATAACCCCCAAATTTTTAAATTTATTGCAAACATTAACATTAAAAAAATAAAAAACATGAATCTTTATGTAGTAGACCTTTGAAATGCTCGCTCGAACGTCTTAGCATTATTCTAATCTTAATAAAACTGTCTTTTAACGTTATTCTTTTTAGATCAGCTAAATCTAATGGTTTACTTTTATATACCGTACTTTTCATATAATAATAATAATAATAAAAAGTCTAATAGCGTAAAATCAGGTGATAGTGCTCGTCACTCTATCGAAACTCGCCTCACTATTCACCGATTTGGAAATATTAGGTCGAGGTACTACTAAACCACTAGATTTAGATGACTTAAAAAGAAGAATAACGCTTAAAATTAGGTCTGTCACACCACAAATGTTAAATAACGTTAAAAGACAGTTTTATTTAAAATTAGGATGTTGCCAAGACGTTCGAGGAGAGCATTTTGAACATCTTATATATTAAGATTCATGTTTTTACAAAATTCCTTTGCTTCAAAGAAATTTACTTGCTGTGAAGCAACTAAAATGATTTTTAGTAAAGTGAATAAAGGCATTGAAATATTTAAGGAGATTAAAGATATATAAGGATATTATATTAAGCCTCTGTAAATGCTACACATTATACACATTATAATATGTGAAGGACCAACACTCCCTGGCCATTATAAAAACAAAATGTAAGATTCCTAGGAACACCGTTGTTTTTATAATTTTTTTACTTAAATAAAATCTAAATAAAACCAGCACACTGTATCTTTGTCGATAAAATAAGCATAAACAGATAATTTTCATTTGTGCATGTCACAAACCAATATTCCCAATAAAATTCAGTTCTTAAATCAAAATTTACTCTTTGTTGAATGCCTGGCTAGTAGTTTTAAACGAAGGATCTACGGGTGACGTCCAGCACGTGGCCATTTTTTGACATTGATAGAAAGGGTGACGTACACGTGACGTCACTGCTTGATGTGGGTAACGTGAACGTTGTAGAACAACAAATGACATATCTTTTAGAAGGTTATGAGTGTTTGGTTAACAATTTTGGTTTTCTGAGCTTTTTTTTTATGTATGGGGAGTGAGCTTTTTGACAATTATTTAGGTTTAAGAAACAATACTGTAGTGTTATTAGTGATTTTTTAAGACTACAAAATAATATTCAAGTGTTAAAAAGTAGGGTTTATGTTACCTGTGGCCGAGGCCATTTTTGACAGATAGAATCTCAAACTGTGACGTCACATGTACGTCACTCTTTCTACCATTGTCAAGCGGAAACGTCACATGCACGTTAACCATTATGCTTGAACTCCCTAATAAACAGTTCCCAACCGTTTGAAACTGATGCTAGAGCAAACCTATTATTAAGCTATTTATGGCTTGATGGTAAATATCCTCATAAATTAAAACATGCACGTGTTAATACTTGTCCCTTTTAATCACTCTTGAATAGTACTCTCGCTATGCAGGATGCTAGTTCAGCTAACACACGAACATTTATTTTTTTTCCTTCCAAAAATGTTTCCTTAATGTAACAGTGCAAAGTTAGTAGTAAGAAAATTGTCAAGCAACAAAAACTTTCTGCTCAAACAGCTTTTTTATTCCTATACCTTTTAATTCTTATAACTTCATTATCCAAATACATTTATTTCCTTTACAAACTACTTATTGGACTATTTTTTTATACTATCAGTTTGTTAATGTACTTTTTAATGAACGGTATCTTTTGGTATTACTTACCTAATAGTCTTTTTATCGGTGCTCTTATTTTCAGGTCGTGCCCTATTTAACACTTTCAGGAAATCCGAAGTCTTTGCGCGCATCCTACTATGAATGTAAGCCTTGGAACACTTGATGTGATAGTGTAAATAATGTCTAAACATGTGAATCAAGTTGATTGTATTATCACGAGTATTTCTAGCCGTGTGTCTCGGAAACAAGACGAAAGTTACATAACCTGAGGACAATATATTGTAAAACTGTAAAATCATTTTATATTATTTACGGGAAAAAATAAAATTTGTAACTACAAGTTGATCATGAAATATAAACATTTACATACATATACAAATATAGTCACGCCTTTTTCCCATAGGTGTAGGCAGAGACCACTCACTCCACTTGGTATGGTTCTTACACACGTCTTTCACTTCTTCTACTTTCATCAGGGCTATCGTACATGCTCGTAGGTTGCTGGTTAGTAGCGACTTAAACCCAGTGAAAGCAAAACTGAGGTTTGCGCATTTCATCTGAACAACAAACAGGCTAACAGGGAGCTCAACGTAGAATTTAATGGAAACACTCTTCGGCACAACAAGCACCCAAAATACCTTGACATCACCCTCGACCGTACTCTTTCATATAGGAAACACCTTGAGAATACCACTGCTAAAATAAATACACGCAATAATATCATCCAAAAGCTGTGTGGAATAACATGAGGTGCTTCAGCAGACACCCTGCGTACATCATCCATCGCGCTGGTCTTCTCAACAGCCGAGTATTGTGCTCCAGTATGGCTAAACAACTGCCACACTAATTTGATCGATGTCTAGATGAATCATAACAATGTGACTAATAATATAATAACTGGAGCAATCCGACCAACACCCACATACTGGCTTCCCTTTCTGAGCAACATCTACCCACCTGCAACCCGTAGAACCCAGGCCTTGCTTAGAGAGCACCGTAAGATACAGGATAAACTAGAACTACCTGTACAGGAAGATATACCTACTCTATGACGAAATAGACTCCGCTCCAGAACCCCACCTCTATGGCAAGCTGAACAACTAGCTGTTAACAACGTGTAAATAAGAAACCTACGGGTCCAACACTGCTGAACTATTGTAAATCCCGAAGAACCAGAGTGGTTTGAAAGATACAACTTCGACACTGCAGGCACAGAGCTAGATAGGAAACTGTCGGTCAAACTAAACAGAGCCTGTACAGGTCATGGCCGATGTGCAGACTCACTCTACAGATGTGGTGCTGTAGAGTCTCCGGGATGTGACTGCGGAGCTCCAACCAGACACAATCAGACACATTAGTGAAGATGCCTCATACTGTCTTTTCAAGGAAGCTGGAGCAATTTCATGAAGGCTGATGTTACAGCACTAACATGGATTAGAAACTTAGATATTAATATTTAGTTAGTCTTATATGTGGTTTGTCTTAGTATACTTATGCTCTATGTATATATGTATATATATATATATATATATGTATTGTTTGCTATATACTTCTATTTTTGTGTTTATACTGCATGTATGCCATACGCATAAATAAATAAATAAAGTAGGTTGCTAGTAATCTTGACCTGACTATGATGGATAAAGTGAGGCATAGTGAGATAAGGAAACGATGTGGTGTGAAAGACGACGTGGTAACAGAGATAGATAAAGGAATTCTTAGATAGATAAAGTAATTCTTAGATGGTTTGGACACGTAGAAAGAATGAATGAAAAAATATTGGTGAAACAGATTTATAAGGCGAGTGTGAATGGGCAAGTCGGTAGAAGTCGACCTAGGCGAAGCATGTATGAAAGCATTAATCAAAGTAGAAGAAGCAAAAGACGTGTGTAAGAATGTGGTAGTAGGTGGAAAGAAGTGGTCTATACCTACCTCTATGAGAAAAAGGCGTGACTATAATGTATGTATGTATTTTCCAACAAGATGGTGCAACACCAAATTCTGTCAATGCCACTATGGAGCTATTGGGAGACAAGTTTTGGTGAGTCTGTAATCTGCAGAAATGAAACTGTTATTATTTAATACCTTTGGTTTTTTTTTTGTAGGATACTTTTGAACTATGCCAACAAACCTTAAATTAGAGATGCTTTAAAATTAAACATTGAACACTGCATAAATAAAATAACACATGAATTATTGCAACAAATTAACGAAAATTTGGTGTATCGAAATTGATCCTGCAAACAAAGCCGTGGTGGACATTAAAATGATGCGTCATCAAAACATATACAAACATACTTTAAAATAAAAAAAAAATGTATGTGAGAAGTGAAACTTCAGAAAACTAAACTTCGAGAGAATGAGATGAATATACACACTCACTATTCGACGCTTTTTCTCTCGGTTTGACTCGGCAATATACAGGCGAACACATACCTTCAATGCTTAGTAGACAAGAGTGGGAAAGCTACGAAGTAGCGCATACAGAGGAGACCTTATGGTATAATGTATTCTATCTCATTCTCTTTCAGGCTTAATCGTATAGATTTATGTGTTTATCTCATTTTAGTGACGCTTTTTCGTTGCATCAAGGTGTAAGACAGGGATGTGTGGCTTCGCCATGGCTGTTTATCTTATACATAGACAATTGTTTAAAAGATTTGAAAGAGAGTGCGTATGGATTGAAAATGAATGATTTGATCGTCAAATGCCGATGATCAAGTCATATTAGCGTCATCTGAAGAGGAGTTGCAGGCGATGGTTAATGTTATGCATGATGCCCTGAAAATGAAAGGGATGAAAATAAATGTAAGCAAAACGAAAGTAATGGTTTTTGAAAGAGTGGAACAAGTAAATGAATTTGTGTACTTGGGTTCAAAGTTTACGAGAGATGGAAAGTATGACAGTGACATTGAGCGAAGGGTGTTTGACAGGAAGACAAATGAATGGGGCACTGCATAGCTTTATGAATAGCCAGAAAGTGTAAAAAAAGGCACGTGCATAGAGGTGTGTTGGTTCCTACACTTATGTATAGTAGTGAATGTTGGGTTTAGCAGAAGAAGCATGAAAATAGGATTAATGCTGCGGAGATGAGTAGTCTGAGAAGTATAGCTGGAGTGACTCGGTTGGATAAGGTAAAGAATAGTGAGATAAGAGAACGCTGTGGTGTAAAAGAAGATGTGGTTACAAAGATAGATAAAGGAATGCTTAGATGGTTTGGACACGTTGAAAGGATGGATGAAGGAAGATTGACGAAACAAGTTTATAAAGCGAGTGTGAATGGACAAATCGGTAGAGGTCGACCTCGGAGAACATATCTTGATCAGATCAACATTGTTTTGAGGAAAGGCCAGGTCAAGAGTACCAACAACCGACGAGCACGTATGAGAGCACTGATGAGAGTAGAGGAAGCAAAAGATGTGTGTAAGAACCGTAGCAAGTGGAAGGAAGTGGTCTCTGCCTACCTCCATGGGAAAAAGGCGTGATTTTATGTATGTATAAATTTGTGTTTTATTAAATTTCAAAAATATATTGGTCTTATTGGAAAAACCTTTAGTCTATGACATTTTTTAATTCTTAAATAAATAACGCTAGTTTTAATAATATGGGCAATAACAAAATTTTTTAACTCACCGACATTATTATCAACTTTCGCATCTGTATTTTGAAGTTCTCGAGGTGGTTCTCTATGGCTGAAGAGGACGGGTGGAGCAGTATGAGATGCTCTCAAACCCTCTTTAAGTTCTTGCATAAACACTTTCCCAATGACGACATCATCTTCATCTCGAAATCGGGTAGAAAATACTACAGTTACCCTGTCAGCTTTCGCCTCCACATAACTACAAATAAAATATTATTATAGACAGCATTTTTTTTATTTTACCAGTTTGTTATACCTAATTACTATTTCTGTATTTATCCGTGTTTTTACTTTTAGAGCCTTCATAGCTCAGAAAAAATTCTGAGGGCTATGTATAATGTGCCACCAGCAACATCGTGTAAAAAAGCGTTACCTTGTTTTTTATCTACCAATTAATTTTATACATAAAATACATTGGAATCGAGTGCTTCAACAAGTTCAACAACAGTGGATACAGATGGAGACATACCCTAATACTACTAATAGCTTAAGAAAGAAGGTCCAATCATTCTTAGCAGACCATGCATTCTACAGTGTAGAGGAATTCCTCAATTTTGAAATATTGTGTTAATCAAATATATGTTCTGTGTACAACAGTATATTTATATCCTCAATGTTTTTATTTTCTGTGTTTTCTCTTATATTTTGTAATTGACTAATTAGATAGGTTTGTACATTATATATTTTATTATGTGTAATGTATAAGTCTCATGGATGAATAAATTTCTTTCTTTCTTTAAACTTTAAGCACTAATAAAAAAGTAATTAAGAATTACGTACTCAATGCAATAACTAAATGCCATGCTGGCAATAAATGTTTCTTTTTTGTGGCAGTCAAGGAAGGATGAATATAGCATTTACTTAGGTACAGTAAAATCGAGAATGAAGAATCATAAATTTTATTATCTAGTTAATTTCATCCAAATGTTATTAATTTCTTTGTTTCTCGTAATAACTTATTTTAAGTGCTACTTTAAAACTAATTTTTGATCTTACTTACACTTACTTACTATGCTGAACAAAAAGTAATGAACAGAAAATACTAAAACTAAAATAATATCAATCTTAAAGCCAGGCAAAGACAGCCAACTAGCCGAAAGCTACCGTCCTATAGCCCTCCTCAGATGCTGTTACAAACTGCTAGAACGTTTTATCTATAACCGCATATACGACACCGTTGATGCATCAATACCCATAGAACAGGCAGGATTCCGAAATGGCCGAAGCTGTACAGACCAAGTGCTATCACTCATAACAAACATAGAGGCTGGCTTTGGAAAGGGACAAAAAAAGGCAGCCACACTTATAGACCTCACCGCCGCGTACGACACCGTATGGAGGGAGGGACTAATCTACAAGTTCCTAAAAATTATCCCGTCTGACGATACGCCAACTTATAAACAACCTTCGCACTAACAGTTTTAAGTCTACATAAACGATAAGAGGAGCAATGTGAAAATACTGAATAACGGACTCCCCCAAGGCTCAGTTCTTGCAACTTTACTATTTAATATATACATTGCTGATCTACCAGCCACATAGTCTAGAAAGTTCGCCTATGCCGATGACCTGGCTCTCCTATCAGGGCAAATCAAAGGATTTGTTGGAACGGGTTATGAATGCGGACCTAGCTAGATTAAGCGAGTTTTTCAGAAATTGGAGACTATGCCCCAACACCAACAAGACAGAGGAAAATACTCACGTACTGGTCCGATATACTAGGGTTAACTAATTCGAAGGCGTTCCTACCTAAACCCTCGAGATAAACAACTAAGCAGATCCTAGAATGGAGCAGGAATGACCTGCGAATTCTAACAGGACTGCTTAGAGGACACTGTCGTCTAAGATACGACCTCAAAAGGATAGGTCTGAATCAACAAACAGACTATCGGTTTTGCTGCATGGAAGAAAAAACTGCTGAACATATACTATGTTCTTGCCCCGGCCTGGGAAGAATAAGGTTCAACGTATTTGGTTTTATCAACCGATTTTAAGAAAATCTCACCCCATACAACCATGAACTTCGTGAGAAGGGCTGGATTGTGCGGTGAACTGTGACCTCTAGGGGTGAGCCACAATAGACCTACTAAAGGTCGCAGTGGAGGGGCGACCTACGCCCCACTCACATGATACCAAACCTACCTAATTATTGCGGTGCTTTCATGAGCTGTGCCATCAGGGTGAGGGCATGATAGACTGAATAATGTGGTATGTTAAATGTTGTTATATCAGTAAAATGTGCTTTTGAGATGAGAAATATGTCAAGGTAGATTATTAATTCCTGCTTATGATTAAGCATCCTGTTGGCATTCTATGTGACAAATTCTTAATATGTTTATGAATTTATTTTCCCAATGACTGACGTTAATAGGTTCAACATCATAGTATTTTGGTTTATTAGTTGCAAGAACATGTTTTTGAATTCGTTTAAAAATACTTCAGATGGTATTTTATATTTGTTGGTTGAATTGACTGGACATTATTTGTTGCTTGTGCGTATGTTTGTTGTCTACTTTGCGGGTAGGCAATTGCTTGTGACTGAATGTTTTTGGGTGTGTTTTCATTAGGGATGTTAACTTGTCGTTGGGGTCTGGCTTGCCTATTTCTCGAGGCTAATAATTCTCTGTACATAGTACACAGTTGTTTTTTTAAAAATATGTTTTGTTGACTGTTTGGACAGTTGGAAGATACTTTTTGTGGACAACGCCACTGTAGTCGAAGAAAACGACCTCAATTTTTGACTTGCTTTGACGTGGGTTTTTTGTTTTGGTTTTTGTGATTTGGATAAACATTTATAGATATAAGAACAAAAATTTGATGCAAATTCTTTGTTCCACAGATTTTTTCATTTTAAAAATTGCTGACTAGTTTCTTTAAATTTCTAACCTAATATGGCAAATGTCATTTGTCCATACATAGGATCGATTGTCAAGTGTTTCGATTATACCTCCTCCAAGTTTGATAATTAAACTCGTAGAAGAATTTTTTAATTTTAATCGACATGATAACAACTTCTTGATAACAATTAAAGAATTTGTATAAAATGGACAATAAATTATAATTTAAGTTAACAAAATTTTTATTTCACTAAACTAAACCGCAAAATATCTGTGGTTTGTTACTTCCGCATCATATATTTATTATACTACACTTTTTGTTTCGTCATTATCTTTAAAAAATATTTACAGCAAAAGGTCTTCATTTTGATTATTAAAAAAATGTGATTTAATTTGCCACTTTTCCATGCATACATGATTTTTATCATATTTTTTAAAATATTTATATTAAACAAAGGTTAAAAAGGCGGTACAGCAGACTAGTTACCACGCTTTGTCCAGCCTTCAGCATTTCAACTGTTATCCTATCGTACCCAGCATGGCTGTTTAACTTATACATAGACGATTTTTTAAAAGATTTGAAAGAGAGTGCGTATGGATTGAAAATGAATGATTTGATCTTTACGCCGATGATCAAGTCATAATAGCGTCATCTGAAGAGGAGTTGCAGGCGATGGTTAATGTTATGCATGATGCCCTGAAAATCAAAGGGATAAAAATAAATGTAAGCAAAACAAAAGTAATGGTTTTTTAAAGAGAAGAAAGCATGACAAACTGTAAAGTTCTCATTAAGGGAGAAAAAGTAAAACAAGTAAATGAGTTTGAATAACTGGGATCAAAGTTTACGAGAGATGGAAAGTATGACAGTGACATTGAGCGAAGGGTGTTGGTAGGAAAACAAATGAATGGAGCACTGCATAGCTTTATAAACACCCAGAAAGTGTCAAAAAAGACACTCTGCCCGTGCATAGAGAAGTGTTGGTTCCTACACTTATGTATGGTAGTGAATGTTGGGTTTGGCATAAAAAATAAAAAAAAGCATAAAAATAGGATTAATGCTGTGGAGATGAGTAGTCTGAGAAGTATAGCTGGAGTGACTCGGTTGGATAAAGTAAAGAATAGTGAGATAAGAGAACGATGTGGTGTAAAAGAAGATGTGGTTACAAAGATAGATAAAGAAATGCTTAGATGGTTTGGACACGTAGACAGGATAAATGAAGGAAGATTAACGAAATAAATTTATAAGGCGAGTGTGAATGGACAAATCGGTAGAGGTTGATCTCGGCGAACATATCTCGATCAGATAAACATTGTTTCGAAGAAAGGCCAGGTCAAAGTACCAACAACCGACGAGCATGTATGAGAGCACTGATGAAAGTAGAGGAAGCAAAAGATGTGTGTAAGAACCGTAGCAAGTGGAAGAAAGTGGTCTTTGCCTACCCCTACGGGAAAAAGGCGTGACTATATGTATGTTATTTAAAAAATGCTTGATGTTATCATTATATTATTATATGTATTCTTGGATTTGATAATTTATAACACACAGTACAAAAACTAAACAATTTATTCTAATCTTTCTATAGAATAAATTCTTATTTTATAAATAACTTAGATATTTCACAAAACTAACTAATAACTAATTTTACCTTTAAAACTGAAACTCTTTCACGGCCGCGATCCTTAAATAGTTGCAAATAGAATGGGGGCGTGTATTAGGGAGTTTTCTAAATATTTTAATATCGCCGGTGGGGATTACATAATCCAAAGGGCATCACATTGAAATGGTAGAGTCCATTTCCAGTAGAAAAAGCTCTTTTATTATCTTCATGTATGCCCACTTGCTAGCAACACAACCGGCGAAGGCTAAGGGCTTGCTGATTCTTTAATCACTTCTATTATCTTGTCAACCAGCTTTTCCACCTCTTGTTCTTTCGCAAATGGTAGTCATCTTGGTGGTTGTCGAATCGGATGAGCTTGGCCAGTATCAATCCTGTGTTGGACCAAGTTGGTTCGACCTGCTAGAAACGAAGATGCCACTTTCAGATTTGTTAAATTTTCTGACAGCGTTTTATTCATCCAACGATAGATGTCCTAAGGATGATTCTAGACTTACCAATACGCTGTCGGAGTCCTCTCTTTGATCCTGATAATTACTCTCTTCACATCTTCTTATCGAAGTCACAGGTTCACAAACTCCAATAATGTCACCTTCCTTAAGTGTTATTCCTTCGGGGTACACATTAGCAACTCTTACAGGAATAGTCTGTTCTGTCTTAACTAAGGCTCGTGCAAGCAGTAAACAGCTGAGGGATTCTTTGCATGACTGTACTACTCCAACGCGGCACCTAAGGTCACTTTCCAATGTGACTATCTTGTCGGAAAGTCCTAGAATTCTTACAGACTTCGCCATCTGCAGCTTTACAGGTTTTATTCTTTCAGCTGGGGTCGTCAAGAAGAATTCTTCTCCTATAAATCTCAATCCATTCCGAGAATAAATTCATTTTCTATATCTGCGACATATACTGTATCCACGATGTTATGTCATCCAAAGGTGATCGTGACTTCAGCCTCTCTTATTGGTGCATTTTCTCCAGTAACTTGTCGAAGAAAAAGGTTGGAAGAGACAGGATTCACACATTCTGGCCGAAGAATGTCGCTGCGTACCAGAGAAACTGATGCACCGGTGTCTATGGTGCATACCATGTCTTTTCCTCTGATGGTAAGACTATCCACTGTTCTTCTTAACCTGTTAACATGAGTTAACCTGGGGGATTCGTTATTGCTAGCCAGCATGCGCCCCGATATGCTGACTAATCCTAGTTTTCCCGGTGCCGTTCTGAGGATTCACTAGATTGTGATTGTGTTCTCGCAGTGAGTTTGATCGTGGTGGTACTCTTACTCTGCAATCCTTGATGAAACTTTTAGTTTTACCACACCTGTAACAGGTTTATTTCCGTTGGTTGCCCATATGCCCATCACGGATTTGATCTCCTTTAAAAAAATTCCGAAGAGACCAATGGCTGTGTCGCTTTGATGGTCTAGTTCTTCGATTGATACTGCTCGAACTTTGCTTTACTTTTTCGTATCCGGGATAAGTTTCTCGGCCCAGTAATGGGCCACGTCCAATGATTCGGGTTTGTCTAGCCATAGGTCGTTCAGGAAACACCCTATGGGGCAGTTTGGGCATATCAGGAGATGTTTCATTGTTTTTACTGCGCCACAATCACACTTGTTGTCATTTGGCTCGGATAGTCTCCATCTGATCAGGTTTGTTTTCACAGGTGCGACACCAGTTTACATGCGATTTATCATCTTCCATGTTTTAAAGCCACTTAAGATACCACTGGGCGGGTCCTCTGAGAGAGGATAGTTGGCAGGTGGTTCATCCAACGGATCTTTAAGAAAACGGTTTCTGGATTTTTCTCTGTAAGATGATGGGCAGCTAGTGGCAAATATGGGATGGCGATCATCGAAGGTTTTTTTAAACTTTTCTGAGTGTTCGTGAGCTGCTCTTCTTAATTTGGGATCGCTAAAACCTGCAGCTCTGTACAGGTTTCCTAGTTCTGTAGGCTTCATACATCCTGTCACCATCCTACAGGTTTCATTTAGGCTTGTGTCGACTTTTTTGGCATGCGCCGATCTGGACCATACAGGATGTCATTTCTTGCGGCCACTTTGTGACAAGTCAGAGAAGGCTATATGTAAGCGATCCATCGAGTGTTACTCCGAGATATATTGGCTTCTCTGTATGTTCAAGGTTAACCCCGTTCCCAACAACGTTAAGCTTTCTTTTAGATTGACGTTAGCGAAGGTGGAATGCACAAATCTGAGTTTTAAGGGGGTTGGATTTAAGGGACTTTCCCTTGTAGTAAGCTGACATAGTGGCTAGTGTCTTCCAGCTTTGCTTCCATCTCTTCAAAGATCTTTCCCCGCGCTGTAACACCAGCGTCATCTGCGTAGAGAAAGTGTCGTGTCTTTAGGTAAGGGTTGGTCGTTTGAGTATATGTTAAATAAGATCGGCGCTATGACGCTTCCCTGGCAAAACCATTTTTTTTATTCCTTTTCGGCAGTCATTAAGAAGTTTTAGCACCCAGTCTTTGGCACCCAAACTGAGGTGTTTAATTTGCTCCATGCACATACCATCGACCCCAGCCGCTTTACCGTTTTTCAATGAGTTTATACCCTCATTGAGTTCCTTGACTGTGAAGGAGGAGTGACTAGTTTCTGTTTCGATGTTACGCTGCATTTTAACTTTGTAGCTCTTTGGTGGGTTTTCCGTTAAGAAGTAGTTGGTGGGCAACTTGGTTGGCTGTTACTTTATATGGTTCTTTGCTCTGCGTTGGATCAAAATCAAGCTTTTTAATAAGATTCCATGCCAATTTGCTGCTTCTTGACATATCCATTCCCTCCAGGATTTTAAGCCATTTCTTTTGCCTTGATTTACTTAGTGCTATCATGAGGTTTGTGCCGCACGTTATAGTCTGCTCGCTAAAAGGATCTTTTGAGAACAGTTCTTCATATTCGACTAAGATGTCTTTATCGTCCTTGGAAAGTCCTGGAACAAAATTCTGCATGCAGCCTCTTGGGATGTGTTTTTTGAAATCTTCTGAAGAGCAGCTACAAAATTATTGTAGCAATCCTGTATATTGTCGCTAACAAAACAGTTGTCGGGATTGTAGCCACGTTTCCAAATTTTGCTCAAAAAGTAGCAGGGTAACTTTGAATCGTGAAGGAGAGAGAAGTTGTTCCTTTTTCGGTTGGCACTACAACCCGGGGTGGGTTTTGGACTGCTCTACAATAGTCTGATCTTCTTAAAATCTTCCATTACATCATCTTTCCACCTTTTCTAAGGTCTGCCTCTGTATCTTGTTTCGCAGGGTTTCCATTCAGTTATCCTTCTCACTTATCTTTTTGACTCCATTCTTTCTATATGGCCAGGCCATCTAATTCTTTGGGATTTCACAAATCTAACTATATCTTCTCCATGGGTTAACGCATTTAGTTTATGATTCAATCTGGATCTCCATAATCCATCTGCTTCTTGCACGGGTCCAAATACCTTGCGGAGTATCCTTTTTTCGAAGATTCATAGCCGATTTTTATCTGCTTTAGTAAGAGTCCATGTTTCGCATGCGTATGTAGCTACCGGTCGTATCAAGGTCTTACATAACCTGAGAAGTTGTTTGTCTCCATCCATTCCTCTAGTAGTTGACCGTTGTTGTCGGTTTCATTGTATTCCTAATTGATACAGTGGCAGTTGAAATCGCCGATTTCAAACTATGTATTTTGTCATCCGAAGTTCTCTAGCATGGTGAAGTTTAGGTTTGTGCCCGGGGGATTATAGACTGATGTTACCGTAAATGGTCCGCATTCTATGGTCAGAATCTCGGTGCCGTCTGACACTGTTTTACTTGTAGAGGTCAATGCCATGTCAAGTTTTATAAAGATCGCACTACCTTGTTTTGTTATGTGGTGCCTCAGTCGCCAAGCGCATTCCGGTTATTTCGGGCCTCTTAGATGTCTGGTCTTTGTTTGTTTCCAGTATGCACAGTACATCCCAGTTTTGGGTCTGAGATAGTTCCGATATAATATCCTGTTTGTTTTTGGTGATTCCTTTGACGTTAAGGCTGACAATTGTGAGAGTGGGCCCTGAAAAGTACCTGTTGTTTTTAGTTTTCTGCTTTATGATTTCCGGTGGTGGAAGAATCGGCCGTTGTCCTTTCGGACACCGTTAGCAGGGGACGCCGGCATTTTCTAATTGCTGCCTCCTCCAAAGCTTCTCCACTTCTATTAAAGTTCGTCAGTCGAAGAGTCCTCTGAATCTCTGGATCTCTAAGTCCATCAATAAATAGCTGGACAGCCAGTTGCTCTTTAAGGTCATCTGGTTCCTGTAGGTATGCTAACTGGATCAGCCTCTCCATATCTACCTTAAAACTCCTGCAGACTTTTACCAGATTTCTGCATCCGTGTTTTTATTTGTGCATGGTATAGTTGTTCTCTGTTGATCACCATACCTTAACACAAGTGGGGCACTAGATATCCATATTTATTTTGTTGATTAACGGGGATTGTCTGCAAAATTCCCAAAGCTTGTCCTCTCAGGGCCACTATGAGTACAGTAGCCTTCTCTTTGTCGTTCCACCCATTAGACGAAGCTTTAGCTTCCAACTGTCTGTGATGACTGTCAATCGAAAGTTGGTGGTTTTACTAAAATCCCCGATGTGGCAACCTTATCACGACGATGAGTTTTAAGCGAGGCAATCTGGATTTGTACGTCCTTTATAACAACGTCGATATCATGCTCAATGTCTTTTACTTCATCTCGTACTGTCTACTTCATTTCTCGACTCACCGTCAATTTTCTTGACATCTTCCTTTAATTTAACAATTTGTTCTTCTGTTTTATGTAGTACTTGTTTGAAGAACTTTTCCTGCTGTTCTAGAAGTTTCTTTTGTTCTTCTCTTTGCTTCTTTTGTTCTTCTAGAATTTTCTAAAAGTCTTCTTTTCTTTCCTCTTGACGACGTTTTTCTTTTTCCGAACGGCGTTTTTCTTCCCATTTTTCTTGTCGTCGTTTTTCTTCTTCCAAACGACGCTTTTTCAACTCCTCAAATTTATTTTTTATGAATTTTATAACGTCCTTCATGGCGTCGTGTGAGGTATTTCTTGTATTTACCATAAATTTTTTGTTAAAAAATCCTTACTTCTGACACCATTGTTACGATATTTAATCTTGGGTTCGATAATTTATAACACTCAAAGATGGTTGCATAAAGAAAAATAATCGTATGATTATCTAATGCCACATCAATTTTGATGTTACGTTAAATGTGTATTGTGTTGCTTAAAACTTGTTGATATTACGATTAACATTCCATTAACTAATGACGGAAAAGACGTTGCAACAGCGCTAATATTTGCAATCCCAGCGTTAACCTCGTTTTTGGTGCTGTCATTTTCACGTGTATCAGATCTGCGCTTTCACGTTTTTGATTGGGAGATTTTAATATGGAGAAAAGAAAAAAAGAGGGCCTAACTATACCGAGGTGAAAAAGACTACGTTTCTGGAGATTGTTAATAAGTACGCATATAGTTATCCATAATACAATACAGTTATTTAGATAGGTACCAATTTCTTCTTCAAACTATTATATGATCTTTTTCAGATATGGACATATAATAGAATGCAAACAATCTAATATAATATCCATAAGAAAAAAACAGGATACATGGAGGATTATCGAAAGAGCTGTTTTGGTATACCAAGAGATTGGAAACAATAATTAAGAATTTTATGGGACAATTAAAAAAAAACAACTAAAAAATTAGTTGCAGATGAAAATGTATGTACCTATCCAATACCTAACATATGATCATTAATACTGCATTGATTAATGATATTGTGACTGAAATATTTAAGTTATGCTGGTGAATTAAGCACTGCTTTCATAGATTTTCTCTGCAAACTCCAGCAGTGTATTTACTATGTTTCTTTTTTTCAAATAAGCCCAGGGTGTTAGAATTTAAAATAAAACTATCCAACTTCAAAATGAATTGTTTTGGTATAATTTCAGATATATTCAGAATTTAAATTGTTTTAAAATATATACTGTTATACATAGTTTATGTAAGGAAAATTCATCGACACTGTATTACAAGACAAACAATAAATAAAGTTTAGTCCTACATAACATAGTGATGGTGTCCTGAAGAGTAGTTAATGGACTATTATTTCATTCATGTATTTATTTTTTGTCAAAGAAACGGCAAATACGATAGTCATGTTAAAGTCGTTTCGGAGAAAGTTAATAATATTTCCAATAGTAAACACAATTAAATTGTCCCGATAAGTAAAAGAGCTACTAGAACCAAACCCAACAAAAACATATAAAAACAACATCCAAATCCAAAACAAAAAACAAAGAAGAGAAAGTAAGAGCCGCTAGGGCTTCAAAAATATTCCCAGTAGAAGTAAAGCTGGCAAATAAATAAAAAAAATATCAGAAAGCCTTCGAATAAAACGACTTGGTTGCCAGAGTCCAAAAGAGCATCTGACAGATAGTGACTTTTAAATTATTTTAATTGATAAGTATAATATAATTTATAAAAAAAAAAGGAAACCAAAAATCATTATATATTGTACATTCGCGGGAAGTTCTCTATTACAGCAAGTAGAAGCATTCAATAGATTGGTTTTATGCCTAATACCAATAATTTAATTGCCTATTCACCAATTTTCTATTGTCTGTCGACTTGAATTTTTTGACATTTAATTTAAATCTGGCTTGGTTAAATCTACCATACATTTATTTTTAGTAGAAATTTGTTTGCTGGAGTTTTCCGTGAGTGCGCTTAATATATTTCCTAAAAGATTTAAAATTTTATTTGTTCTGTCAGAATAAGATTTTCTTTGACATTTATTTAACTTTAATTTTAATTTATGTATTTATTTTAGTATAAATTGTATTTATCTCATGGGAATCTATGAGTAAAAGTCGTATTGACAATAACCAAAACAATAGCGATAGGCGTCGCCATATGTCATGTCATGCTTCCTGTGGGGGCGAAACGTGGACTGCGGACAGTCACTTTGCTACTTTGAATGTGAGGGGAGGATTGAATGATAAAATTGATGAAATTTACACGATGATAAAAGAAAGATGTTCTTTGTGTAAATGAAACCAAGCGGAAAGGATGTGAAACCACAACACATGGACCTTATACAGCCTACTGGTCAGGAGTTCCGTAAACCAGCAGAGGTTCTCAGGGCGTTGGTGTTATACTCTCTGCTAGAATGAATGAATATGTGACTGACTTTCAATGTGTAAGCCCAAGACTCCTCTGGGTGAGGCTGAAGGTTGGTCTTACTCTTATCTTTTTGCTGGGGGTTTACGCCCTACAAGATGCGCAGTGAAACCAATCTTTAAAAGCCCAAAAAGAGAGGTGGGAGTTTTGGGATAGTGTGACAAGATATTTTAAATAAGTGTAACCAGAATGAAAGAATTGTTGGGTGATTTTATACTTGGGTAGGAGTAAAGCTTGATGGATATGACAAAGTTTTGGGAATGTACGGTGACAACAGGTGACAATGAAAACGGAGAAAGCCTACTTGAAGTATGTTTGGAGTGGAATATTGTGGTAACAAACACAATGTTTAACCATAAAAGGATCCACTTGTACACCAGACAAGAAGGACACCAGAAAAGTATAATTGATTTTGTAATTGAGGATGAAAGATTGAAAAAGAAAGTAATGGACACTCAAGCATACCGCGGTGCAGGTATGTAATGGCGCTATTGTGTGCAGGAATCAAGTAGTGTACTAGAACGTATAAAAGTTGAGAATTTGCAAGAAGAAGGTATAAAAGAGGAGTTCGTTAGTAAATTGACCGAGAAATTTGACAATTTAGATGAAGCATGTGAGGTTGAAGAATTGTGGAAGCCATTCAAGGAAGGAATGACGAAACAAATTTATAAGGCGAGTGTGAATGGACAAGTCGGTAGAGGTTGACTTATTATTCATTAAAAAAATATTATTTATAATATAAAAAAATTTTAGTTACCTATAAATTTAATTAAAAATGTAAAAATCTACAGCTTACTTTGTAATATTTTAATTGGGCTGTTTTTCTATCAGAACGTAAAATAAATCTTCCTTTTCTATCTGGAATTATTTATTACACATGCTTTTATAATTACTGCTTAAGGTAAATAAATAGATTATATTCAAAAATAACTGTAAAATAAGTATTTTACCTAGTTTAGTTATCTGAGTGCACAAGTATAAAAAATTCACCTAGCACAAAGTAAATATATACATTATCACTTATCACATTTATTGATAACTGACAGTTCTTTTCATTTGCTGATAATAATAATATTTATATAACTAAAGATAAAATATTATCTAATCAACTATTATTCATTTATTTGTCAACATTCTCACTACCTGTTTTTTAATAATTTAAACATTTTTTCTTTACTATGCATTGAGATATTTTGTTGTATCTTGTACAATTGGGTAGAATAAATAACAAAATCTTTTATCACAGACTTAGCTGAACTGTTTTTGGTATTCCTAGGTTACTACATATTTTTCACAATTTTTACTGGTAGTTCATTACTTATATTTATAATATATTCTGATAACTGAAAATACAACTCATATTTTGAATAGCTGAACCAGATTTTTATAAAATGAAAAACAGCTAAGAGTTCACCACTGGAAAAGTATTTTAAAAAAAAACTAAAAATAAAACATGTTCTTACTTACAGTGTTTCATCATCTCTGTAAGAAATCACAGCTCTTTTTTGCCCTTCATCTCCCTTCTCTTGAAAGTCGAAGTATTTTTCAAATACAGAAGCAAAACAATTTCTCTTTAACAATCCCAATTTTTTTACAAACTCTTGCCAATTTTGAGGTATGTTCTCTAGGTCCATCAGCACTGAAACATTATATCCAGTCTCAGGGGATATCAAGTGTAAACCATACTCTCTTTTCAGCAGCTCATCTGCTCCATGTTCTTGAAGCTGTTTGTAGAACTTTAAGGATATACTAGTCTAAAATTTAAAATTGGGATTAGTTTATATTTACACCTTTTGGTAAAATGCAAAGAAAACATACTAAATAGAGAAATCTATACAATTTTTTAATATATAAAAAGCATTATTTACTAAAAAAATAATTAATATTTTTTATACAAATTCAAAGACAGCAATTTATGCTGAAGACTGATTTTGTATTTGCAAATCATTAAATTAAATTTTTTTGTTAAATATATCATTCTAAAATATAGGTATTGATAATCAACTATTCATATCTAGCATTATTATAGTAATAATAATAGTAATTTTAACAAAAAGCAAAAAATCTTACTCTAATTTTAGACTTGTCCCCATTAAGATTAGATATATGGTACAAGACACCATCGAAATCTGCTACAGTTACATCAATACTCTCATTTTTTAACCTAAAACAAATAGTATTAATCACAAATGGATGTAATCATACTAACACAGTTGACTTTATGAGTCATGAAAAGAACCATTGAAGTGTCCAATAAACTTGGATGAAACACAAGCGAAGCACTATCAGCTTATACAGGAAATTCTAATCGTTTAATCTTATCCATTCCCATGAATTATATAGCCACAAATGAAACAAAAAGGTTTATAAAATATAAAAACTTACCCAGCTTGGGCATTTTTAATTTTAACTGTTAATGTTTCTTCAACTACCCTGTTGTTTATTTCTAGTAATATCATTTTATTTCCAATTTATTAATTAATTTAAAATTGTAACAATTTTAACTAGATCATGCATACATGGGAGGTGCTAATTCAGAAGCTGTGCTGTCTTGTCTATGTCTAATTCGCAAACATATCAAATTTAGGATGTCAATGTCATTCATTGAATCAAATTCTTCTCAAAAATATAGTCTCAATACTCTTAATTAAATAGTGAACCGGTTAAATATTAATGTTTTTAAAAAAAGTCCGTTTATACAAATTTTTCACAACTTTTACTTTTAAAATTATCAGATTGTTGTTTTTAGCAGTAATGAATGTTAGTTCAACAGTAAATTTGATAAAAAAGTCTAGTCTTTATTAAACCAACGACGATAGACGTTAATTAAACTCAATGAGAAAAAAGAGAAGAAGACAAAGCAGCATGTTTTGAAAATAAGAATTGGTTTTAAACAGAATTTTAATTTAGTTTATAAATCTTGTTTATAAATAATGATAAGAAATTTAATGTTTAAAAGGTAATAAAAGTAAATTATCACTACAAAACATGGAGACTCACATTTTATCTAAAAAACAGCTAAGGACTACTCTTTCAGCTAAAAAAAATCGGCCTAAAGAAACAATAAAGAATATTCTTGCATTACCGTACAATAATACTTATTGGTAAGTGGAAATTATATTATCTTGTTTTAATACATAATATTTGAATATGCAGAGATATCAAGTAAAATTCAAGTACTCTCAGAAAATAAAGTTTTATTTACGTCTTTAAATATAATCTCAAATTTGTTTGATTATAATTATTTTTATTGCTTTATAGTTATGTAATGTTAAAGCTACGGTAGTCATTTATTGTGTAAAACGTCATATTTAAAAAACTGAAAAGTTAATATTAAATTGCAACATTGTTAAGTTAAATAGACTAATTTTATGGCCAAAAAATTAAATTAAAAGAATTTTTTAAAGTTACAAAAATTTTTTGAAATCATTTTATTAGTTTCACTATGACATATTTAATATTTGACATACATACATATAGTCACACTTTTTTCCTGTAGAGGTAGGCAGAGACCACTTGCCTTTCTTCAAAACAATGCTGATCTGATCGAGATATGTTTGCCAAGGTCGACCTCTACTGACTTGTCCATTCATACTCACCTTATAAATTTGTTTCATCAATCTTCCTTCATCCACCCTTTCTACGTGTCCAAACCATCTAAGCATTCCATTATCTATCTTTGTAACCACATCTTCTTTTACATCACAGCTCTTACTCTTCTTTACTTCATGCAACTGAGTCGAGTCACTCTAGCTATACTTCTCAGACTACTCATCTCCGCAGCATTAATCCTATTTTCATGCTTCTTCTGCCAAACCCAACATTCACAACCATACATAAGTGTAGGAACCAACACACTCTATGCAAAGTCAGACATCCCTTTTTTGACACTTTCTGGCTGTTCATAAAGCTATACAGTGCCCCATTCATTTGTTTTCCTGCCAACACCCTTTGCTCAATGTCACTGCCATCTCTCGTAAACTTTGAAACCAAGTACACAAATTTATTTACTTGTTCCACTGTTTCTCCCTTAATCAAAACTTCACAGTTTGTCATGCTTTCTTCTCTTTCAAAAACTATTACTTTCGTTTTGCTTACATTTATTTTCTTCCCTTTGATTTTCAGGGCGTCATGCATAACATTCATTCATTTTTAATCCTTTGCACTCTCTTTCAAATCTTTTAAATTGTCGTCTATGTAAAAGTTAAACAGCCATGTCGAAGCCACACATCCATGTCTCACTCCTTTTTTGATTTTAAACCAGTATGTGCAAGCTCCGTTTATCCTGACACAAGCAGTGGAATCCTCGTAAAGTGATTTTAGTGCTCGTATTAAACTATCGCTTACCCCATACATAGATAATATCGACTACAATTCACTCCTCATCACTCTGTCATAGGCCTTTTTCAAGTGCAATAGACCTTTTTACTTCTAGCTTAGAATTTTTTTACTATACTTCGTAATGAATAGACCTGATCCATACATCTCCTTGCTCTTCTAAATCCTGCTTGCACATCCCATATCATCTTCTCAGTTTCATTCGTTACTCTTTTCATCGATATCTTTGCATACAGTTTGCCGACTATGCTGAGTAAACTAATACCTTGGTAGTTCTTATATTACTGCTGCGAACCTTTTCCCTTGTAAAGCGGCACGATAACAACCTTGCACTAGTTGTCTGGTATGCTACCACTCCTCCAACAAAGGTTAAAAAGGCGGTACAGCAGACTAGCTACCACACTTTGTCCAGCCTTCGGCATTTTAACTGTTATCCTGTTGTACCCAGCAGCTTTACCCAATTTCATACTGTTCGATGCTTTCACAATTTCTGTATTACTAATTTCACTTTCATTGCAACTTTTACTCATGTCTGCGAATGGGGCCTGTACTTGTGTATCCTCTTTCTCAAATAAACTTTCGAAGTATTCCTTCCATCTCTTTAATATGCATTCCTTTCCTTTTACCATACTACCATCTTGGTTTCTGATTTTTTTCAGTTGCGAGTTAGTATTTAATGTTTGAACTTCTTTACAATGTTCATATATTTATATTTCTAGGCCTGAATTGTCACTTGAATACCAGGCAGAACTCCTAGAAGTGCTTGTAGCAAATATACCTAAAATAAAAAATGAAAAAGTAAATGTTCCTTGGAGTTTGTTGAAAAATATTCCCAAAACAGAAAGAAAAAATTACAGATTGGAATATGCAAAAAATCTCAATGGAAATCAATCCGAACCTGACAAAGACATATGGTTAGTAGGTACTTTTTACTCTTATTTATTCATTATTTTGTAGTTATTACTCATTGACTAGGAATTAAAACATTATTTTTTTTCAGTATTAAAACCTATTTAGTAATTAAATATAAATAAATTTTAAAAAAATTTAAAAATATGTTAATTTGCCTTAATTTTACTTTTAGTGGCTGTATCAGTTTAGGCATTAATATGGTATCAAAAATGTTGGAAAAAAATTCTGCTCAAGCCATATTATTATCAGCAGAAGTTCAACCTAGGTTATTAGTACAACACATATTAGATCAAGCTGTTTTATATAAAGTTCCAATACTTTGTGTGAACAAGCTAGCTGAAACATTGAAATCTAGAACTGGAATTTCTAGTGTATGTTTTGCATTTAATAAAGAAGTTACTGCAGATTCAAAATGTAACTTAATAATAGATAAAATAAAAGAGATTTTTACAAATCTACCACCTCCTGAAAATCATATAAATTATAATAGGTCCATAGTATCTCATGAAATAAACAAAGAGTCAAAAGAAAAAAATGGAATGAAACAAAAAGAAAAATTGAAAGTAGATAAAGTTGAAATTCACAAACATTTCCATTTAAAACGAGTAGACAAAAGTTGCAGGGCATTTATACCTGAAATTGAAGAAACAAAACAAAATGTACTCATAATGGAAGTTGATGAATCAGGATTTTTGCCTTTAAGTGTAGAATCCAAACTAGAATTCAAAAAAGAAAAAATCATAGACAACATAAATGCCAAACATCATTATAAATCATTGATTGTAAAAAGACTAAAAGGTGATAAAGAAAGAGGTAAAAAAAAAATTGAAAACCTCAAAAGAAAAAGAAAATAGTTATTTATGCAACAAGCATTTACAGTTATGCTATAAGAATGTTAACAAATTGTCTATGCATCGTTCTGCAACAGCAGATTTCTATCAAATCAACAGTATCCAAAAGAAGTAATGCTGACATCTTTGAATGTATGTCTGGTATACTGATCTTAAATTTTTGTGCCATGCATGGGCAACTATATTTATTTTAGGATTTAACAGTGGGGGTGGGTTGGATTTATTTAGTTTTTATCTAAATATTACTTAAACTACTATTATTAATCAAAACAATGAAATAAAAAATAATGAGCATGCCTGCCAACTGAATAAAATGAACCCAAAACTATTAGATATTCTTAAGGTTGTGTCCAGAAAGTGCAAATTCACCGCCAATATCTCGCGCGTAATACGCGCCTGCGTTTCTCAGTAGTGATGTAAATATTCGGATGATTTTAAAATTCAGGTTTTACGAAATTGTATTAAAATAAAATTCGAAAGGTTCCGCATTCCTACTCAAATTCGAACTGACATGATTCCTGACCTTGTCTTCCCGAATGATTAACATCATTTTAACAGCAATTCTTCTCAAACTCTGCATTTTATAATTTTATTGGCATTATCAGAAGATTCCCTATCCCATATTGCATGCCTTTTTCTACTTCATTGATAAAAAATTCGGTACCAAAATTTTGCCGCTTCATTTCCCTTATTACGTGTACTTGCTCTGATGTTTACGGGTAAATTGGTCTCAATCACAAGCAGGGTTGCCAGGTCGGCTAAACAAAAATCCCTAATTGTTATTGCCCTTTGTATTGCTATCCTGAAAAAAAAATATTTGCATTGTGAATGGCACAACCATCTTGTTGGTATTTATAATTGATCAATATTAACACCAGGAATATTTTGAATCAACTCAAATAAACATGGGCCCTTGCACAGCAAAAATTTTTATAAGTATTACTTACACTTGTGGTCTTTTGTCATTTGTTTTTTTTTAACAATGAAACATTCTGTGTTAGGAGTTGTTACAAGTAAAATAGATCCTTTTAAACATATTATTATCAATCAGTATTCTATACAACTATTTGCAATTTATAATATTTATGCATCCTTAAAATGTACATACCATTAATAATTATATAGGTACTCTAGGAAATAAAAATACAAATTTGGTGTTTCTCTATAGTACTCTTTTATTGTCTTTACAAAATAATGGTTAATATTCGAAAATAACTAAAATATGGTGCAATTTTACATTAAAACATTAAAAGCTTTTATTAGGAAAGACACATTGTTAATATACTATAGAAATTGTTTTTAAATAGATATTTTATTAAAGTATTGATTTTGAGAACATGTAGTTTATTCTTTTTTAAATAATCTTGAACCATAAGAAGTCCTTCAGTGTCGTTTTTTATCTGCTTTATATTAGAGATGAATTATTATTGTTAGGGACCACTTCCAGCGTCGGAGTAGGATGAAACGTTAAAAAATCGACGGTTGTCGAATAACCCTGCTTGACGATAAACAAAGTCGTACGCGCGAATATTTTTAAGGGGGAATATGTAATCAAATAGAAGGAGGTTAAAGGTGTGGTACAGTAGTTGTATGGATGCGTGGGTGTTTTTTTGTTGCTCTTATATGTTTCTTTTTAAAATGGGTAGACCGAAAAATAAGAACTACTATGCGGAAACAAAAGAGGTAATTGGATTCCTACATGAGTTTTGCAGAACAGTTATCGGTATGATTCTCTTTTTTACGGCTGTTTTTAATTTATATTTAATGAAAAATTTATTCTTTCAAAATAGTTTTTTTCCCCGTTTTCGTTTTTTAGGATTTATTTTATTTTCAGAATTATTTTTTGGTTCAGTTTTTAGAATGTTTACTATAGCTCAACATTTTAGAATGTTTTTTTTTGTTTATTTGTGATAAAATTTCTGTTCCTGTAATATTTTCGAAATTCTAACATGTCCATGTCTAACGTGTCCACACTTACATTCCTTATCCCGTTTCCCATGGCAAAGAATAATTTCCTACCCCCCGTGGTCTTCGTTGGCAGTGAGGATATAAAATGTTAATAATTAAGACAGTTAAAGCATAATAAATGTTTCTACTAGGTACTTTTTTGTGAAGCCGTTCCACACCCCTTTTTTAACTAAGTAATAATTATTTCACATAATGAACTCCATCGAATATTATATAGTACGAGGATAGTTCACGAATTGTTTCCCCTAACATAGAAGCAAATACATGAGAAGATGAAACTATTTTATTTTTTAACATAGTCACCTTCAAGGTTTATACACTTGGTATATCGGTGTTAAAGTGTTTCAAACCCTTTTGAAAAAAATTCAGAACTTTGAGTCTTCAGCCATTCATCTACCGCCGATGTCACTTCGTTATCATCAGCAAAGTGGATTTCACAAAGATGTTCTTTTAATTTTAGAAATAGATTGTAGTCGCTGGGGACCAAATCTGGAGAATAAGGGGGTTGTTAAAAAATTTCAAATCCCGCATTGTGAATGGCAGCCATTGCAACACAACTTTTGTGGGCCGATGCGTTATCCTGGTGGAAGAGCACACCTCGACTCAATTTTCCTCTTCTCTTTTCTCTGATCGCTTCGCGTACTTTTGGTATTAAATTCACATAATATTCACCTGTTAGGGTGCGCCCACGCGGTAAATAATCCACGAAAATAACACCTGCAAAATCCCAAAAAACTAGCCATGATCTTACCAGCTGATGGGACAACACGAAATTTTCGAGGGGGGAACCCCTATGCCGCCATTCCATGCTTTGTTTTTTGGATTATGGATCAAAGTAATCAACCCATGTTTCGTCGACCGTAAGAAATTTTTGCTTAAATTTATCGGGATTCCTATTAATGATCTCTAAATTTGTCTCCACTGCAACCTGGCGTACACGCTTCTGGTCTGCAGTCAGCATTCGTGGAACCCAACTTGCAGAGAGTTTAGACCCAATCCCTGATGTAAATTTTTTTTAACGCTTCTTACAGAATACCTACTTACATGTTTATGCTATAGCCTTGACTGTTATTGTTCTGTCATTTAATACACGTCATGGACTAAATTCACGTTTTCTTTGGTCACTACAGTTTTGGGGGCTTCTGCAAATGGTGCATGTTGACAGGACTCTTTTCCCAGTTCTCGTGACCAGTTCTTGTTTACCTGGTACGAAGGGGCAGAGTCACCCATTACTTCTACCATGTCATTATAAATTTTTTGCGGTGATGACTCCTTTTCCAGATGTACTTTATCGCACCTCAGATCTCAATTTTGTCCATTATTATAAAATCACGCACACCTCAATGGAAAAAAAATAATATTTAACATACACGAACTGATGCGCTGATACTAACTGGCACACACTAATGTCATGCAATAAGCTTTTGTCTAACATTTTATTTTCATTTGGCATTCAACGCAAACTATGTTTGGGCACAACAATTCGTGAACTATCCTCATATTTTTGGTACCAATAGTTTTGATTCTGAAAGTATCAGTATATAATTTTACCTATTAACTTTAATTTCAATACATTTTCTGATACATAAATAATCGGTAACTGTTGCAAAATATTTACGATACTCCACTGGTACCCAATTCGGTTTAAATTGCCACTGACATCTGCATACTTTGGGAATATGGTGGGACGTTTGACAGGTCTCTTTCCTAAATAAGTACAAGTTTGTACTTGCAGCAAGAAAATATATTAAAGAAAATTCTTACAGGATTAATATGTTTAAAAGATTAATAATAATTTTTATCAAATGGTAATTAAACATTATGAAAATCTATCTCAAGACAATTTACCTATAATAGGTCTATGCTTAATACCGACATGTAGGTAGTTATTAGTACACCGTTAATTGGTATTCAGGAAGGGGCCGATCGTGTGTTTCCTTTTTAACCACATGACCATTCCTTAACCACTGTGATTTAGCTTATGCACTAATTTAAAACATTTTCGGATTTAAACGTTGTTGTTTTGTTTTATCTATTGGTAAAATAATTCCCAAAAAAAATTTATAAATTATTTAATAAATTGCTACAGAGAGCTTATGTATTTTTCATTCCTGAGCTTTAATTAAAAGTATTTTAAAAAAAACTTACTTTTGGAGAAAATAAATTATCAATTTTATTACGGAGCTACTAACATAAAAAAATATCGATTTTTAAATACATAATGTATTTCAGCATCAAAACTTTGTACCGACTAAAAGTTCTAACTTACGAGCATCTTCAATGGATCACGTGCAGCACGTGGCCACTTTTTGACATCGGTAGAAAGGGTGATGTACACGTCACGTCACTGCTTGAGATAGGTAACGTGCACGTGGTACAACAAATAACTTATCTTTCAAAAGGTTATGTGTTTTTGGTTAACGATTTTGTTTCATGAGCTTTTTTGAGTTTAGAGTGAGTTTTTAATCATTGTTAAAGTTGAACATCTTTATTGTTTTCTTATGTTTTGTTTTTCACCATGAAAATATTATTGAAAAAAGTTGAATTTGTTAGTGTGTGACATTTTTAGTCAGAAGTTTGTTATTCGAAAATAAAGTCATATTTTTAAAGAGATTTATTGTGCCCTGACTCTTCAAAAGTTACATGGTCCTTCGAGCTAATTAAAGAATACGCTATGGATACCGGAAGTACTGCTAAAACTGATATGGATGAAGATATGATATTACGTCGAAGTACAAGGTGTACTAAAGGAGTTCCGCCTCGAAGATATGCTGCAAGTGAGATTACGAATATGGTTTCTAGTAGAGCTAGAGTAACTGAAACCATTCCTAGTGCGCTCGTTATTCCCACTTCAGTTCATGATGCCCCTTCTGCGATGGCAGCTCCTAAAGATGTCGTGTCTTTAATGAAATCCAAATCAGAAAATTTATCTCATAGTAGATATGGAGATATCGATGTCAGAAGTCATAAGTTTCAAGAAAAGTCTGTCATTTCTAGAAAATCCGAAGCGTCAAAGTTAAATTTAGAACTGAAAATTATAGAAGAGCAAGAACAATTGGATCGAGAAGAAGCTGCAGAAAAATTAAGAATGATCGAGAAGAAACGTGAAGTTTTGAACAGAAAGATGGAAATAAGGAAGAAAATCATCGACACAGAATCAATAAATGATAAAATTTCTGAATATTCTGGTGAAGAGAAGATGTACAGTTCTGATCGGCTTCACAACTGGATTGACGATGCAAGAAAATGTGCTACTGTAGAAACCATTCCAAGGTTGGAGAATACATACTCTCTCCCAGCGATGGAACTTCCAATGAACAATGGCAGCAGCAACAAAACAAATGGTATTCTTGCAGATATCGCTAAGTAGTGTGTTGAAAATGCAGCTAATACAAATAAATTGTTAGTGCGCCAAAAACTTAGAGACCTCACTACTTTTACTGGAGAATTGAGTGAGTGGCCAATATTCTTCAGTGAATATCAACGCACAACAAAATCTTATGGATTGAGCGACGATGAAAATTTACTTCGATTGGATAGAGCGTTGAAAGGTAGAGCCAGAGACACGGTTAAGGCTTTACTCACATCCTCAGCTAATGTTCCTAAGATAGTCAAGATGCTGGAAATGAATTTCGGACGTCCAGAATGGATTATATTTTCGCTTATGGATAAGGTCAAGAAGCTCAACCCAATCAATGAAGACAGATTGGAAAGCAGCATATTTTTCCTAAATTCCGTGTCGAATATGGTGACCACAATCAATAACGTTGGTTGCAAGAATTATCTGTACAATCCAGAGTTACTGTCTTCTTTGGTCGAGAAGTTGCCACAAAATCAAAAATACAGCTGGGCAAAAGTTAAATACAAGCTTGAAAAGGAGGAAGATCATTATTATACTTCACTTGAAGATTTTGTCAACTGGTTCGAGGAAGAAGTGAATCCCTTTCAAAAAAATCCTCAGAAGCCTAACCCGAAGAAGGAAAATGTGTTTGTTTCGAAGAAAACGTCTGATAAAAAGGATCAAACTGCAAATGGATGTGCATATTGCAATAGTCCGAATCATGTTATTGCTGAATGTGGAGATTTCCTTGAAATACCCATCATCGAACGAAGAGCTGCTGTTTTAGAACGAAAACTCTGTTTCATCTGTCTGAAAGTTGGTCATTTAGCTACAAGATGTTTCAATCAGAAAATCAGATGTACCGAGAATGGGTGTAAGGGAAAATACAATAAACTCTTGCACTTAGAAAGATCTTCAACAGAAAAACCTCAACCTTCTACGTCCACGAAGAATAATAAGAAACCAGGTCAATTCTGTGCCAATCAGAATATGTCTGCAGGTCAATCTGTACTGCTCAGAATCGCATCTGTGAAGGTGCGTGGTCCAGCTGGAGAGTCTCAAGTTTTCGCTCTTTTTGATGAAGGTTCCACATGCACAATGATTGAAGCTGCATTAGCTGCTGAACTCCAATTGAATGGACCAACTATTCCGTTATGTTTCCAATGGACTAACGGAATTAACTATTATGAAGATGATTCCAAGGCTGTTTCCTTCGAAATCGCAGCAGATTCATCTAACTCTTCATTTTACAAGATGAAAGAAGTTCGCACCGTCAGCAACTTAGATCTACCACTACAAAGGTTTGATGTAGAAGAGATGATGAAGAAGTTTCCTTATCTCGACAGCAAAATTCTTGAATCTGTCAGATTTGTCAAACCAAAAATGTTGATAGGCCAGGACAACTGTGGACTAATAATACCAAGAAAAATCATTTAGCCCAGATTGAATCAACCCATAATGTCGAAGTCGAAGCTTGGATGGACAATTCATGGACCACTTGATAATGAAGGAACTAATAGTATTGAACATGTTAGTCTTTGTTGTAATCAATCAATGCAAGACGACGAACTTCATCGTTTAGTAAAAGGTAGTTTCCGTTTAGAAGATTTTGGTATAAAACAGAAAGACAATGTTATCAAGTCATTGGAAGATAAAAAAGCTCTAGATATCATGAATAATACGATGCAAAAGGTTGGTAATCACTATTCTATCGGACATCTTTGGAGGAACGCACACGAAACATTACCTGATAGTCGACAAAGTGCGATAAAACGTCTTTACTGCATGGAAAGGAAGATGGATAAAGATCAACAGTTTGCTGAACAATACTGTAACAAGATAATAGAGTATCTGGATAAAGGTTACGCCAAGATACTCGATGCTGATGAGGTGGTAGATACTCCAAAAACATGGTACTTGCCACACTTCGCGGTATGGAACATAAACAAGCCTGGCAAAATTCGACTTGTTTTCGATGCGGCAGCGAAGAGTCACGGTTCCAGTCTCAATGATTTCTTCCTCCAAGGTCCAAATTTAGTTCCATCATTAATTGGAGTGTTATGGCGTTTTCGACAAGGCAGAGTGGCAGTAAATGGTGATATTGCTAAGATGTTTTATCAGGTCTTGATTAGAGAAGAAGATAGATGTGCGCAACGATTCTTCTGTCGTGGTATGGACCGGAAACATTCTCCTTGAATATATGAGATGAACGTCATGATTTTTGGAGCAATTTCCTCACCTGCTGTTCCTAAATTTGTCAAGAACATCAATGCTGAAAATTTGGAAAACCAGTATCCAGGTATAGAAAGAGCTGTGAAGAAGCAGCATTATGTTGACGATTACCTCGATTCCTTCTACACCGAGGAAGAGGCAGTAGAGCAAGTGAAAAACGTGATAACTGTACATCTACAAGCTGGCTTCAAGATGACAAAATGGACAAGTAATTCGAAAAAAGTAATTGCTTCAATACCTGCGAATTTAAGAGCCGTTGACCCAGGAAATCTGAAGATTGACACCGAGAAGTATGAACGAGTTTTGGGGCTCTCATGGTCGCAAGTGACGGATAGTCTTGTTTTCACCTTCAACCTGAAGAAAATAGATCCCCAAATTTGAAAATGCCAGAAGATTCCTACGAAGAGAGAAGTTTTGAGAGTCACCATGTCTGTTTTCGATCCTCTAGGGTTTCTAGCTCCTATCATGATAAAAGCCCGGATTCTCATGCAAAATATTTGGCGGTACCAAATAAATTGGGATAATGAGATTACCGAAGAACTCTTCAAATAGTGGAAACTATGGGTAGAAGAATTGCAGAATTTGGTTCCAATAAGCCTTCCTAGATACTACTTTCCTTCCTGTAGATCTCAAATACACCTTGTAGATCTGCATGTCTTCTGCGATGCGAGTGACAAATCATATGCTGCAGTTGCTTTCTTGTGTTTCAAGGAAAATGAAAGTATCCAGACATCTTTGGTTGGCTGTAAATTCAAAGTTGCCCCCTTGAAACAACAAACCATCCCAAAATTAGAACTACAGGCTGCTGTACTTGGAATAAGGCTGGCAAGATCAATTTCCTCTGAGATTGAGTACAAAATCCAAGAAACTCATTTTTGGAGTGACTCTATGGTTGTACTTAGCCAAATAAGATCTGAATCGAAACGTTTTCCAATTTTCGTTGCTTGTCGTTTGGAAGAAATCTATGAATTCTCAACAGTGAAACAATGGCATTGGGTACCATCAGCCCTAAATGTGGCAGATCTTGCAACAAAGGTAATGAAAACTACGCAATTCACTTCGGAAATTATGTGGTTGCGAGGACCAGACTTCTTGAGGTCTGTTGAAAAAAACTGGCCAAAAGAACCAATCAACCAGTGCAAGGAAAAAGAAGATGTATTGGTAACAAGAACTGCTTTTGATGTGAAGCAACCTCTGCCAGACATTCACCGATTTTCCAAATGGTCTAGACTCATCAGGTTAACTGCATGGGTGATATATTTCTCCAAAATTCTACGAAGAAAGAATACAGAGAGACCAAGAACTTTATTGTTGAATTTGGACATGATCTCTGAGGCTACGAAAATGTGGATTCGCCGGAGTCAACTGGAATGCTTTGAGGATGAATTGAAAACTTTGAAACTGAAAAAGATCCTTTCCAAGTCAAGTCGTCTATTCAAGCTCTCAGTTTTTCTTGATGAAGATTATATCCTGAGGATTTCTGGAAGAATACCTGGAGATGTCGAAATCGATAATGATTCCCGGAATCCAATTGTCCTGGACTATAAACACAAATATACGGAACTGTTGATCAAGCATCACCATGAAACAGCAGGACATGTCGATATGGAAACAGTTGTAAATAATTTGAGAACAAAATTTTGGATCATCAAAATTCGACAAGCTGTCAAGAAATGTTTTCGAACTTGTCAGATTTGTAAAATAAAAAACTGTAAACCTGCAAATCCTGAGATGGGTTATCTACCGAAGGAACGCGTGGAAAGTTACGTGTACTCCTTCAGTTATGTCGGAGTGGATTTTTTCGGCCCTATGAACGTATCTATCGGAAGGAGAATTGAGAAGAGGTACAGTGTACTGTTCACGTGTTTATCAGTACGAGCAGTTCATATCGAATTATCAGCAAGTTTGGATACCAGCTCAACAATTTCAGCCATAAGAAGGTTCGTGTGTAGACGTGGTCAGCCAAAGGAATTCATTTCTGATAACGGCACAAACTTTGTCGGTACCGAAAGAGAATTGAGAGAATGGATTCAGTCTCTCGATCAAGATGTTATAGTAAACTTCCTGAGCCTTAAACATATTAAATGGAAGTTCAATCCAGCTCGAGCATCACATATGGGAGGAGTATGGGAGCGGATGATACGAACAGTGACAGCTCTCAAGATATCATTGAAGTCAGTCAATCCTAGTGAAGAGGTACTGCATACATTACTGCTTGAAATTGAATACATGATGAACTCGAGACCAATCACACATATTTCAATTGATCCAATGGAACCAGAAGCGATTACACCAAATCATTTTCTATTGCTACGTCCTGGAGGAGTGTTAACTTGTGCAACCGACGAAAAAGTTTCCAGAAAACAGTGGCGAATTGCTCAATCCCTAGCTGATTCTTTTTGGAGGCGGTGGATACGAGAATATAGACCCACTTTGATCCAGCGCTCAAAATGGCATTCGAAAACGGATTTGGTGAAAAACAACGATATTGTATTAATTGTTGATGAAAAAGCACCGAAAAACACATGGCAGCTTGGAAGAATAGAACAAGTATACCCTGGTAAAGATGAAGTCATCCGAGTCGTTGAAATAAGAACAAATCGAGGTGTTTATACCAGACCAGTTACGACTACCTACATCTGGAGAATAATTGATGGTGAAGAGAGGATCTCTTCACGCGTCGGAGAATGTTAAAGTTGAACATCTTTATTATTTTCTTAAGTTTTGTTTTTCTCCATGAAAATATTATTGAAAAAAGTTGAATTTGTTAGTGTGTGACATTTTTAGTCAGAAGTTTGTAATTCGAAAATAAAGTCATATTTTTGAAGAGATTTATTGTGCCCTGACTCTTCAAAAGTTACAATCATTATTTATGTTTAAGGAACAATATTGAGATGTTATAAGTGATTTTTAAAGAATAAACATTAATATTTAATAGGAATGGTTTATGTTACCTGTATCCATAATATAGTTTTTAAACAAAATTTTAATTCAAAATTTTTGAGATACCATTATGTAAGTAGTTCTAGACTCCTTCTGCCTGATAGATTTTATCATAAATAAAAGTTGGGTAAAATAAAATTATATCTACTATTATACAAAGTGTTAAATGTTGATGTCTCAAATTTCAAGCTCTGCTTATTTTAAATTAAAGGTAAACAGTGTGGTGAATAAATAAAATTTTAAAATGTTTTATAGACAAATTATTTATTAAGATTTATTAGGTACCTACTATCATCAATTCCAGATAATGACAGATTATCATATTCTTTTCTGGAATCTTTTTTCTTCAAATAAAATTTGTCAAAAAAATACGTTTCAAAAAGTAATAGGAAAAACGAATAAATATATATCGAAATGTATAAATAAAAATATATTTGCTTGAGTAAAATGTAAAATATAAAATACATTTAAGTTGTCTTAACAGAAATATAATACGTTTTTAAAATACATAAATGGATATTTACGTTTTTGTACAAATTTGCTCGAAACAGTTACATAAATTCACAAATATTAATAATTATTTAAGAAAATTTACCTCGATACATTTTGTTTCATCGTAGAAATGAATCAACCTTATTGTTCACATGCAAACATGTGATTAAAATAATCTTTACATTTATTCTTATCACAATAGACATTACAACAATTATAATATAAGTCGACATCTAATAAATTAAAATATTAAAAAAATTAATAAAAACTGGTGCCGTTTTTTTAAATTAAAACCTGGTGTCCTGAAAATCGAATCAGGCAAGAAATACTATATTACTGCTGTTACTTGTAAAGTTCCTGGAGCTTAACTAAATAAATAAAAGAACGGCAATCTGCTCCGATAGCCAAGCCGTGCTGAAGGCATTGGCCTCTCCGGTTATCACCTCATGAAACGTGATGGATTGCAAGAGTGCCCTGGAAGACATATCAGCCAAATAATGTCACACTGATATGGATCCCAGGACATTCAGGATTAGAAGGGAACGAGGAGGCAGATACACTGGCCAAAATGGGCTCACAGACTCGAAAGCTTTGGCTAAATGGAATGGATTCACAGTTCAGAGGCACGCGGGAAAAGTCAGAAAAGAAACATCGCATGCGACCACGGCAGACCTGCTCAACCTTAGCCGTACCAGACTGAGAGTAACAGTGGGCCTGTTGACAGGATATTGTCGACTCCGCAAATACCTTTGTTGGATCCTTGTAGATTAGGAGAGGCTCAGAACAGTGAATGCCGTTTCTGTTTTGAAGAAGAGGAGACTGCGAGGGACTGGCAAGGTCCCGGTTCCTGAAAATCTGAGCCGGAGAGCTACATCAGGATTCACAACTAAACTAAACACTAAGGCTGGAGGAGGAGGAGCTCTAACCACTGGGAGGGTACAATAGACCTCATCAGATCGAAGTGCATACTTACAAAAAGCCTCGCATTAAATCTATAGCTCTCAAGCCTATGAGCCTAAACAGGATCCGGAATTGAAGGTTATATATCTGTCAACACGTTTAAGAAATTAATGAAACACTCATTTGGCTCTATAAGAAAGAATTTAAAAAAACCTGCCCAGGAGATTAATGAAGCTTCCTTATTGAATTGAGCCGCAAAAACAACCTTAAAATCCATTGTGGAATATAAATGATTTAAGAAATTAACGTTCCCAATTGTTTATAAGTTTATATAGAAGAAATAGATGACGAGGTAATCCACGCTGTAAGTTTCATGAAGAATAACAAGAGCCCGGGTGAAGATAATATCCTCATAGAAATGGTAAAGGAAGCTCAAGATATAGTTTTCCCAAAGTTAACAAAACTATATACAGTCAAACCTGGATAAATGAGAATTGGATAAGTGAGAAAACTCTATAAGTGAGAGTAATAGCCAGGACCCGTCATTTTAAGCTCCCAAAACCTCTATTAGAGAGAAGCAGAAACCTCTGTAAGAGAGAGTCGTTTTTCCCTCATAGACCTCCGTAAGTGAGACTGCTACTTATCCATACCTCTATAAGCGACAGTCGAGCTTTATTTACAAATTTAACATCTGCTATTTTATGACTCATTCTTAACTTTCGTGGAACTTCCTACCATTGTTTTTGTATTGTTTTCTCTTCAATATTGTACCTATTCTATTCGTGGAACTAATAATGTTGTTATTCTATCGCATTCTTTTCGAATGAACACGTGTGCCTGTGTACCGTCCTGTTTGTCGGACTTACTCAGCTTATAGTTATCAATTGCGAAGGAAAGTTCTGTTCTGCATCATGTCAAAACGGAAAATTAAAGTACTGTCATTAAGTGATAAACTTAAAATAGTGAATGCGTTTGAATCCGGAAAATCGCGTAATGAAATTCAGAGGGAGTTTAATTTACCAGAATCCACCTATTATAAAATTATAAAATCAAAAGACTCCATAAAGTCTGAGTGCTCTGATGGACATGGAAATATTAAGAGGACTAGAGTTTCTGAATTTCCCAATATCGAAATGTGCCTTTTGGAATGGATAAAACAAACTCTCGATAAAAACATTCCCATAGATAGACCTCTGTTGAAAAAAAAATCAAAAACTGGGAATCCAGAACTTTTCTGCTAACAACGGCTGGTTAAAGGGTTTTAAAAGGCGTCATGATATAGCTCTCAAAAAAGCAGCTAAGGAAAGTAAATCTGTGAACCAAGGTGTGTGCAACCACTGGCTTAAAGATCTACCAAATCTTTTACAAGGGTATGAACCAGACGATATTTACAACGCGGATGAAACTGCTTTGTTTTTCAAGTGCCTTCCGGATAAAACATTTACGTTTAAAGGCGAAAAATGCCATGGAGGAAAACAAAGTAAGGAACGCCTTAGACTTCTTCAGTGTGTAAACATGAGTGGTACTTCCACTTTTTATCATCGGGAAATCAAAGCGACCTAGACGTTTTAAAGGTGTCAAGACTCTACCCGTTGATTATGCCAATAATACAAAGGCTTGGATGACCAAGACATTATTTAAAGATTGGTTGAAAAAAGTTGACAAACAAATGAATATAAACCGAAAAAAAATTCTGCTATTCATTGACAACTGTGCTGCTCATACGGACTTACCAACACTTGCAAACGTAAAAGTAATGTTTTTACCTGCTAACACCACAAGTAAACTTCCACCATTAGATCAAGGCATCATTCACACTTTTAAAAGCTTTTATCGCAGAGAAGTCGTTAAACATATTCTTACGGGTCTGGAAGAAAACAATAGCCCTGACATTAATGTACTTCTAGCTATGAAATTTGCAAGAAAAGCATGGTACTTAGTCAGTGACATTACTGTTAAAAACTGCTTCAAGAAAGCTGGGTTTTGGAAAAGTACAGATGAGCAAGACCTGCCCGAAGAAAATTATGTTGAAGTTGGACCTAGCAACGAGGAATGGACTAAGCTTGTGTCTCACGAATCCAATATGTTAATGCCGCCGCCGAGCTTCGAAGATTTCGTTCAAATTGACGACGACGTAACTACCGCTGGAGAACAAACCGACGACGATATCGTTAAGAATTGTGTGAACACCTGTATTGATGCAAATGACAGTGAAGACGAGGCACAGATTCCGGAACTCTCGCTTATCCAGGTTTGACTGTAATACATGCTTAAAGGAAGGGAAGATACCTGACAACTGGAACAATGCAATCATGATCATACTACATAAAAAAGGAGACAGAAGGTTGTTAGAAAACTACAGACCCATAAGCTTGCTTTCCCATCTATATAAACTTTTTATGAGGATAATAACAAACAGAATAACAAAAAACTGGATCACTACCAACCTCCAAAGCAAGCAGCGTTCCGCAAAGGGTTCAGCACAACAGATCATCTTCTAATAATAAGGATCCTAATCGAGAAAGCAGCCGAATACAATCTACCCTTATTCATGACCTACGTAGATTACGAAAAGGCCTTTGATAGCATAGAACACTGGGCAGTCATGAAAGAAATGGATGACGCACGTATAAATAGTAGATACAGGGACCTGATTAAAAACATCTACGAAAAAGCAACAGCTACAATAAGAATACACGAGGATACCCAAGCAATCCCAATAAAGAGAGGCATACGTCAAGGAGACATATTGTTTCCAAAGCTCTTTACGCTGGCGCTAGAAGGCGTGTTCAAACAACTTGAATGGTCAAATAGAGGTATCAACGTCAATGGAGACAGGCTAAATCACCTGAGATTTGCTGATGATGTGGTGATCTTTGCGGAATGTTAAAAGAATTAAAAGAGAAATTAAAAATGAACATGCAGAAGACTAAATCATGAGCCCAGATAAAGAGACGATCATAAATATAGACAACAATCAATTGGAAAACGTCAAGGAGTACATATACCTTGGACAACAAATACAATTAGGAAAAGGAAATAAAGATGTCGAAATAGAACGAAGAAGGCGTCTAAGCTGGGCAGCCTTCGGCAAACTCTCAAGGATACTAAAAAATAAAAAGATCCCTCAACGAATACGCACAAAAATGTTCGACCAATGTATATTGCCAGTATTAACATATGGAGCGCAGACGTGGACCCTTACAAAACAGACAACATAAAAATTAAAAACAACACAAAGAGGTATGGAAAGGACAATGATGGGTATTTCTTTAAGAGATGGAAGACAAACGAATACATAAGACAACATACACAGGTCAAGGATGTAATTGAAAGGGTAACCCAGATGAAATGGGACTTTGCGGGGCATGTAGCAAGAAGAGACGACGAGAGATGGAACACCAAAATAATGCAATGGAGACCATGACTGGGAGAAAGATCAAGAAGTAGACCGAATACAAGATGGAACGATGACATAAAG
Organism: Agelastica alni; assembly: GCA_950111635.1. NCBI lineage: Eukaryota > Metazoa > Arthropoda > Insecta > Coleoptera > Chrysomelidae > Agelastica > Agelastica alni. The sequence goes on from OX467716.1 coordinate 13,344,578, forward strand.
CAAACTGCAGGACTAAATTGGATGGAAATAGCTAAAAATCGCGAGAGATGGAAGTCGTTAAGGGAGATCTATGTTCAAGTATGGTCGCAAGGAGGTTGAAAAAAAATTGTTTATTTCGATTAAGACTACAATAAACGCTCTACATCCTTTGGAGCAAATCAAGTTTCTCTGCACCCAAGGAGAAAACGACGAAATAAATGTATACGGAGTGAGCCACAGAAAACAGTCATCCCCGATATTTGGCAGTATTTATTAAAATTTAAGGAAATGCTAAAACACGTCGATTTTTGTTCCAAGAGAGACACATTTATACTATACAGATATCTGTCATTTGTCAACCCACTTCATTCCACTTCCCCAACCCCTTAATTAAAAATAGGGAATGTACCATGTGTGGCACATCATTGGAAATGCATTTAGATGGAGTATTCTGGCATATGATCATTCATGTTTTTCTTTATATTTAAACCGTCTATGCAAAAAGTCTTAATTAATTTAAAATGCAACGCCTATGTTTTGATAATGTGTCAATTTTTTTGTCACATCAAAAGTAAATTAAAATGAATTTTGTAAAAAATTAGTAATTTGATACTAAGTGGTATATTCATTTGCAGAACGAATTAAGATTATTTCCATATTTTTTGAAAACGGGAAGTGTGCAAGAACAGCGCATTTATTAAATCAGCTTCGTGAAGACAAGCAACTTTATCACTCATGTACATATTAGAGTTAGTTAGAAAATTTCGTCAAACAGGGTCAGTAGCTAATAAAACAAAGACCGCAAACTTTTATTAAATATTTGTTTTTCGGATGAATGTTCCTTTTTTCTAAATGGTACCTTAAATTAACACAATTGCCGTTACTGGGCTGACAAAAATCCTAGAGTATTTCGCGAAAAACCTCTTAAACGTGTGGGCAGGAATTTATGGGGATCGTATTGTTGGGCCATTTTTTTGGCCAGAAAATTTGATCTCGAATTATTAGAGGACACTATTGATCCCGCTCTCACAGATATAATCGAAAATGATAATACGAGTAGTTACTCAGAAGATGGTAGAGCTGTAAGGCAATATCTATGAACGATTTCCTAGGCAATGGATTCGAAGAAGAGATTTCTTTAATGTCCTGAGAGATCCACCGATTTAACACCCATGTATTTCTTTTTGTGGGTTTATTTAAAGAGCAATATTTATACGACCGAACCACTTGGTACCCACGTTGTATGATAATTCCTAAAATTGCTTCAATTTGAAAACAATTTTATTTATTTAATCGATAGTTGTGTATACGAAAGAGTCGCTTGGGTGTTTGTGCTGACTGATTAAAATTATTATTATTTTTGTTTATCGATGTGACATTTTATTCAGTAATATGAATTATTGATAAATATTATCTAAAGCTTAGTAAGTTTGTACTATTTTTGTTTGTTTTTAAATATTAAACTCCTTGTTTGATTTAATGACTGATTATAATATAGACACCTACCTAATTTATGAGCACTTGGTACCCACGTATTATACTAATTTATTATTCATTTTCAAAAAAATGTTAATTTTTTTAATCGATTGTTAAATGGTTTGTCTGTACGAAAAAGATGTATGTGAGTTTTTCTGTGTTAACTGAAATGATGAATAGTACATGAATGCAGTCTAATAACCCCTGAAATGCTTTAAAACGTTCGACGTAATTTCGAACAGCGACTGTACAATTGTTTGGAAGTCGATGGACACCATTTTAAACATCTAATTCATTATTAATTTGTTTCCTATAGTTTTTACAAAATTTGTTTTATTGTACTTTTGATGTGACCGAAAAATTGACACATTATCAAAACATAGACGTTGCGTTTAATTTTTAAGAGGTATTGCACTTTAAATTAATTAAGACTTTTATTTCAAAAAAAACTAAATGTATGGTTATATCTCAGGAGCCAATACGATGTAAGCTGGAGGTGGACGGTAAGTTGATCGATCAAGTGATGGAATTTAAATACTTGGGGGTTCTGCTGAGTAGTTATGGATCACTGGTAAGAGAAGTAGAAGAGCAAATTAACAAGGCAAATAAAATCGCCGGATGTCTAAATGACACAATTTGGAGAAATAGATATATCAGACAGGATGCTAAATGCCGTATTTATAAAACTGTTATAAGACCGATTATGACGTATACTGCTGAAACAAGACCGGAAACATCCAAAACGGAAAGAATGTTAGAAACCGCTGAAATGAAAATCCTCAGACGCATCGATGGGATAACGATAAGAGATAGAGTCAGAAACGCAGAGACCAGACGATCATGCAAGGTTGAAGACATCAATCAGTGGACAAATCATAGAAGAAGAGAATGGAACAATCACATCAGCAGAATGGATGGAAATAGGATAGTGAGAATAGCCAGAGACAACTCCCCATTAGGGCGAAGGTCCGTAGGGCGCCCAAGGAAAAGATGGAATGACGGCTTAATCGAGATAGTCTGAAGAAAAAACAGGCAGAAGTGCCTAAATAAAAGCAGAAGAAGAAGAAGAAGAAGAAGATTTCAAAAAAGGCGTAAATATCGAAAAAAATCATATGTCTGAATACTCCATTCAAATGCTTTTCTAATGATGTGCCACACATGGTACATTTTCCATTTGAAATTAAGGGGTTGGGGAAGAGGAATGAGGGGGGGTTGACAAATGACAGATATCTGTATCGAAAGTGGGCCCCCTTGGAAAAAAAATTGACATGGTTCAGCATTTCCTTAAATTCTAATAAATACTGTCAAATATCGGGGTGGACTGTTTTCTGTGGCCCACTTTGTATATAAACGAACACTAAAATGCACCATCGGTTACCACCATTATTATTCGTCAGTATTTTATTAAAAGTCAAGTGAATTTCATTCCGCAAGCATAGTTTTCACCAGATGTGGCACTTCATTGGAATTACCACTTCGTGGATATCATTTTGAGTCAATAAAAGCCATACAAGAGATAACGCTGGATGCTTTGAAGGCATTACCGGGAACTGAGTATAAAAACTGTTTCTTAGACTGAAAAAAACATTGAAATAAGTTTATTTTAGTGGAAGGAGATTACTTTGAAGGAGACAGACACAATAAGTTTGGATAAATAAAATATTTTCTTTGTGGTTTATTTAATCAGTCTCATTACTTTTTGTCCAGTATAGTAAATAAAAGACGAGCACATTAAATGGTATTCTCTAAATACAAAAATGTAAATGTAAAATGTAATAATAAACCAACCTATGCTACCAATGTAATAAAAACTTGGGAAGTTGGTCAGTGGTAAGTTGAAATGATCGATACTTTTGTGTAAGCTAAGTTGATTACTAAGCTGGTAAAGAAATTTTTAAATAAATTTTTTTATTCGTACTGATAACTTAAAAAAAATATTTTTAACCCCTAATACTGTGTAAAATCTGAACTAAACTTCGAGAGAATGAGATAAATATACACACTCATTATACAACGCTTGTTTTCTCGGTTTTACTCGGCAGTATACAGGCGCACACATATTAAATGCTTAATAGCTAGAGTGGGAAGGCTACGAAGCAGCGTACAAAGACGAGACCGAGTAGTATGAAACGCAGTATAATGTATTCTAACTCATTCTCTCGCAAGCTTAATTCTATAGATTTAAGTTTGTCTATTTTTAGTGTCGCTTTTTCGTTTCATTGAGTTTCAAATCACAACGATTCTAAAGAAGTTTTACTTTAAAAACGCATTGTTTTTGACAACTGTCATTTGTCATCAGTAATTTCCGTCATTTTTATCGTTAAGATTCTAATTTTTTAGTTACTACAGCCAAAGTTTGTTAAGGTAATTTGTTGGGCCGGACGGAAGACTGACGTTCGCCACACCAACAGCCGGTTTAATCTTTACCTGCCGCATTAGATGTTTCACATCAAAAAGAAAAATCGTAGAACGATGATGGAGGCTCTGCAAATACATAACTATCTCCATAGCTAGGTATCTCGATTTCAACTTACTGACACTTGAACTGATATCGCATCACGACAGTAAGAGTTTGCTTTTTTAACCCAAGGAAAGATCTATTCGAGTCAAAAACCTTCCTGCTCATACGTATGACATTTTTAAACAAACTACCATCGTTTGAAATGAGTTTGTCAAAAAAATACTTCCGATTTTTATTACTTCCAATTAATAAATCTCTGATCCACTCCTAGGCTTCTTCCGTTTAATTCCACTAGCGATAATCAAATAAGCAGCAGTCGCCACGACTTATGATGACATGACGCACACTACTGTCGGATTAGGTATTTGAAATGATTTTGCCTCATGGTAAAAGCAACGGCTTCTTTTTCTTAGGGTGCCAATCCGTTGTTAATGTTGGCGATAATAATCCTTCTCTGTCTTTAGCAATCCAGAAGAGTTATGAGATTCTTAAGTCATGATATCCTTCGTCTTCCTGCTCCTCTTCGTTTCAAAGATTTTTTCTTGTAGGATTGCCTGCAGCAGAACGTATCTTCCTTCGTTTTGCATGATGTAATCTAGGTATTCTAGTTTGAGATCTTTAATTGTGTTCATAAGTTTTAGGTTTTTTTCTAATCTTCTTAACTTTCACGTTTGTTACTCATGCTGTCCAAGGAATTTTCAGGATTCTCGGCAACGGCAACGGTAACAAGTGGCAAATGACAACTGGCAACAGATTATCGAGCGACATTCTACTTGCGGCAAAGTATGAAGACGCACGTCCAACATCTAACGACAATATACAGGTGTAGCTTGTTGCTCATTGTTGCCTTAGTGGAAACACGCCTTTATAAAATAATTTTGCCTTCACTCCATGAAGACTATACACACACGATCTTGTTATAAATTTAAAATTTTCGAAACGATCCGTGAAAGTAAAAGTATTTTTAATCCTTTTTTTGAGATTAGATTATGACTCCAGTTCAGTACGAGGTAAATATAAAATATCTTTTAAATTATTGTTTAATTAAGAGACGTTTTATATTAATATAACCCAAAATAAACATAGACATTGTTACAAGTTGGGTAAGTAATATTCTTTTGTACCATTTATCATTTAAACTTAAATATTTCTGAATATATTAAAATGTATTTATCACAATACTACTTTGTTGCAAATTTAATTGTAATAATTTTAAACTAAAAAGTGGATAAAATTGCAAATTATAAAAAGACCATGTTATACAAACTCTTATATTTATCATTAAAGTTTGGTTTTTTCATCGTCTTTGTTTTTAATTTTTAATTTCTTATCAATTGAATTCAGTGGTTGAGTTTCTCCAACCGTAACTTCCGGTTTGTTCCACCACTGTTCCTCTCCAGACCCGAATATCAGGTATACTAAAATTTCAACTATGTACAAACCGACGGTGGTCCAGAAGATGATTCTCCACGATCTAATAGATTGCTGAAAGTTAAACCGACACTTTAATTAAAAACCTTTGCTTCTAAATAGGGGGAATAAAAATTAAATGTCAATTTAAAAAATCAACTACCTATTTAATTTTATGCTAAAATTAAAAAAGTTGTCTCATTAAATTATTTAAATAGCACTGTTTTAAAATGTGAAAGCAACCTCATAAATTTTTTTAAGATTTCATGACTGTCAGCATAGGTGTCGTCACGGTAAGTGTGAAAACGACCATTCGGTTTAAAATCAGCCATAAACAGACATGCGCATTTGGGGTAATTTAAAAACTCAGTAAATTGGTGCGGATTATCTGTGCGGATTACTTTGAATAAAAAACGAATAGGAAAGAACATTGCTAAAAGTGCGACGCAAAAGGCATCCTTAAACCCCCACGTATAACTCATTTTTTAATGTTTTTCTGTGAGTGTGTTATTAAAGTAGATTTTTAAAAGATTTTGCAGTTTTACACATACATATAGTCACGCCTTTTTTCCGTAGGGGTAGGCAGATACCACTTCCTTTCACTTGCTACGGTTCTTAAACAAATCATTCGCTTCTTCCACTTTCATTAGGGCTCTGATACATGCTTTCAAAACAATGTCGATCTGATCGAGAGGTCAAGGTCGATGCTACTCCATTCACACTCGTCTTATAAATCTGTTTCGTCAATCTTCCTTCATCCATCCTCTTTACGTGTCCAAACTATCTAAGCACTCCTTTATCTATATTTGTAACCACATCTTTCACACTAGAGCGTTTCCTTATCTCACTATTCTTCACTTTATATAATCTAGTCACTCCGGCTATACTTCTCAGACTACTCATCTCCGCAAAATTAATCTTATTTTCATGTTTCTTCTGCCACACCCAACATTCACTACCATACATAAGAGTAGGGACCAGCACTCCTCTATGCACAGTCAAACGTGCTTTTTTTGACACGTTCTGGCTGCTCATAAAGTTATACAGGGCCCCATTCATTTGTTTTCCTGAAATCCTTCGTTCAATGTCACAGTCATACTTTTCGTCTCTCGTAAACTTTAAACCCAAGTATACAAACTCTTTCACTTGTTTCACTCTTTCTCTTTCAATCAGCACCTCGCAGTTTGTCATGCTTTCTTCTTTTTCAAAAACCATTACTTTCGTCTTGCTTACATTTACTTTTATTCCTTTGATTTTTAGGGCATCATGCATAATATCAACCATTGCCTGCAAGTCCTCTTCAGATGACGCTAATATAACCTGATCATCGGCGTAAAGGAGGCATCTGACAATCAAATCATTCATTTTTAATCCATGCGCACTCTATTTTAAATCTTTTAAACAATTGTTTATGTATGAGTTAAACAGACATGGCAAAGCCACACATCACTGTCTTACACCTTTTTTGATTTTAAACCAGTGCGTATAAGCTCCGTTTATCCTGACACAAAAAGTGGTATCCTCGTCAAGTGATTTCAGAGCTCGTATCAAACTACTGCTTACCACTTACGTAGACAATGTCGACTACAATTCATTCCTTATCACTTTGTCATAGACCTTTTTCAAGTCTACAAAAGCGCAGAAGAGCTTTTGACTTCTAGCCAAGAATTTTTCGACGTAATGAAAAGACCTGATTCATACATCTCCTTCCTCTTTTAAATCCTGCTTGACATCCCATATCATCTCAGTTTTATTCGTCACTCAATATCTTTGCATACAGTTTGCCGACGATGCTGAGTAAACAAATGCCTTAGTAGTTCTTACAGTCCTGCTGCGAACCTTTTCCCTTGTAAAGCGGCACGAAAACGGCCTTGCACCAGTCGTCCGATACGCTACCGCTTCTCGAACAAAGGTTAAAAAGGCGGTACAGCAGACTAGTTACCACGCTTTGTTCAGCCTTCAACATTTCAACCGTAATTCTGCCGTACCCTGCAGACCCACTTTCATACTGTTTAACGCTTCCACAATCTTTGTCGTACTAATTTCACTTTCTTTGCAACTTTCACATATGTCTCCGAGTGAGGCCTGTGCTTGTGTATCCTCTTTTGCAGTTTAACGTGTTAATAACGGTTAAAATTAGTGTGACAAGGCTTTGTTGTGTGCTTTAGTGTTAATATTTATTAATTAACCATTATTGACATATAAATAAATTGGTGGTAAAACATTGTTACATGACTTAAATAATAACGACAAATATGAATAGTTGTTCATCTTGTGAGTGTTCCCTGACATCAAAACATTAAAGTACTGGTATAACATTTTACAGATAAGTGCGTTTAATGTTTAATTTGTTAAATATTTGGAAATAAACAAGAATTGTATTTAAATGAAATATAAAAGTTAAAACTACAAATCACAAAGTATGCACTGGCGTAGCTTTGGGTAAAATTATAGGTTTGTGGTAGAATAAGAGAGTTGTCTGAACTTTATTTTGCAACTTTAATACCCAAATATTATTAAATTATTTTGATAACACTGTTCTGACACGTCAGTAAGTGTAAAAACAGTCTCATGTTTAAGATTTCACGACCGTCAGCATCGGTAAATGAAAAACGACCATTTGGTTTTTAAATCGACCATAAACAGACATGCGCATGTAAGAACAAACCCATAACCTTTTGTTGTTTGTAACGGGAACTTTGCCGTAATATATACTTTTTTAATTTGTTTACTTATTGGTTAGCAATGCTAATGTTTTGGTATGTGATTAAACGATTGTTATTTTGGATATATAAATGGTAATTAATTTAGTTATCTCATTATCTATTCAATTTTTTTTGCAAATATAATTCAGTTTTTCTGGTTATACGTTTTTTTATGAGAAGTATTGTAATTTCGATTTTAACACTATTAATTTTTCTTTTAGTTCTAATTAAATTAGTCTTAAGCCGTCCCTGGGCGTTAAGGCAATTCATGTTTTGTTCAAATCGTAATTCCCGATATCGCTCACTGGTACAGCGGGCGGCCGACTTTTCCCTTCTCAACGTGCTGTCTCCAGTCGACGCAATAGTAGTATAATTTCAAACACCGTGACAGACGGTCATTTAAAATTCCTTTTCATTCCCCGATAGAAAAATAGGGTTTTCCTATTAGTTCACTGTATCTCTAAAACGTCCGTGACCTATTCATTCACAGCGATCGAAGAGATCAATCTTTCCTGATTATCCACGATATCGAATTATTTCGGTGTTTGTTATTTCTTCCAAGTCCTCCAGTTAGTAAGGGTGAATTTACGTAAAAACGCAATTCATTAGTGGTACAAGTGCATAGTGTATTTTGAAGAGAGAAATATTTAGTGTTCAATAAAACTTTAAAAAACCAGCGATCTATGATTTTAACCACTCTCTTATTATCGAAGTTGAGTATAACTTCCCCGTGTACGAAAAAAGGAATTACAAAAACCCCCGATCCGTACATTTAGTTCTTCTAGTGCCGGATTTGGTCCGAGAGCCGAGATTTAATCCAGTGAATTTGTCTCCACCGACCTATGGATTGCTGATTCGTTCTTCGATACATGTTGTTAAAACAACATTTTTTGTTCCTGTTTCCTAGTTGTATTACAAAATTACAATTTCCAGTTCCACGAGAGGAAACCGGTAAATGTTCGCTTCAGAAAACATTTCCGAACATTTAAAACAGTTTCTGATTTCTGAATACGCATTAAACTAATTAAAATTAAAATTTCTTATACCCACAGATTAATTTTGAATATTTTTACTACCTTAATACAATAACTGATGATGCCAGCACAAGCTGACTCGTTGGAATATCACATATCTTAGAATATTCGAATTGGCTAAATGATACAAGTTAGAAAGAGATAAAACTAAATAGATAATGTTTATGCCCTTGCTTAGAAAGAATGAGGTTCAAAATATTTGATTTTACCAACTTAGAACCTACCGAAGGAAAAAGAGCACGGATTGTGCGGTGAGCCACAATATATCCATTAAGGGTCACAGTGGAGGTGCGGCCTTACTTGTCTAATAGCTAACCTAACCTAAATAGATAATAACAGAAATAAATTAATTTTCAATGAGTCTATCCAAAAAAACAATCGCTTTATCACATACCAAAACGTCAGGGTTGGCTTTGGCAGTTCCAATCGACAACTGAACAATTTAAAAAATGAATGTAACGGCGAAATTCCCGTCACAAGTTGGTGGAATTTACAAGAGTTTAACTTACGTCTTTTAACGTCAATTTCCCAACAAATACTGGTACGATTATTCCAGGTATAGTAGCAACTGTATTGGTAATTGCAACGAGAGTTCCTGCAAAATTAGGGGCGATATCTATATGATTGGACAAAAATCCACAAAACATCCCACCGATAGACATAACGGCAATTGTCATCAGCACAACGGCCAATATTTTCTGACAACTGATGTAACTCAAAACGATAAAACAAATCATCGGTACAATACTGGCGCACGCTGTAGCAATCTTTCTGGCCGTAGTGGTGTTGATGATCTTTTTCGCTTGCAGGGCGTCCAAAATTTTACTAAGAATCATGCTGAAGATCCACATGCACAAAAACGGTACTGCGGAGAGGACGGCATTTTCTGATATTTTGAAATGTAGTATGGTTTTCATATAGAGCGGCAGCTCTATGAGAACCATGTACCAACCCCAGTTGGAGCACGTGTGAGCTACCAAGATTGCCAAAAACGCTGGAGAAGTCAGCACTGCTTTCCAAGGCATTATAAGTTTGGGCTGAAATTATACAAAGAGTAAATTAATTGTGAGGTATTAGAATATTCATTCATATTTAATAAACAATAATAAAATCGATTGGGGATATTGGACCTAAAGATGTTTAAACACTTTACTTAATCCAAAGCAAAAGTTTAATAAAAGTTGTCTACCAAACTTACCTTTTGTTAGAGAGTAACCAAACATGTGTTTTTTCTGTTGGCAAAGGATTCGTTGATATCCTTCGCAACATCTTCATGTCACACATAATATACAGAGTTAGTTGTCAATAATACAAATTAACTATCAATACTCAAAACTGCTACAGTTCAATGAAATTACAAAATATGCTCAAAGTTTTTACGCTTTGTTTTAAGCAAAAGTTGCATTTTTTGAATACTGATTTACAAATTTTGTTGATACTACAGGTTCAAATGCTCAATATCACAAACCTCGTATTTTATTACGCCCCAGACTGCAAAATTTATGGGTATGACATCTGGGGATTTTGGAGGGCATTCAATGGTACCACTTCTCCCAATTTATTCATCAAAGATTTCGTTTAGAAAGTCTCTCACAATAACTTTATGATGTGAGGGCGCTCCATCTTGTTGCCATATCAACTATTCCTTAACCAGCTACAGTTATTCAAAAAGTGGACTATTCTCCTTTTCTAACAACACTTCTTAAAGCATACCTCGGTACTTTACAGAATCGACAGTACCGTTAAAAAATAAGGCCCCATTAGTCCACCGTTTAAAATCCTTGCCTATAAACTCAAACCACGAGAGTTTAACTCTGTCTTCATCGCCACATGGATATTCGTAGAATCCCAATAGACGCAGTTATGTCTGTCACATTGCCATTCTTTTTTTTGTTAAAGTTGTGATCGGCTTCCTGTCAAATTGTGTACTACTCACAGAATTTCATACACCTGACCGTATCATCTTCATTTAGGCCTTGAAGTAAAGTATGCTTATATGGTCTCAATTGAAAACTCTCCTGAATCCTTAGTAGGCATGTTCTTGCTATTTCATACTCCTTGGACGATTTTCCTTGAGATTAAGTCGATGATTGTACATAACATTGCACAACAACATTAAGATTATGTTCAGTAGTAACAGACTTTGGTCTTTCTGAACTAGAAAACTCCACTACCGACCCAATCTCTTTCTTAAGTTTAACTTGAGGATACCTGTCGAAATGAAGGTTGGATGTTTGTAAAACGTTCCGCAAACAAATCATAAACATCATTATAATTATGGACATGCTTCCATCACGTTTGCAAAACAAATACACGCTGTTCTGTAGTTAACTCTCTATTCATTGTTCTCAGATACAAACAACAGAAGCTCGAAATGTTAGTTTCAATTCACTTATGGATACTAAATACTAGTCAAGTTCACAACTGACTATCGCTACGCTCAAGAGATGAAAAAATGAAGGATTCGATTTAATCTTCAAACAAGAAAGTCTTCCTAGAGACAAACTACTTGACAGACGGACTCAACACTCGTCTTGTAGAGACAAACGTCTAAACAAAACATGATTGCGTCAGCGCCTACAGCTAAGTCTTCAAGCAAAACTCTACAATCCATACTCCCAGCAATTATCAGGTGAGTGGCTCGTAGTTGTTCTACCTCAAAAATTTCTCGTTATTCGTTAATCTACTATTTTCTTAAATAAAAATAATAATAAACTGGGGAAGGGGGCGGTTTCTTCCGAATCCCGCCAACGGCACATAGACAACGTCCTTTGTGTCTCATCATTATAGCAATTAGCGATCTCCTGAATAGAAGGTCGCCGCTCGGTAACTACTGAGCCCAGCAAAGCCAGCCTTAGTCTGACATGTGCCGAGGATTGGCCAAGGATATGAAGACTGGTTTTCTCTTCTCCACACAATCCACAATTAGAGGTGTTTGCCAGCCCAAGATTGTGCATGTGGTATCAAACGGTACCATCACCGGTCAGTAGGTGTACTTTTAGACTGGCATCCTTCCTACTCAGTGACGTAATGCTTCCGGCTAGGTCCTCTTAGGGAAAATCCCCTTCGAGGGCCCTTGCCTGTCTACACTTGACCGATATTTTTTTTCCTTGTTGAATTAATTATTACCTAAAAAATACAGTTCATGCGTAGAATCGTTTATATAGTGACTACTAACTTATAGCTTCTCTGTATTTATGAGAATAATTAGGTTAGGTTCCTGTAAATAATTTTTAGTCAGTCTCCGTTAGTTTTTCTTCGAGTAGAGATATGTCCACCTTCCACAAGTTCGTTTCATTTAACTATAGTTATGTTACTTTGAATTCACAGTATTTCTTATTTACTTAACATAATGGGGTTTGGAAAAATCTAAACCTTTTAATAAATTTGTTTACCTTTTGTTCCGTTCCTGAATTTCCATGATCCAGTGAAGTTTCGATAAATTTTCTTTCCTCTTCAGATATGAATCGTTGCGTCTGTGGAGTATCGGCAACGAGAACTGCCCAAAGAAGAAGCCAAACGGCGCTTAATCCTCCTTCGATGTAAAAGATCGCCTGCCATCCTATACTTCCAGCAATTAATCCAGAAATCATTGTGAAAATCTAAAATTTGGCTTTTATATCGCTCCTTGATTTAGACAACACGCATTACATAATATTTACATAAATACTAACGTGATGCTTATAATAGAACCCTATGGTTGTTTGATATTAATATTACATGTAATTTAGACTAAATAAATGCTAATTACGTTAAGCAAATATTATAACGTACTAACCACTGTACCCAGAGCAGTCCCGGCATAAACAATACTGCTCATAACACTTCTCTCGCTAGGTGGAGCCCAGTGTGCCAACATAACGTGCATAGCTGGAAAAGTAACTCCCCCACCGATACCTTCTCCTATTCTCATGGCTATCAGAGCACCAAAATGTAGCTCTGCCATAACGGGAGTCAACAATGTACAAACGACGTTGATGGCAACTGAGAAAAACATTACCCATTTGGCGCTAAACAGTTCTGCTAGTCTACCGCCTGGGAGTTGGGCTACGATGTATCCCCAAAAATAGGCACTAAGCAAAAGACCTTGGATTTCACTGGACCAGTCGAACGGGCCATCCTGAAACGAAATCATTATCAAGTATTTTATAGAGATTAATTATTATTTTTGAAATATTTTTGTTTTCCGTAGAAAAGAATTAAAATAATTATTTGTTAAACTAACATTGGATTACGCTGTTGCCAGATTTTATAATATATTAAAAGTGATAACAAGGGATCTACCACTCCCTGCTTGGGCTTGAATGGGGTGGGTTTTATTATAATGCACTAAATATATTTAATTCAAAATTAGATTTTAAAAATAGTAAATCGTAAAAATAAACTTTACTCTACATAACTCTTATACAACATAACATTATTAATTTCTTTTTTGCAAGTTGTCTGTTCTATCTCAAACTAAAAAATAAAAACTTTATTAACCATTTGTACTCAACAAGAAAATAAAAACAAAAATATTGTTAAAAATACCTTTTTGTAAGTATAATAGAAATCAAAGATTTATTTCCATAATAGGGTCAAAAGTTTATAATATTTTATCCCCAATTATTAAACTAATTACAAATATTAATACTTTTTCTAAGGCAACAAAAGTGTTCATCAACGAAACCTATAGTAGCATTATTATAAAAAACGGTAACGTTACTTTCTTTAGGGATACTAAAAATGATTAAACTAAAAAAAATTCTACAGACTCTATCTTAGGGATGTGATTTTGATTTTTCAGTTCAATTTAATTCAAGGGAATAGTTAAATCAGTTCGCGGATTTAATCTACTCTTTTTTTTATAGCTAATAATAATAACTAATAATAAGTAATAAGCAAACTAACTCAACTAAAAAACTATGAAAAACACTGTTAAGCGCCAAGTAATTTTTAAATATTGAATTACTAAAAAAAAATGTATAAAACTTTAAACAAATTGAACCGTATCTGTAAATTTTAAGAGTAACGTGTTAAACTAGCTCCAACGTTGTTATCACCTTTTTTGAGAATAATAAAAAAGTTGCAATAATTTAACAACCAGTTTAATACAAAAATTAAAATATATTGTCATATAGTTGGCATGTGTCTCCCTTACTATTCTTTTTACTTATTTTGTATAATATTCGCCCTTACTATTAATTTTTTGAATCGTCACTTTGTCATATTTATGTTTACTGTCAGGTTGATACTTATGTATAATGTTTTGTGGATTAAAGCCTAGAAGTTGTAGGTATTTTTATATTACAATTTAATCCACAAACTGTAAGAGTTTCAAATGGATAAGTTCTTACGTCTCAAAAAATTCGACGAGAGTATCAACAACACAAATGCTTCCAAGGAATGAAAATTGGTATACGACTTTCACAAACTTTCTTGAAAGTCAAAAGCCGGAAAATCACGAACAACTTAAACTTCTTATCAATTACATATCTCCAACAGTTTTCGAACTAATCTGTGAATGCACAACCTATGAAGATGCTATTAAAACGCTAGAAAGTACGTATGTGAATAAAATATATGCTAGGCATATCCTTGCTCGGAGTCTTACAATACTTCATCCAATTCTGGTGGAGACCATCTGAACCATTCATAAGTAATGAATGGTGTCGAAAATGTTTCTTCTAATGCTGCTACCACACAAAAATGTTGTTTCTGTGGCAGAAACAATCATTCTCGTATCGTATGCCCTGAGAGGAACAAGATCTGTCAGTACTGTAATAAAATGGGACATTTTTCTACAGTATGAAGTTAAATGGACGGACCTAAATTCCAAAGGAGTTGCAACCAAACGAACAACATCCTATAACCCTGAAGGAAATGGACAAATAGAATGGTACAATGAAATTATATAGGGAAACATTAGCTTAGCTCTAGAGAGCGACATCTTTCTAAACATTTATGTCACTATGAACTCTGATAAACCTGTGGAGAATGTCATATAGTTGGAATGTGTCTCCCTTACTATTCTATTTACTTATTTTGTATAATATTTATAATAATATATATTAATTTTTTAAATCGTCACATTGTCATATTTATGTCTACTGTCACGTTGATACTTATGTGTAAGTTTTTGTGAATAAAAGCCTAAAAGTTGTAGGTATTTTTATGTTAGATATATCAAAAACAATTTGAATACAGTAAACATTTAAAATACAAATAATACACAAAAAAAATTTAGAATTAAAGAAAACAACTCAGACTGTTTGTTCCAGTTGTTACCGTCGCAATCCGGCAATCGCAATCTAGCAATCCCAACCCCAAACTGATATAATATATTGATATGATTTTCCGTTCTTTCTTGGGCTCGACGATTAAAACTCTCGATCCAATAGCAAAACAATGTTTATTTCAATACAATAACTTCTATTTTTATTAACCACTATAATATTCACTTAGCAATACAACTTTTACAACTCTATATAACTATTTACATTTAATAATTCGTAAACACATAAGCTTATACTAATAATCGTTATAATCGTTTCCCCTTTTATGTTTCCGATATCACAGTTCCAGATCTTTTTACCTGTTTCCCCATTATTCGACGCGGATTCGAGACATTGCGCGACTTTTCTAGGCCCCGTCGGCAGCTACAAAGAAGAGCGGTCGAACACGGACCCTCGACGCCGTCGACCTTTCGGTTGCTGACAGGACCGGATTTGTAACATCATCCCCCTCTCAAATTTGATCGTCCCGATCAAATACTTGCGAATCCTCTCCATTGTTAAGCTTTAACCTCTCTAGGTAGACGACTTTCATCTTGGCTCTGGGACTGCGTTGGATTCTATAAACCACATCATTTATCCTTTTTATCACCTTGTATGGCCCTTCCCAAGATGATGTCAACTTGGGAGAAACACCTTTCTTTCGTTGTGGATTATACAGCCATACTCGATCTCCTTCTTTAAATCCCGTCGAATTTGCTCTTAGGTCATAGCGAGCCTTCATTTTATTGCTTGCCAACCTCAATCTCTTCCTAGCCTTTTCATGGATTTTGAACAAGCTGTCCTGTACCCGTCTGCATAATCTTGAACTTCTTTCTCTTCGGCACTTGGTGACCCGAACACCAAATCACAGGGTAAACGAAGTTCTGGCTGGAGTGAGCTTTGTAGAATCATGAACCGCTGCTCTATGGGCCATCAGGAATAATGGAAGGCGTTGATCCCAGTCTTTCTAATGTTCTTCTACTACTTTGGATAGATGTTCTTCCATAGTCCGATTAAACCTTTCAACCATGCCGTCTGACTGTGGATGTAGTGGGGTAGTCCTGGTTTTGTTGATTCCCATCAATTCGCAAGCTTTCTTGAATAAGTTCGATTTAAAATTTCTTGATCGGAATGTAGGTAGGTACCCCGAATTGTGAGAACATGTTGTCTACCAAGACTCTTGCGACTGTAGATGCTTCTTGGTTTGGCAGGGCATAAGCTTCAACCCACTTACTAAAGTAATCCATAGCAACCAATCTGTTGGCGTCATTCGTCATTGGAAATGGTCCGGCTACATCGATGGCAATTCGTTCAAAAGGGGCTTCTACATTGTACTGGGCATCTTCTACACCAATTCTCCATGTCGTCACGACACTGGACCCAAAAGAACCTTTGTCTTATTTTATCTAAAGTTTTATTAACTCCCAGATGACAACCTGATTTTTCTCCATGGATCTCTTCCAAGACTTCATTAATCCTTGTCTTGGGCACGACCAGTTGGGAAGTTATTTTCTTGCCATCGGCCGACTCCCAAACTCGTTTTAGCAATCCATTCTCAACAGTAGGGGAATCCCATTGTGCCCACTTGGCTTTGAATGTTGGTGTCCGGTCGGAGATGTCCTTCCAAGTAGGTCTCTCGGCTCCACTTTCCTTCCAACGTAGAAAGTCCAGGATGTTGGGATCATTCTCTTGGTCTTGTCTTAGATGGGCTGCTGTCCATTCATCTTCAGTTGTCAGTCTTATTTGTCTTATATCGGCAATTCCTTCGTGACGTTCGACCCGCACACAGTGCTTACAGTTATCCGCACAAGGTCTTCTGGACAAGGCATCAGCGTTGTTATGTAATCGTCCTGGCCGGTGTTTGATCTTGAAGTGGTACTGGTTCAACTTTTCTATCCATCTTGCTACCTAACCTTCAGGGTTCTTCATATTTAGTAGCCACTTTAAGGCTGCATGGTCCGTCCTTATGAGAAACTCCCTTCCGTAAAGATATTTGTGAAAGTGGTCTACTACTTTGATGATCGCTAGCAGTTCTTTCCTGGTGACGCAGTAGTTCCTTTCCGGTTTGCTCATTATCTTGCTGTAGTACTCTATCACCTTCTCTTGACCATCCTGCACTTGTGATAGTACAGCTCCAAGTCCTTTATTACTTGCATCAGTGTATAGTATGAATAGGCCTCTTTGTTGTAGAAAGCCCAAGATTGGACTGTAACATAGAGCAAATTTCAGTTTCTTGAATGCTCTTTCACAATCGTTAGACCAGATGAAGTTGGCTCGGTCTTCTGTCAACTTGTGCAGGGGTGCAGCAATATCAGCAAATCCTTCCACAAAACGCCGATAGTAGGTACACAGGCCCAAGAAGCTTCTCACTTCGTGTTTATCTTGTGGTCTTGGCCAGTCTCGAATCGCTTTGATCTTCTTCTCGTTCGTTTGGATGCCTGCTGGTGATACTGTGTGGCCCAGAAAATCCACTTCTTTTTGGATCGAGGAACATTTTTTAAGATTCAGCTTAAGGTTGGCATTCCTGAACCTTCGGAATATTTTTCGCAAATTTTCTAGATGTTCCTCAAAAGTTTTGCCCATGAACAAAACGTCGTCGAGAAATACCAAGAAAGTCTTCCACGTAAGCCCACGTAGTGTCAGTTCCAATAGCATTTCGAATGTTGCTGGGGCGTTACATAGTCCAAAAGGCATCACTTTAAACTGGTAAAGTCCATTTTCAGTTGAAAAAGCAATCTTCTCTTTGTCATCTTCATGTATGCCCACTTGCCAATACCCGCTCTTCAAATCCAGTGTTGAGAACCAACGTGAACCTGCGAATATTGTCAAAGTGTCGTAAATCCTGGGTAATGGGTAGCTGTCCTTCTTCGTGACATCATTTACTTTTCTGTAGTCCTCACAGAATCTTGTAGATCCATCCTTTTTAGAAACCAACACAACCGGCGCAGACCAAGGGCTTGCTGATTCTTCAATTACTCCATCTTCCATCATCTTGTTAACCAGCTTTTCAACCTCTTGCTGTTTCGCAAATGATAGTCGTCTTGGTGGTTGTCGAATCGGATTGTCCATCGAAAGTTGGTGATTTTACTTATTTATTTTACTTATTTCCGGTGTGGCAAACCTGTCACGACGATCTTGGATTCTAAGTGAGGCAATCTGGCTTTGTACTTTGTTTATAACCACTTCGATCTCTTGCTTGATTTCTTTTACCTCATCTCGTACTGTGGATACTTCCTTTCTTAGCACCCCGTCGATTTTCTTCACATCTTCTTTTAATTCCACAATTTGTTCTTCTGTATTCTGCACTACTTATTCGAAGAACTTTTCTTGCTGTTCTAGAAGTTTCTGGGTATCTTTTTTCCTTTGTTTCACCCTGTTGTACTAGGAGTTTCTTTTGTTCTTCAAAAAATTTCTCTAGGTCTTTTTGTCATCGTTTTTCTTCTTCTGATTTTTCTTCTTGTCGTCGTTTTTCTTCTTCCAATTTTTCTTCTTGTCGTCGTTTTTCTTCTTCCAATTTTTCTTCATGTCGTCGTTTTTCTTCTTCCGAACGGCGTTTTTCTTCTTCCAATTTTTCTTCTAAACGTCGCCTTTCCAACTCCAGTAGTTAAACAACAGCGTTTCAAGCCCACTTGGAGTGGGGGGCGAAGTGGGGGAAGTGGCAGGAGAAGGAGTGGGGGAAGTGGCGGGAGAAGAAGTGGGGAGATGACATTGTTGGCATATGACATTGTTGACATATGACAGGAGTGGTGGGAGAAGGAGTGGGGGAAATGACATTGTTGCCATTGTTTACATACGGCATTGTTGACATTGTTGACATACGGCATGTTGCCATTGTTGACATATGACATTGTTGACATATAACATTGTTACCATTGTTTACATACGGCATTGTTGACATTGTCGGCCCCATAAAAAGTCCGTCGATGGGGCCGACAATGTTTGGTGTGACGTAAGCGTTAAAAAAAACTTGGTTTCTAGGAGATTTGAACCTGATCCCTTTGACTTACTAAACAGATACCATTCAGATAACTCGCATATTAATTTTATCGTGCAAGATTGGATTTACAAATATATATTTGTGACATCATTTTTTGTTAAAAATAACCTTGAACTACCAGATAATAAAAATGAATGAAAATATGTTGATTTAACGTGACATGCGTCATTTTCACTGCCTTCTATTAGAACCATTTTTGCGACACACCAGTTCTAGAAGCTTCCAGAAATTGCTTATCTAAAAGAATGTTACACTCGTATGTTCCTTTATTATAAAATAAGCATTATGTATTAAAATTAATCAGTCTTGACTTTATTTCTGAATTGTTAGCTTCGTTGTTAAATTTTTTTTATATGTAATAATTTTGTTAAAGTAAATAAAAGTGTTTTTTTTTAAATAATTCAAAACGGAAAATTCGTGTGAAAAATATTTTTTTTCTGGAAACTTCTAAGCAAATTTTGTAAACATCCTTGAAGATATAAAAAGGAGAAAGCCATACGGTTCAGTACCATTTGACTATTTACATTAAACGTTGATAGATTTGTGCGTGCAAGTGCTCCAAGAAGAAAAAAGTAAGTTTCAATTATTGTTGTGTGTGTGTTTTGTCTCACAAAATATTCTTATTTTTGATTTTTAATGAATTTGGAAAAATTAAACTAAGTTTCCTCCATTACAGCACGAAAACCTATAGTAAAGCTGCAGGAGCTACCAATAGGAGTTCCTCAAGCAATTTATGCTGCGAAAATAACCAAAACAACATATGGTACATGCGTTCTTCTTGACTTGGGTAAAGTCACCTTCCTACCCAACAAAGTGACTGCTACTTATGAGCCGTATATTAGCCATTTCGAAAAAGGGAAATACAGCTTAACATACCGAGGATCTTACAATTGTGGCCGTCCCCATTTGGCTGCGGCATTTGAAATTAAAGAAATTTAATCCGAAACATCCATAGAAAATTAGTAAGCAAATTTTTTTTTCTTTTTTAATTTTAAAAGTCGTTCAAAGTTACCGAAACTATTAAAAAGTTACATCAAAATTATTCCGATGATCTTGCTAATGTCTCTTTAAAATTAATTGCCAAACATATAAGAAAATGTGCGCTAGCTTTTAAAAAAATTAAATTTTCTGTTGGAGAAAAACGTAAAATTCATACGAAAATCGCTGAATTAAAACGGATGAGATGTTTAATTAAAGCGATGTCTAACAAGGTAGGTTTAGGGTTAAAACGAGGTAGTAGAGTTAAGTGGGAAGATGTGATTGCTATTTTCGACAGTAGAATTAGAACGGGAGTTATAATAAATTTAAAACATAAAGAAATTAAAGATTTTTTAAAAGACGCCTTTCATTTATTTAAAAGTAGAGTTAATAATATTTTAAAAACAATGCCTATGCTAAAAATAAATACAACTTTTTGGGGGGACTTTATAAAGCAGAAGTCAAGTGACAAATTATTAGATCGAAAGTTTTTCATTACTCCAAATGCTGTTGTAGATGCAGGATCGGATTTAGCACAGTGGTTTATTGATAATGTAGTCGATGTTATCTTAAATAAATTATCAGAATTTTCTGAAAAAAATAGTGGTTGGGCACTTAGTAAAATCGTTTTATAAAAAGTAGCTATAAATAAATATGAGGTCGGCAACGGTTCATCTTTCATTAAATTACCAGATCAAATTTTAAAGAAACATGCTTGCGTAAACGTTCAAAATGTAGACCACGCATGTTTCTTTTGGAGCATCGTAAGCGCTTTATATCCAGTCACAAAACACCCACAACGATTAAAAAGTATCCGCATTATGACACCGTTCTAAATATAAAGGGGTTGGAAATTACCATTAAATTAAATAAAATTTTAAAGTTCGAGAAACTAAACGAAATTTCAGTTAACGCCTATGCTTTAGAATTGATCGAAACAGAGAAGAGATCATTTTACATGGTTATACCTGCGTTTTTAACCAAAAATAAAATAAACGTCTCGTCAATTTGTTACTAATACAAGATCAGTATTTTCGGAAATTAAATGATTATGAAGCGCCACCTATCGACAATGAAAATGTTGAAATCAAATATTATGTTTGGATAAAACATTTGTCTAGATTTCAAGTCAACTCAACAAATATGATCATAAACAATTCTTGTGCGACAGATGTTTACATTATTTTTCAAGCTGTGATAAATTAAACGAACATGAAAAGGTTTGTCAAAATGTTAATGACTGTAAAATTTCAACTCCTAAATATGATTATGTAGAATTAGAAATTTCGTTTATAAACAAAAGTGTCCTTTTTTAATTTATGCAGACTTTGAATCGCAGTTGGTAGATTGTAAGGTTTCCGAAAAAACTGTCAAATATTAAAAGCATCGGGCTTTTAATGCAGGTTACTATTTTAAATGTTCTTACGATGATAGTCTTTCCTATTTCAATAGCTATCGGGGATATGATTGCATGCAATGGTTCGCCGACCAATTGTCAAATTTAGCCAGTTTTATTCAATCAAAAATCAAAAATATAATCCCAATGGTGGAAAAGCCTGATGTCATTAATGCCAAGGTATGTCACATATGTGAAAAGCCTTTTGGTATTAAAGATATTATTGTTCGTGATCATGATCACTTTACGGCAGCTTTTCGGGGTTGGGCGCATCAAGTATGCAATTTATAATTTAAAAAATTATTTATTGTGCCAATTGCATTTCACAATCTTTCGGGCTACGATAGTCATTTCATTATAAAAGACATTGCCCGTTAATATGGAAATAGTAATTTTCCTAACAAGTGCGGAAAGTGATGCTTTCCCGCACGCGACTGCCGTTAACCCGAACGACGCGGAGCGGAGTTCGGGTAAGCAGTCGAGTGCGGGAAAGACACTTTCCGCATGAGTTAGGAACAATACTTTTTCTACAAGCGTAGGAAACAAATATATTTTTTCAATTATTTATTCATGCAAATGGAAACAACTAACAAGAGTAACATTTTCTATCCACTAATTATTCGTAATATTTATTGTAAATGCACAATTTGATGCATTATGTAAATTTATAGCGGAAGCCAGCATATTTTTTGAAGATGGCTGATTTCCTGAAGAAGAAGGTAACTCGGGCAATACATTATCGAAAGAAATCGAATGTGCAGGCACAGGCATCAAATCGTCGCCGATCGATATAGACGTGGATGGTTCTAAAATGCACCCGGAAGACGATGTAGTGTTCAAATTGAGAATTTTGTTGGACATTTCTTTTTTTCGATTGGTGGAGTCTTCTAAATACCCCTCTGCAACTGAAGTCGATTTCCATCCTCCTAGGCGTTTGATATTAGTTATACCCACACCACAGTCAGCAAGTAAAGTGGCTGAGGAACGCCCGAAGCTGTGACCAGTGTAAAGCTCTGGATTTTGAAGGCGCAGATATACTGCTATTTCGGAGGGTATCTTTCCTATGGTATTGATTCCTACACATTGCACAGTACATTTTCCACTTTTGTAATACAAGAATAAACGACGGTGAGGAGTCTCTTTTGGACGTAAATGTACATACTTTCTGTATACGTTCAAAAAATAACCATCATTTGCTTCTTCAGATATCACGAAGGATCTAGAGGAATGATTTTTGGAATCCTTGATATTAACAATTATCAGGTTTTCTTTGTCGTCTATGTCGTCAATGGTGAGTTTTGTCAGCTCTTCTCGTCTGCAAGCACCAGCTAATCCAATAATTGCTACTAACTTAATCATGAGGTATATGTCATCGGGTGCTTCAGTCATAAATTTTGAAACGTCTTCTTGAGTGAAGATTTTGGCCTTTTTCGGTCGAAAACCGACATTCTGTCTTTTAATGAATGCAGTTGTTTTGTAAAATTTGCTAATATCCAAATTTTGCTTTACTTTGAATACACTCTTCAACATTGAATATCTTGCCCATAAAGTGTTCGGCTTCCATGTTTTAGACATTTCTAGAAAATAAGCCAAGAATACTTCTTCTTTATTTGGTGTTTTCACTTTTTTATTGTTGCACCATTCAATAAAACTCGTGTATTGCTTCTCATACCTTTGTTTAGATTTCGTTGGCAATAACTCTAAGTTCGCATCTGTAGCTGCTTGCACGATTTCTTGTGGAAGTTCTTCATCAGATGAATAATCCATTGTGGCAATTTCACTGAATCGAAAATTTTATATAAGTAACGCTTTGTCTGTCACTCTGACAATTACAAACAAATTTGTGTATTGATCGGCATGACAACATCAATTGTTACCTACTCGTTATCAGATCAATCAAAGCCTATATATAGGGTGATTTTCATAACAATACATTTTTATTTATCAATATTTGTTCATTTTTTCAATAAATAGTGCAAAAGGATGGATGATTTTGAACAAACTCACTTAGTATTGCAACAAAAAAGCTTGAACTTTCATATTTTGTCACCCACCACTTATATTTTAAGAGGATATCATATAAATGTTTTTCCCGCACTAGAGTGGGAAAAAATTTCCCGCACTAGTGTGGAAAAATGACACTTTCCAAACTGAATTGCGTGCGGGTAGAGGGTGAATCACGCACGCTTGTAGAAAAAATATATATCATTCACTCAATACGACTCGGAGACTAACATCAACTTTAGATTTATAGATTCTTGTAGATTTATGGGGACCAGTCTTGATGAATTGGTGAGCACTCTAAAAGTCGAAAAAAAATTTAAAAAAAGAATTCAGCTATTTAAATGAAGAAAATTTTAAATTATAACAAAAAAAGGTGTTTTCCCCTAAGATTATATAAAAAACTTGGATAAATTAAATGACATTCAATTACCATCTAAACAACAATTTTACAATAAACTAAATGACGAGCATATTAGCGAAGAGAAGTATGGTCATGCGCAAAACGTTTGGCAATCGTTCGGGATTAAAAACTTGGGGGAATATAGCGACTTATACCTTCGCAAAGATATCCTTCTTTTGGCAGACGTTATGAAAAATTTTAGAGAGACTACATAATAAAGAAAAATATGTTATACATTACTGAAATTTGAAACAGGCTTTGGCGCATGGTTTAATATTTAAAAAGATACATCGCGTTTTAAAATTTAAACAATCTGCATGGTTGAAGCCATATATCGATCTGAACACTCGTTTAAGGACTACAGCTACCAGTTCATTTGCAAAGAATTAGTTTAAACTCGCGAACAACGCGGTGTTTGGCGAAACAATGGAAAATAAACGCTTACATAGGGTAGTAAAGTTAGTAAGTTCATACGAGGGTCGTTACGGGGCAAAAAATTTAATTTCAAGCGCGAGATTTCACAATAGATCAATTTTTGATGATAATCTTATGGCTATTGAACTAAAAAAGTCTGAATTACTTTTCGATAAACCCCTATATATTGGAATCTCCATTCTCGATATTTCAAAAATGTGTATGTATGATTTCCACTATAATTTTATGCTCCCCACACTAGAGGTGAACAATTGTATCATAAACTACACCGACACCGATAGTTTCCTCTACAAAATAATGAATATCAATGTTTACAAAGACATAATCGGTAGGTATATCGAAAAATTTGATACCTCCGATTATAGTGGAAATAATATATACAATATCCCGTTACTTAACAAAAAAATACCGGGTCTTATGAAAGATGAAGCCAACGGCAAAATCATTACGCATTTTGTTGGGTTACGATCAAAAATGTACGCGTTTAAAATTCAGGGAGATAAAAACGTCACTAAAAAGTCTAAGGAGGTAAAATATAATGTTGTCAAAAATAAATTGACGTTTGAAGATTACGTAGATTGCCTGAAAACATTTAAACATAAAAATATTACACAGTGCACAATTCGATCCTATAAACATGACGTATTTAGCATAGAACAATCGAAAATTGCTTTAAGCCCTGAGGATGATAAAAGATATTTAATTTCGGGATCATTTAATACGCTACCATGGGGTCATTACAGTATAGAATAATTAGATTTAGGTTTGCGTAGAGATATAAAAAATAATAACATTACATATTCCTCATTCCTGATATCATTATTTGACTTTTATAATTTCATTCTGTTCCACTTTTATAATTAAAAAAAAAATTATATGTAGCCTATTTATATGTTATCTACTGTGTAAACTAAAATTATGTAATCAAATGTGTAAGTTAATAAAAAAAATTGTTTTATTTCTGAGTTTTATTTGAGTGTAAATAAAGATCGATATTAAAAAAACACATGCATAAATCAACAATTTTATTAAAAAAAAAAATACAAATTATTCGTAAAATGAAATTAGCTTTGATATTAGAGATTTTAATTGTTCCTTCAAACTTTGACAATTTTTTCAAGAAACAATATCATATTATAATCATTTCATGTACACATCATATTTGCAACAAAATAATATTTTCAGATTGAGAAATTGTACGATTAAAAAAATTATATTCTCCATGTATATTTTGAAATACATATTTATGTTTATATATATATATATTTTTTATGAATATGTTTAAATATATTTTAATAAAGAAAACAATGTATTTATTTGTTTCATTATGATCATTCGAAAATATGATACATACATCTTTTGTACTCGAAGCGTGTATGAAAATACGTCAAACATACGTCGAATGCATGTCAAATGTTTAAGACGTGTGTCGAACGTTACTTCCAAAAATAATTGAAACGAAACAATATTCATTCATTTCCTTTATTTAAAACCAAAATATTTCAGAACATTGCTTTTATGGAAAAACAAATATTCTCTCAATGCATTATCTAATGAGCTACAATTGGACATCTCACAAAATGCATGAAGTACATCTAAACAACCATTTTTATCATTATGGAAACTAGATCTAATTAAATCTACAACATTATGAAAATAAGCACTAAAGTTCATGTTCTCCAGCATGGCCACCCGATGAATCACTACACCTCGATGAACTTCGAGGATTTGATTGGCATCTTTATCGTCGATGTAGAATTCAACACCAAATTTGCTCACCATTAGAAATTTTACTTCGCCGTACACTATCTGTGTAACTTTACAGTAATTCCCACATGGAAACGTGACGGCTTCACACTCTTGGTTGGTTGGTGCATTGAAGAATTTTTTTAATTGTTGTTGCAGCAAATCAGTGAATACATACCACTCCGTCAATCCAAAAGATATTCTGTATAATGCACGTGTTAAAATAATAGCTGGACTGAACGATCTGGCTGGGCTTAATCCAACACCGATATTGAAACACTCTGACGAGAATGATGTGTGGAGTAGGTAATACATCTCTTCTTTGGCTGTATTCTCGAACATTTCCAACAGCTCGTCTCCAGATTCTTCGCTGAATGATGGTGGTGGTGATGCTGTTATCTCGACGTCACTTACATCTAACATACTAGCACTATCTTGACTCGACATAGCTAAATACAAACTTGAATGAGACTGAAATCAACTTCATGCATATATTTATATCCCCCTCCTTCTTTCCCAGACTTATTCGAACTGTGATTCTTGATGATGGAGATGAAAAGGCCCCCCTGACGCAGAACTTTGTTAGTGTTTTCCATTCTATACTAAATCGACGTCTTCTATCCAACTGTTATGTTTTTTGTCGAGTCCTAACCACTTGACGTAAATTTTCTTTCCCTTTCTCCTCAATACTTTTTCTATAAGGTAAATGTCGGGATTTTTGGCTTTCTACAATTCCTCCTCATAGAAATTGGCTGATTGGCTGACCATGCATGTCTTCGAGTAAGTATGTTACAGGATTGGTTATTTTAACTTTAATGATTTTGAATAACCCTCTCGTCCAATTTGGCGTGCACCCTTTTTCGAAAATATGTTTAGACTTGGATATCCGCACGATATTATCAACTTTGAGCTTACGTGGACCAGCAATTTTCAAATGACTATATCTCTGACGTAAAATCTCTTTCTCGTTAGACTTGTTCACTTCAGAAGGTTTCAATCTAGTCCTACTGTGCTTGGTGTCATTATATTGTTTGGTAATTTTTGACAATACATCAATCCATCTGTATTTTCCATTCAGACTGAAATACTTGTAGAGTTTATTTTTGAGTGTTCTTATCACCCGTTCAGCAATGGCAGCCTTTTTCACAGTGAATGTGTTATAGTGGTTTATATTATATTTTTTGATCAAGTTCTGAAATTTAATATTGAAAAATTCTGTTCCTTGATCTGATTGCAGATTTTTTGGTATACGATTAGCTTGGTGCAGTATATCCGCAAAAGATTTAGTGATCTCTTCACCCGTCTTAGTTTTGAGTGGGCGTGTCCATAGAAAAACAGTCGATAACTACCAAAATCATTTTGAAACCTTTATTTTGATGTACATAAGGTCTCATTTCGGCCAAGTCAATTTGCCATAAATCATCTAAGCCCTTGATGATAGTTCGTCGTCTAGGGTAAGTCTTGCGGGCTGATGCATGAAGCTCATCAACGAGATGAATCTTGTCTTTTGAAGCCATACTATCAAAGGGTATTTTTACTATTAAGTCTATTTATTGATCCTTCGATATTTTTCAAGGCATTGATCATTTGATTTTGTAGTGCATCAATGCGGTTTGTAGAACTGTTTGCGTGACTACTGATTTTTTCATTAAGTTTCGTATTAAGCTTATCAATTTCAACTTTACTCACTTTTCCATCGAGTACTCCTCGCACTTTTTTAGTATATTTATCAATGGCCAACTTAAAATCAAATTTAATTTGTGAAATCACATCATCTACATACTTTTTCGTTGACATATGTTCACTGGCCGTAAGAGGGTTCCTCGAAATGAATTCTTTAAATTCATTCAAATTCAATATTTTGTTGTCAATCAAATTCAATGCATCAGTTAAATTCTTTATCATAATATCATGTGATACAATTTGTTTTCTCAAATAAGTCAATTCAATACTGTTATTGTTAGCTTCATTTGAAGCATATCTATGTCCGAACTTGTTTAGACTCATTGTTCAAATGACTCATCATTGTCAGTGTTATTAGTATATATAGCCAGCTTCCCGAAGTTCATTGATTATGGCAACTATTTCATTATCGAGTGAGGTGTTTCCAGCTGCCTTGGAAGCTATCAACAGCTTTAAACGATCAACGAGTTCATTTGGATCATCCCAATAAATATACTCCACCGGTTTTTCATTGTACGTTAATGTCAAACCATTACCAGTCGTTGAACGTCTTCTACCTTTTCGCAACTCCATTATGAGCGGTTTTATGATTTCTGTATATTTCCATCTCGTAGAACCTTTGAGTCTTCCATCTTTATTGATATAGCGATCACTCAATTTCAATAGCTCCCTGTAAGCTTGCACATCTTCTTCGTTAAAATCCGTAGGATCATCATAGAAGATGAGCTTATACAGTCCTGGCGTTCATCGTATCTGTTTACCTTCAATCTTGATAAAGCCAGTCCTTTTATCAAAGTCAATTAATTGTGTTCCTAGATACCATTTTGATGTTTGGGGATCATACATCAAAATACATTGGTCCATACATTGTATCTATTTTTTCAGTATATGACCAATGATCTTTGATATATGAATGTGACATGACCGGATATTGATCTAGATATTCATCCATAACATTATCTGAAATATTTTGTTCAGGTATATTTTCGTGAAAAACTTCATCATCATCATCTTGTCCACTTGTGCTCGCACTTATTCTGCCTACTTCTTCCATTGGGAGAAATTGTGTTTGTTCTTGTCCTCCTACTTCCTTTTCTTCTACCTCTTCTTTCTTTAGTTCAGGTGATTCTTCTTTTTTTATACTTCTTAATGCATTATTGATCTTTGAGGATTTAACAATCTCATGTAGTGGCTCCGAAATGGGTTTGAACATTCTGATGAGCGATTCATCTTTTTCCGATCTACCTAGTTTCAATGCCAAGTACTTTTTCCTAATGGAATGGGTAAGCTCTGCAATTTTGCGTTTGCATGCAGCTATTTGATCGTCTTTGTTTAAATCAGGATCAGAGGGGGAGGCAGCACGTTTAATCAGTTTGCTGCGCTTTTTGTATTTGTGTGTGCCAACACAACTTAACGACATCATGATGGGGAATGATCTGATGGTATATGGTACTTATACTTTTATATATTTATCAAACCCTTGACGATATCTACCATCATTCATATCGAAATCTTTGACAATCACAAAAGTACCATAAGCAACATTCCAACATTTCGAATATAAGCGTTTAAAGTCTTCGAAACTCATGTCTGGTGATAGATGTTCATCAAATACTTGGTTTAAATTGTTTGAATAGTACAATCAGGTTACAGTTGTCTCGTATGAGCTGTTTAGGTATTTTCTAGTAGGTCTGACAAAGGTAGGCAGCATCAATATCCTTGTATCTACACATTGAAAAATATTTCCGGATTTTCTGTTGGGAATCACACGCTACATCATCGAATAGGAATATATAGGTGGGTTTTGCATCTGATGGACTTATAATATCATCATTATCCTTGAATGGGAAGTAGCCAACCTCTTTCACTTCATTCAATACCTCTTGGAGTAGTTGATATTTTGGTTGATACAATGACTTGGAGCACACGTAAACATTTTCAAATTTTGCACCATTTGGATTGAAAATTACTGACAACATGACGTTCGTCTTACCACAACCACTTGGTCCACATACTATTGCTCGAAATGAATTGGGCAATATTTTACCATGTTTACCAAGGGTCGTTGATGATGTATGAAAATCTAAATTTTCAATAGGTAACGACTGTTCTTGTTGAATAATCTTCATCTTGTGACATGATTGACGTTTATGTTAGTCTATAAATATAAGTGTAACAGTTCCACTTTTATCAGTTTCGATGTCTTCGTACGAGGGAGAAGGTGTTTTGAATTCCCTGATAAACAAGTTACCTTTTGAGCTCCATCTACCCGGAGGCTATCAGTATTGTGGACGTAAGTCGGATTACTGGACGATGCAAACGATTATTAATATTTCATTTATTTTACAGCTGCAACTAAACTACAAAAACGATTGGCTCGTGGAGATACTGGCATTAATCCTCTAGATGCTGCATGCAAACAACACGACATTGCATACTCGCAGCACAAGTCTCTGGAAGATCGTCACAGAGCCGATTCAGTATTGGAAAACGCTGCTTGGCAACGAGTGAAATCAACAGACGCCAAGTTTGGTGAGAGAGCTGCAGCCTTATTAGTTACTTCCGGAATGAAAGCGAAACGTAAGCTTGGTATGGGATGCTCATTCCAAAGACATATCGTGGGTAAAATTGAAAAATCTCTGAAGAAGAATCCCCCGACCAATCTAAAGAAGACTGCTTCGATTGCTCTGAAAGCTGCTAGACTCGCCATCAAGCAAGCTGGTGGAAAAAATAAAATCAGAATACCACGCATCATACCTTTCAATGCAAAATCTGGAGGTATTCTACCACTATTGCCAATTTTTGCAGCCCTTGGTGCTCTCGGTAGCATTGCTGGGGGAAGTGGTGCGATAGCGAAGACAATCATCGATGCGAGGAATGCGAAAAAGAAATTGGAAGAAGATCATCGACACAATAAAGCCATGGAAGCTATTGGTAAAGGACTGTACTTGCGTAAAAACGCCAAAGGAGGTTTTGGTTTATGTTTAAAAAAACAAAAAAACTCCCAATGAAGCTACCCAATAGACCGTTGTACGATACCGAGTTGTTAGAGTATGTAAAGTTTTAGAAGATACCACATTTCCGAGGCGTTTTCATGCGAGACAATTTGCCAAGCAGTGGTCCTCGTCAACGTGAAACTGCAATTCTAAATTTAGATGTGTCGAAGAATCAAGGCACTCATTGGGTAGCTTATAGAAAGATAAATGATGTCGTTGAGTATTTTGACTCATTTGGATGTCTGAAGCCACTGAAAGAACTTGTCCGATATCTGGGTAAAATCAAACTATA
This sequence comes from Agelastica alni, assembly GCA_950111635.1. Classification (NCBI taxonomy): domain Eukaryota; kingdom Metazoa; phylum Arthropoda; class Insecta; order Coleoptera; family Chrysomelidae; genus Agelastica; species Agelastica alni. The sequence goes on from OX467716.1 coordinate 13,375,824, forward strand.
CTACAACATCGATCAGTTTCAAAACTATAATCAGTTCAACTGTGGACATCTCTGCTTGAAGTTTTTGTATAATAATGGAAGCCGTTTTAGCATTCCTACATGGTGAAAAGAGGTTGCAAGACTTGTTAGACATGTTAGACCATGGAAATTGTTAAATGTTTGGCATAAATTACCAAACGATTATCAGTGTTATTTCGATTTGAATTCGTTTACCATGTTATATTCATTATAATAGGCCAGATGCCCAAACACATGTGGATGGACCTGTCAGTTCACAGTATGATTGTCACGGTTGTAATTATTTTTTGAAATGTAGAGGGGCCGTAATCTATTAATAAATAATATGAGGTCAATGATGGTTTTATTATAAATATTTCTGTATCACTCGTAATGTCATCAGTCATGTCTGCTTACGCTGACTAGTACTACCAACGAGTTCTCTTTCACCCCTTCTACACCGATCATACTACATCCCAGGAAGAGTTATTACATAGCTGTACTAGGATTTCACACTTACCATTCCATACCAAACATCGACGGTGAAAAATTTTACTACTACGAAAATAATAATCGTTTAATATTGAAGGAAATCAAGCTGCCAACAGGTTGTTATGAGATTGAAAACATTGAGAGTTATATTCAAGAGCATTTGAATAATACAGATTTCTCATTGAAAACAAACAACAACACCTTAGAGTGTGAAATCTATAGTCGATTGCACGCCATCAGTTTCGAAAACGATAATAGTTTTGGAAAATTATTAAGGTTTTCGAAAAGAATCTTGGAGTCTGGTATATATAGTGCACTCTTCAGATCGACCAGTGAATATTCTTAAAGTATCTAGCTTACATTTCGATTGCAACATTACCGAAGGAGGCTTCTACGGGAACAGACCGGCCCATACTATATTGACCTTTCCCATTATAGTCGATCCTGGATTCGCAATCAACGAACGTCCCAATACCCCCATCTATTTGCCTGTTAGAAGTAACTTAGCAGAGATCACCAACATCAGTGTTAGAGTGTTGGATCAAGATCTCAGACCTGTGAATTTCCGAGGAGAGAAAAGTACTTTGCACTTGGACTTGAAAGAACGTTGAATGGGTTTGGTAATTCAGCATAAAAGGGGACCACCCACTTCAAACCTATCAGTATCATCGAGGTCTTCCAAGGGACGTGACCAGCTCTCTCCAGAAAATATTATTTTTCTCCAATCTGTTGGATTGAAAAATAGAGATGTTAAAACGCAAGTACGTTCATTCTGAGCAATCACCGACAACATCTGCAGCTTCGTTCAATCAAATGAGGATGAACCCAATTTTCGATATTTACCGTCGACCTCAATATGATGAAACTATCCGGAAGGAAGAGTATCGATCCTACATCCCGTACGTGAAATCATTCGATAATAATGATATGGTGGAGATTAATGTGAATCAAGCAGATGCATTTTTCGCGATGCATGAATCTTTGTTGGAAATCAAAGGAAAATTAGATATTGAAGGAGATGGTAACGTGTCATTGGCTCCCAATTGTGGAGCGTTTTTTTTCGATTCGTGCACTTATGTGCAAAGTGCAAGAGAGATAGAAGTGATCAGAGATCCTGGAATTGTTAGAATACTGTACGAGGATTCCTTTTCTGTAAACCTGAGGAATCTAATCATTTGGCGACGGCTGGATGGACGTACTCCGAAAAACCGTTCCTGAATGCTGTGGATAAGTCGTTCAGTTTGTTGATACCCCTCAAGCACATTTTCAACGTATTCAATGACTACAGTTCGATTGTCTACGGAAGACAAACAATTCGTCTAGTTCGAGCACGTAACGATAAAGATAGCGTAATTGTCAAGGAACTTAACAATACCGGTGTAACGACTACTACTAAAGTCAAAGTTTAGATAGATAGTATGGTACTAAAGGTCAAGCATATATTTCCCCACGATGAAATCAAACTACAATTGATACAACCTATCAAAAATGATACACCAATAATGATTCCATTCAGAAAATGGAGTCTCAGCGAATTACCTGCGCTCACAAAAAGTGCAAAGAATGAAATTTGAGCAGTTAAAACCAGCACCGCAGTGAAACGTCCACGTTACGTTATCGTTTGTTTCCAGAAGAATATACGCAATAAACTCGACAGTGATGTCACTACCTTTGATAACATCAACATATCTAGCATTAGACTATCATTGAATGGAGAATATTGTGTAACGTGCCTTTTTTTCCCTTCTACAGTTCCATTATAATTATATCTCTGATAATTTTATATTCCTCAAGTACTCGTAAATAGTGTCGAGTATCGTATTTTGTTGTAACTTAAATATATCATTCGTTGTAAATAGTGTTGCATACCTTATTGTGATAAGATTCATTTGTTAATTGCTATGGCATTTTTGTTGATCACTGGAGATTGAGTAAGGTATTTTCATTATAAGATTTTGCTTTAATTTTTAGCCTCGATTATTATGTGTATTATCGATTATATTATTGTTTGGTTTACATTTCTGTGTAGATGGGGCTAGATCAACACGGACGAACGCGATTCTTAGTGTGGAACATGGACTTGCGAATATTCTTGGTTGACGTCAATTCCGTGTCATTTTTTTTTATATCCGGCTTGGGAAGTAGCCGCAGTCGTGTGTTGAGAGTCTTGTAGTCGTGTGTTGAGAGTCTTGGAGCCGTGTGGTGAGAGTCTTGGGAGTCGTGTGGTGAGAGTCTTGGGAGTCGTGTGGTGAGAATTTTTGGGGCGGTGTGATATTAACAAGTGTGCAAAACCTCTACGGTTTTCCTTTCATATCTGGCTGTATTTGGGCCATCTTAATTGGATTTTGAAGAAAAACCATTTAATTTTTAACTTGACCATTCTATCTTACCTCCGTTGTTGATATTTTGGATTTTGGTGTCGAGTTAAAATAACCGCATGCGGGATTTATTTGAGGGAAGCCATTGTTAATTAGCAGGTGCCGTTCCATAACCAAACCGGCCACAGGAGTAGTGCATTCGTATCATCCATATCGACGATAAATTGCAGTGTTATAAAGACTTGCTTGGTGTTTTTTAGCAGGAACTCCGTATTAAGGTGTTCAAGATTAAAGTTATTTTTTTTTATATTTGATCTACAATATGCGTTTACCCAAAGGTTACAAGTGATTTATTTTTGAATATTTAACGACGTGACTTATTTTTGACACCACAATTAAGTTTTGTTTTAATTTATTAATATAATACATTATTAAAAACTATTGCATTAGATAATATGCCAAAACTAAACTTTGATTAAAATAATCTTCTCAATAATTCTTTATGTCCAAGTAAAAATATTTTCTTCATACTTATTTGTAAATATCCTACAATATTGATATTTTAAAAGACAACCATTGTAAATATATTTTTAAATAAACTCGATTGTTTTAACAGTGTAAATCTTTATGTAAATGGTAAAAACATAAGTAAATTAGTAGCCTTATGTGAACGTTTGATTTAGTATTATTACAGAGTTGACTTATATACGTTATACGTTTTTTTTGGTAACTTGGTAAAGTCTGTTACTTTCACTTTTGTTTTGGTTATTTTATAAAATTGTAAATTTTAAATTTTTGGTTTGTTTTAGCGAAAAAAAAATTTACCATAGCTGTTGATTTGACTATATTTGTTATAATTTTATTATTGAACTGTTCTCTCTGAGTTGATTTGACTATATTTGTTATAATTTTATTATTGAACTGTGTACTTTGATTTATTGTAGGAGTAAAGTATCTAATATATTTAAGCTATAATTTCATTTATTTAGTTCACCATAATCTCAGTTGTTTATCGTGTGGCTCTGCTAGTGCCTATAAGACCTAGGGGTTTCCGGCTTGAACCGTCTAAGTCGGTGAAGCGGCTCTCTTTTATATTTTTTTTTTCCTTTTACCCTCTACGGCTGAGCTCGGGCATAATTTGCCAGTAGAGAGACCGCTGGCAGAGTACTCTATAGAGAACGAATAAGACGTGGCAATTAGCCAAACTAAAGAATGCAGTTGGATTTTGATAGAAACGATTATGTCACTGCCTACTACAACTATACCAGTTTCTACTCGAGCTATACACATTCCACACAAGTTCATCCAATTTTGGACTACTCAGCATTCAAAGATCATGCATTATTCGTAATTGATTGCTCGAAGCAGGAAGATAGCATGATATCATCGACAGTGGATATAAAGCTGGAGATTGAGTCTGCTAAAGGATTTCCTGCTGATACTAAGGCCTATTGCATCATCGTGCATGATTGTCTGCTAGAGTACTTCCCTCTGACGGAGGTTGTGAAAAGCATAATATAAGTGGTCGACTACCGTTCGTGCTCGCCATTTCAACGCTGACCGTCATGAGAATCGCATTCGTTGACGTTCAAGGTTTCACGCTCGATGGCGTCTTCCATCCAAAAGAATTGACAATTCAGATTGGTCGTCAAAGATCCAACTTTTTGTTCAAGCCTCCAACACCTTATGCTGATGTGAGCGGAAAAGATGGAAAATTCATATGCACCCAACGAAATATTGATAAATTACATCAATGGTTTACATATGTTGTATTACCCAAGTAGAAAAATATTGTAAATTTTTGTTTCTTCAATAAATATATTATTATTCTTATTATTGAGTTTTATTAAAACACCTCGTATATCTGCTGAATTGTTTATTTTTTTATGTACTACAAAATAATCTATACTTTTTCATAGTTTTTATGAAAAAATTAATTATTGAAATGATTATAGTTGCTAATATCAAATATAGTATTAAAAACATTTTATCATTTTTTATGTTGACATCTGTTGTCTCCTTAAAAGGTGTAGCTTGCCATTCTCTTTCCTCTTGAGTTCCATCATTGAATAGGAATTTTATTTTGTAGAATGAGTTATTTTCTTCTGGTATCTCCTTGTAAAACACCGGTAGTCGTCCATCATTTACTACTTCATGTTTCATTATTGCCCATGACGATTGACTGCAGTTTTTTCTTGCATCATCGAAGCATATCTTTAGAATTTTGATATCAGTGGGTACGTTTGTATAGAATACATCATTCAAAACGGCTGTCAGAATGATTAATGATAGTCGTGACATTTTTAGAGTTGTTATCTATTTTTGACTCAGGTACTTCTGGTGAAGGTCTTCTACTCTGGCAACTGAAAATCCCACAAACTCAAAATCTCCAAATGCTTCAATACTCTAGTTTTTTCTTTGTAAAAAGTTATATCTTTACTCAACTGACGGACATGCTCACCGAATTCTTCTAGTTTCCTTCTGTACTCGTCTGAAGTCATTGTGATACTGATGATTAAATCACCATAGTTTACATTCTTATAGCTTTGTTAATACGTCATTTGTCATTATCATTCTATCATACTTTATAATATGACATAGAATAAATTTTTTAATGCACCCTGTATATTTTACTTGTATACACCTGCATTGTTCGAAAACTCAGATATCTATCAATGATATTTCTTCACAGCCTCAGAAACTATGATTGACAGCGCTGAAAATGTTCATGCGCCCCCGTATATATACCTATCTATATTATATCGCAGCGGCCAGCGAGCGCGACCTGAACTAATTTTCTATGGATGTTTTGGACTAAATTTCTTTAATTTCAAATGCTGCAGCTTAGCTTATTTTATAATAAAGTTAAACAAAGAAAAATACGAGTGTGACATTCTTTTAGATAAGCAATTTCTGGAAACTTCTAGAACTGCTGAGTCGCAAAAATGGTTTCCGTGCTGTAATGGAGGAAACTTCGTTTAATTTTTCCAAATTCATTAAAAATCAAAAATAAGAATATTTTGTGAGACAAAACACACACAAAAATAATTGAAACTTACTTTTTTCTTCTTGGAGCACTTGCACGCACAAATCTATCAACGTTTAATGTAAATGGTCAAATGGTACTGAACCGTATGGCTTTCTCCTTTTTATATCTTCAAGGATGTTTACAAAATTTGCTTATAAGTTTCCAGAAAAAAAATATTTTTCACACGAATTTTTCGTTTTGAATTATTTAAAAAAAACACTTTTATTTACTTTAACAAAATTATTACACATAAAAAAAATTTAACAACGAAGCTAACAATTCAGAAATAAAGTCAAGACTGATTAATTTTAATACATAATGCTTATTTTATAATAAAGGAACATACGAGTGTAACATTCTTTTAGATAAGCAATTTCTGGAAGCTTCTAGAACTGCTGTGTCGCAAAAATGGTTCTAATAGAAGGCAGCGAAAATGACGCATGTCACGTTAAATCAACATATTTTCATTCATTTTTATTATCTGGTAGTTCAAGATAATTTTTAACAAAAATTGATGTCACAAATATATATTTGTATATCCAATCTTGCACGATAAAATTAATATGCGAGTTATCTGAATGGTATCTGTTTAGTAAGTCAAAGCGATCAGGTTCGAATCTCCGAGAAACCAAGTTTTTTTTCAACGCTTACGTCACACCAAACATTGTCGGCCCCATAGACGGACTTTTGATGGGGCCGACAATGTCAACAATGCCGTATGTAAACAATGGTAACAATGTTATATGTCAACAATGTCATATGTCAACATTGGCAACATGCCGTATGTTAACAATGTCAACAATGCCGTATGTAAACAATGGCAACAATGTCATTTCCCCCACTCCTTCTCCCACCACTCCTGTCATATGTCAACAATGTCATATGTCAACAATGTCATATGCCAACAATGTCATCTCCCAACTTCTTCTCCCGCCACTTCCCTCACTCCTTCTCCTGCCACTTCCCCCACTTCGCCCCCCACTCCTCCCCCCACTCCTCCCCCTACTCCAAGTGGGCTTGAAACGCTGTTGTTTAACTACTGGAGTTGGAAAGGCGACATTTAGAAGAAAAATTGGAAGAAAACCGCCGTTCGGAAGAAGAAATCGACGACATGAAGAAAAATTGGAAGAAGAAAAACGACGACAAGAAGAAAAATTGGAAGAAGAAAAACGACGACAAGAAGAAAAATCGGAAGAAGAAAAACGATGACAAAAAGACCTAGAGAAATTTTTTGAACAACAAAAGAAACTCCTAGTACAACAGGAAGAACAAAGGAAAGAAGATACCCAGAAACTTCTAGAACAGCAAGAAAAGTTCTTCGAACAAGTAGTGCAGAATACAGAAGAACAAATTGTGGAATTAAAAGAAGATGTGAAGAAAATCGACGGGGTGCTAAGAAAGGAAGTATGCACAGTACAAGATGAGGTAAAAGAAATCAAATCAAGTCTGTTCAGTAAGTCAAAGGGTTCAGGTTCGAATCTTCGAGAAACCAAGTTTTTTTTCAACGCTTACGTCACACCAAACATTGTCGGCCCCATCGACGGACTTTTGATGGGGCCGACAATGCCGTATGTAAACAATGTTATATGTCAACAATGTAATGTCAACAATGGCAACATGCCGTATGTCAACAATGCCGTGTGTAAACAATGGCAACAATGTCATATGTCAACAATGTCATTTCCCCCACTTCTTCTCCCGCCACTTCTGTCATATGTCAACAATGTCATCCTCCCACTCCTTCACCCGCCTCTTCCCCCACTCCTTCCCCCACTCCAAGTGGGCTTGAACCGGTGTTGTTTAACTACCAACACCTTAAATTGATTTTTCATAAATTTTATAACGTCCTCCATGTCGTCGTAAGGCGTATTTCTTGTATTCACCATAAAAAAATCCCACTTCTGACACCACTGATACGATTTTCCGTTCTTTTTTGGGTTCGGCGATTAAAACTCTCGATTCAATAGCAAAACAATGTTTATTTCAATACAATAACTTCTATTTTTATTAACCACTTAGATATTCTCTTAGCAACACAACTTTACAACTCTATATAACTATTTACATTTAATAATTCGTAAACACATCAGCTAATACTAATAATCGTTTCCCCTTTTATATTCCCGCGGATTCGCCACATTGCGCTACTTTCCTAGGCCCCGTCGGCAGCTACAAAGGAGAGCGGTCGAACACGGACCCTCGACGCCGTCGACCTTTCGGTTGCTGACAGGACCGGATTTGTAACAATATTATCTGGAACCATCAATAAAAAGGCTTGCTGTATTAGTAGGGGCCATCCCGTTACTAGACAATCTCTTAGTAAATTTTTTATTAGTGGGTCTCTTACTCATCAGTCTCTTATTCGTTAAATAAAAAGTATGAGGCTACTACTTTATTTTCGGCAATATTCAATACCACTCGGATGTTAGGCGCACGCTATGCGATGATGCGATCACGAGTTGCGATGCTCTCTAAAACTCTTAAATAAACTAAACCATGACTAAACCTTTTTTAAAAATCAGCATGACTGTAGGCGTGTGAAGTTAGGTATTTATTTTTCTTAAAGTGAACTCTTTATAGTATTTATAATTATTATTTTGGTCTGTCGATTAATGCGCATTTTAGCTGTAGTGGTCAAAATAAATAGAGATAAATTTATTGTTCTTTTGTGAAGATTGCAAAAAAACTTTTTCGACTCGTTCGAACTTAGTTGCCATAATAGCCTTTAATAAAGCCTATATTACAGAAAGGGAAAAAAGTTAATGTGCTGAAAAACATAACACCACAAAGATATATTATTACCAAAAATCAAAAGAAAGTTTTGCAAAAAAAAACCTAAGTACATCCTCGGAAATAAATAAGATATCCTTTCAACTTTCAAAAAATACTGATAATAATTATTATTGTTTTTTGTACCCGTTTTTTAGTGTTTTAGTTAAATAGGTATATATTAAATTTATTTTTTAGTTTTAAACCACACTTGCTCCCAATGTTTTTGAAATAATAAAATTAATAATTTTTTACAAAATTCGTTTTAATTTACTTTTGATGTGACAGAAAAATTGACACATTATCAAAACATAAGCGTTGCGTTTTAGTTTTAAGAGGTGTTGCACTTTGAATTAATTATGATTTTTTTTTGCAAAGATAGTATAAATATTGAAAAATCATAGATGATCATATGCCTGAATACTCTATCTAAATGCCTTTCTAATGAAGGTACATTCCCTATTTTTAATTAAGGGGTTGGAGAAATGGAAGGGAGGTAGTTGACAAATGACAGATATCTGTATCGTAAAAATGTGTCCCCCTTTGAACAAAATCGACGTGTTTCACCATCTTCTTAAATTCTAATGAATATGGCCAAATATTGGGGCGGACTGTTTTCTGTGACCCACTTCGTAGATACAGATATGGAAAAATATTTAAGAGTGCCAAAGAGTGACGATAGCCAGTAGACCAGCACAAAATATAATAAATATTCGCGATAAATAATCAAGTGGGGTGTAGCAAATAGTATGAAAATGTTAGCGACGGTGTGTACGTCTGACTTATTAGGATAAAGAAATAAATATTCTACTAATTAACAAACATAACAATAACTGCTGAAAAATAAACTAAAAATTTAAACTCCAAAAAAAAAACATTACAAATCCAACGCAATAAAGGTGGTTGCTTTAACCCTGTTGTGCCAAACAATAGCCAAATCTGTAACGTTTTGTATGAACCTTTATTGCGTTATATTTGTAATGAAATATTTTTATTTTTAAAATGAGAATTTATTTCATACGTCTTATTCTCTTTCCTGATAAGTCTGACGTACACACCGTCGCTAACATTTTCATACTGATTGCTAACGGAGCAAATACATGTCACCGTGACAATTTAAATTAGAGTAGTTAATTACTTATTATTAATTGCGAATATTTATTATATTTTGCGCCAGTCAACTGGCTACCGTCCAGGTCACTCTTTAGCATTTGAATTTCCTTAAATATTTTTCTAAACCTGTATAGTAAGGAGATAAACTGGATTATAACAATTATAGAGGGATCTCACTGTAAAATACAATTTACAAAGTACTCTCCAAAAATAATTCTTAATAGATTAAAGAAATATGAAAGCGAAATAACAAGCTTTGCAAAAGAACCATCCACAAAATATATGTTTTTAAAGGAATACTTTCAAAATGTTGGGAATTTGAGAAAGAAGTCGACGCTTTGTAAGATATGTGTCTTGAACGACAAAGCAAAGGTCAGAGTTGAAGATGAGTCAACTAAAGCTTTCCACGTCAATTCAGGTGGATGGGGATGGATTAAATCCTCTACCATTTAATATAGTCTTTGAAAAAACACTGAAAATAACTAAAGAAATAAACTAGGTGTAACATTTGACCCACAATAAACATGCTAGCTTTTGCTGATGACTTTGTGTTACTGGCAAATAGCAAAAAAACTGTCAGAAACTCTTCTAAATGAAGTAAAAAATGTTGGACTAAATGTTAGCAAAAAAAAAACTAAATACATGAAAATAGGAGGTACAACACAGACAGCCGGAAACCTACAAGTAGAAGAACACCACTTCCATTTATGCAATGATTTCAAGTAGGTACTTGAACAGACTTTCAGCAGAAATTGGTGTTAAATAAAATATTTAGAACCACAAAACTCCGATTTTACAAGACCTGCTTTATGGTTCAAAAATCAGAAATTTACTCGCTTGATATTCAAACGATAAAGACGTGTTGACGGTCGTTCCAAGCGGTCGTATTATCAAGTTCGTAATATAAAAAAGCGATAGTAGCGATAAAAATTCATAATTATAAATAGTTTAATAGTCCGGGCGCACATGTCGAAATTAGTGTATTGTGCCTGTGGACATATAACATAACAGCTAAGCCATGGTGCGTATCATGTTTCCCGAGCTCCAACTAATACCACCGAAAGTTAATCAGAACAATAGTTCTATTTTAATACCTCCAGAAAATGAGTTTATCCCTAATCTTCAATTTTAATTGCAACATGCATTGACTGAAATTAATCAGCTGAAAAATCAAGTGTTTACCTTGCAAGAAAAAAATAACAGACTAATACAAACACTAAAAACAGAAAACACAAAATAGTCCGGTCAACACGGACGAATACAAAAAACTCATTGAAAGAGAAACCGACTGGCTTCTGCCTAAATATAATAGGAATAAAAAGCAAAAGCAAATTTCCACTGGCCACGAAAAGCAATCAGAAAAAACTTCCAAAGTTATTAAGCCACCACCGCCGTTCATTCTAAGAAATGTCAATGATTATAGTACAGTCAAAGATAAATTAAATGAAGGTAACTCTGATTATACGACTAGCAATAATGTCAACTTCGCAGAACAATACAGAAAGCTCACAGCTTTAGTAAACGAGTCTGAACTGGAATGGCACACATGAAAATAAAATCTGGAGATCCATTAGGGTAATGGTTAGGACTAAATCCTTCAACCAGTTGTGAAGAAAGCTTAAAGGAACTTAAAGATAAAATTAAAATTAAAGAGATAATTCAGAAACTTAAAAAAAACACCATTAATAATAAGGTAGAATATAATCGCTTACCCTATATATGTTAGTATTTGATACAACTAAAGATATCAACAAAATCTACGGTTTCCAATATATAAACCACATGAAAGTCAAAATAGAAGCAGTAAGGAACAGCAAACTTATTCCTCAATGTAAAAGATGTCAAAGACATGGCCACACACAGAAATTCTGTAAGAGAATACCATCGTGTGTAAATGTGCCGGAAATAACCTTACAGCTCTAAACCCAGAAATACTCCTGCAAAATGCGTCAACTGTATCGAAGCGCATCCAGCTAATTACAAGGGATACATAATAGCTAAGGAAATTCAAAAAAGGGATAATGACTCTAAGCCCAGAAATCCAATTACTCAACAGAGATCGAGAGACCCAAATCACGTCAAACCTGGAGTCTCCTACACACAAGTAATCCAAAATAAACCAACAGATATCACCACAACGGCAAAGTATTTTTCTATGATGGAACTAATGCAAAGTTATAAAGTTATAAAAACACTAGACGCGTTAACGAACAACTTGACAGTCTAGAAGCCAGAAGCACTGGCACTGGTATCAACTAGATTTAAAAATTGCTACATGAAAAGCTAATGACATTCTAAATAAAAAACATGATTATTTACAGAAACTCTCTACGGATGAAGAAACCGAATATTCTCTCTGGAAGGCAACCAAAAAAATAAGGAGAGTAGCTGAGGAGATAAGAACTAATCGAAACCCAAAGAAAGCACCTGGATTCGATTTGATAACTGGCGAGATACTGAAGCAATTGCCTATGAAGGGCATAGCTATGCTCACGTACCTTATTAATGCAACCTTCAGATTGAAACATGTTCCTACGTGCTGGAAAGTTGCAGAAGTGATCATGTTGCCAAAACCTGGAAAACAACCTAATGATGTCAAATCCTATAGACCAATTTCTCTTCTGCCAATAGTTTCAAAACTTTTTAAGAAATGGCTTTTAACAAGACTGCGACCGATAATAGAATATGGTAACTTAATCCCGGATTTTCAATTTAGATTCAGGTAAAAGTACTCAACAATGGACCATGTGAATAGAATAACAAACATTATTGAACGTGCCTTAGAAGAAAAACAAGTCTGCTCTGCAGTCTTTTTGGATGTTGCACAAGCGTTTGACTAAGTATTGCACGAAGGATTTATGTAAAAAACAAAACAAAATGCTACCAGAACAATACGTTGACATCCTAACTCATATATATCCGAAAAAAAATCAGAGATACAGTCAAAAGTCGGAAATTGGAATACTTAGTACACATCATGAGAAACAGCGAAAGATACGGTCTGTTGCAGCTTATCCTACAGGGAAAGGTGCTTGGAAAGAGGGGATCAGGCAGAAGAAGGATCTCATGGCTTAAAAACCTGAGAACTTGGTTTGCAACCTCCATCACGGGTCTATTTAGGGCCGCAGTTGATAAGAAGAAGAAGAACAATAAGTATTGAAGTTGTAATATTGTAACGATTTTGCGATACGCCAATGGTATGTAACGTAAGCAAGATCGGCGGTACATTGACGTCACAGCCAACGACGAAGATATTCCAGTATCTTATTAAACTAGAATTTTCGATAGAATAGTCTGGATACGTTTAGAAACTTCTCGTCTTTTCTGGTTTTAACGATATTAAACGGTGCTTTCATTTCAAAACCAGCCAGTCTGCTGTTTCCAAGTGGAACTTCCATCCCCCACCCCTCCTTTAAAACGTCAAATAGCAAACTCTACCTTGTGATACATCAAATGAAACCCAAGAAAAATGCAGATCAGCCATATAAATAAACATTTATTATATCAATTTATTTTGCAGATAATATTAAACATAGCGAAATTACAACGGAAACTAAAATAAAGTTAATTACAAACAGCTCCTTAAATGTATTTACAGTAACTGTTTAAAATGTGCTCCGTTAATTTGTAGGTAATAATATAACCTATTTTCAAATTCCTCTCGAACTCTCTGCAAAGTGTTGCTAGTCATTCGTCTACATTCTTTAGTTATGCTAAGCTTTAGTTCTTCAATGTCTTCGGGAGGAGTTTTGTAAACAAATGTTTTTAAATAGCCCACACAGAAAAAAGCCAAGTGGTGTTAGATCTAGAGATCTTGCCGGCCATTCTATAAAACCCCTTCTGCCAATCCAATGTCTTGAAAATCGTTCCTCTAGCCATTGTCTTAAAGCTAGTGCGTAATGTGGTGTAGGTCCGTCCTGTTAAAGGTATATTTATTTATTTATATATATTCAACCAACAACCGACGAGCATGTATAAGAGCACTGATAAAAGTAAAGAAAGCAAAAGATGTGTATAAGAACCGTAGCAAGTGGAAGGAAGTGGTCTCTGCCTATGTATTCTATGTATGTATTCTGTTCATCTAGCACCATATTTCCCTGTTCATTAACTTGTTTTTCTAGTGACTGAGTAATAATGGATCAATTTCATATTCTAATAATTGTAGGTACAATTCTCCCGTTAGGTTTTGGTCAATAAAAAGTGGTCCAATAGTCTCATTTCCTAGAACACTAGCCCAAACATTGATCTTCGCTGAAAACTGAGTATTATCCTGTCGAAACACGTGAGGATTTTCGTCATCCCAGTACCTACAATTATGATTGTTAATAAAGCCATAAATAAAACGTTGATTCATCACCAAAAAATTTTTGTAACCAAGTTTGTGCGTCTTCTTGTATTTTTTGGGACATTGTTTCACAAAATTCAATTCTGCGGTCATAGTCGTCTTCACTAAACTGATGATAAATTTGTATTTTATAAAGAAAAAACTTATACAATTTTAACACTTTATGTATGGAACCAACAGAAATATTTGTACGTTTTAATACTTTTGGAATGGAATAGATAGGATCCATGGCAAAATGACCCAGTACTTCAATTTGTGCAGCTTTGTCGAAAACTCTGGGATTATTATTTTTTTTATTACAAACGGATCCTGTATCTCCAAATTTCAGCACTAATTCTATGATGGTCTAGTGGCCTATATTTCTATCAGAATGCCTTTCATTAAAAAACTCGAGCTGTTCTTCGAGCGCACTTGTTTTGATGACTGTGTATAAATATTATTTCTATTCGTTTCTGCAGAGAATACACCATTTTAAATTAACACAAGATGCTGCAGCTACAAATAATGGCTAATTTAACGTCACAAATAACTAACTAAATATACTAATAATATTTTTGAAACAAAGAAACATACATACATACATACAGTCACGCCTATTTCCCGAAAGGGTAGGCATTTCTTTCCACTTGCTACGGTTCTTACGTACATCTTTTGCTTCCTCTACTTTCATTAATGCTCTTATACATGCTCGTCGGTTGTTGGTACTCTTGACCTGGCCTTTTTTTAAAACAATGTTAATCTGATCGAGATATGTTCGCCAAAGTCGACATCTACCGACTTGTCCATTTACACTTGCCTTATAAATTTGTTTCGTCAATTTACCTTTGTCCATCCTTTCTACGTGTCCAAACCATCTAAGCATTCCTTTATCTATCTTTGTAACCACATTTTCTTTTACACCACAGCGTTCTCTTATCTCAATATTCTTCACTTTATCCAATCGAGTCAGTCACTCCGGCTATACTTCTCAGATTACTGATCTCTGCAGCATTAATCCTATTTTCATGCTTCTTCTGCCAAACCCAACATTCACTACCATACATAAGTGTAGGAACCAACACTCCTCTATGCAGAGCCAGACGTGCCTTTTTTGACACTTTCTGGGTGTTTATAAAGCTATGCAGTGCCTTATTTGTTTTCCTGCCAACACCCTTTGCTTAATGTCACTGTCATACTTTCCATATCTCGTAAACTTTGAACCCAAGTATACAAATTCATTTACTTGTTCCACTCTTTCTCCCTCAATCAAAATTTCACAGTTTGTTATGCTTTCTTCTCTTTCAAAAACCATTACTTTCGTTTTGCTTACATTTATTTTCATTTCTTTGATTTTTGGAGCATCATGCATAACATTAACCATTGCCTACAACTCTTCTTCAGATGACGGTAATATGACTTAATCATCGGCGTAAAGAAGGCATTTGGCAATAAAATCATTCATCAATCCATATGAACTCTCTTTCAAATATTTTAAACAATCAGCTATGTATAAGTTAAACTGCCATGGCGAAGTCACACATTCTGTTTCACACCTTTTTCGATGTTAAACCAGTCCGTGCAAGCTCCGTTTATCCTGACACAAGCAGTGGAATCTTTGTAAAGTGATTTCAGTGCTCATATTAAATCATATTAAATCGCTTACCCCATACATAGATAATGTCGACCACAATTCACTCCTCACTACTCTGTCATAGACCTTTTCTAAGTCTATAAAAGCGCAATAGACCTCCTGACTTCTAGCCAAGAATTTTTCGACTATACCTTGTAATGAAAAGACCTGATCCATACATCTCCTTCCTCCTCTAAATCCTGCTTGCACATCTCATATCATCTTCTTAGTTTCATTCGTTACTCTTTTAATCAATATCTTTGCATATAGTTTGCCGATTATGCTGAGTAAACTAATACCTAGGTAGTTCTTACAGTCCTGATGCGAAACTTTTCCCTTGTAAAGCGGCACGATAACGGCCTTGCACCAGTCGTCTGGTACGCTACCACTCCTCCAACAAAGGTTAAAAAGGCGGTACAGCAGACTAGCTACCACGTTTTGTCCAGCCTTCAGCATTTCAATTGTTATCCTATCGTACCCAACAGCTTTACGCAACTTCATACTGTTTAACCTTTTTTTAATCTGTTAAAATCACTTAAATGGTAAATGTCTAAATGCAAATAAAATTAGCTTTAGTTGAAGGATGGCATTTATATGATTTAGGCGGAGGTTTATCTGGCGGTACTGTCTGATCCGCCATTCTTCTTCTTCATAGTATTTAAAAATTAAATTTTGTGGACAAATTTAAAATGATTTGGAAAATTACACGTTTTAAATATTTATTTTAGTTTTCTTAAATTAATTTCTTTGCAAATGGTAGCAGTCTAAAACCATCGATTATAAACGATGACATACTTATTAAATTAACTTTGAAATTTTTATTCTAATGTAACAGGGATTTAAAATCCAAAACTAATCAATGTATCGTTTTGGTCTCTCAATTAATTTAAACAATTATAATTTATGTTATTTATATTTTTTTAACATTAAAAGCCTACAAAATTATATTACTTGTACTTAGACGTATAACATTCGTTTTGTAATTGATATCAATGAATAATTTGATATTTTTAACTAATCAAATGCTATTTTTTTATTGACAGACGGCCTAGTTTAATTATACTTTTTAAATAACAATTATTTGTTGTAAATACAAGACCATTTAAATATTTATTTCAGTTACTATTAAGTGCCTAAATGGATGTTAATTTGCTGATGAGATTATTTAAAAAATAAAGTCTCTGCCATCTAATTCCAACCAGAATGTGACCATACCACTGTCACTTTAATTTTGTTGTATTTTTACATATTTTCAATTTTGGAGTAAACTAAGGTTAAGGAAGGAAAGAACAACATATTTTGCGCACAAACTCTTCCAAATCTAAGATGTATAAAATCCACCTAAATAAGTCGAATGTTAAACCATTATTGAAAAGTTTATAAAAAAATTAAAAATATCAAATCATCTTGTCAAAGGCGTTTGAGAATTCCCAGGTAATGAACTAGAAGTCCAATATTTATTATTATTCTTTAACAATAGGGTCGGGCCTAACAAACACCTCGTCATAACGTGGGTTATTTATTATGTGTCTTCTGGGTCCCGTTTGAGCACTTTGATGTACGAAAACAGTGATCTTGCGTAACAATTTCTAAGATCTTCGTACGTGTGACGATCTTTTTTTTTGTGATAGTGTTTTATATGCTACTAGCGGACACGGCAGACGTTGTCCTGCCCGAACGTTGGCTTGCCTGCTTTGGGAATATCACTATCAAACTCAGCAACGCCGAAAACTATAAATTCGACACTAATAAAGCGTTTTAAAAGGATTTTATATTCCATCCACTTCCCACCCCTTTTGTAGTGGTGCTAACAACATAGGAGATATCACAATCAAACTCAGCGACCTTAAAAACTATGAATTTGACACTAATATCGGTGTTTTTAATAGTTTTTATATTTCATCCCTTTCGTAGTGGTGCTAAAAAAATAAGGAATGTTATCATCAAATTCAGCCACCCCAAAACCCATCAATTCGACACTAATATCAGCCGTTTTTGATAGTTTTTAAATTATATCCCCCTCTCACCCCTATCGTAGGGGTGTTAACAAAATTAGGAATTTTACTATTAAACTTAGCCACCACCTTTTGTATATGTGCTTATATAATTGGAAATGTCACTATTAAATTGGAACGATCCCAAAAACTATAGATTTGAAACTAATTTGTGATATTTTTTATATTTCAACCCCCTCTTACCCCTTTTGTAGGGACTTATTGGGATAAAAACTATCCCATCTCTTAAATTGGAGCAATAAATACACATTTAGAAAATTTCATTAAAATCTGACTATGAATTCGACACTAATATCAACCGTTTTGTTAGTTTTTATATATTTTATCCCCTTCCCTGATTCGATCGCTACCAAACCTCACAGTAACCCCAGCGAGGCTAATCTGAAGATTTCCTAAAAATTTCATTAAAATCGGTCAAAAAGTATTTCAGTTTTTGCGATTCATTTTTATATTATAGATATTTTTTAGCTTTTCTTTGGGATTTTCCCTAATATTTTTTATTAAACCACCACTGTGATTTAATGAAAGATAAATTAGCTTGACATCCTTTAACACAATAAATTTTACTTTATTTGCAAAAAATTGCCTACATAATTTTTTGCAAATGACTCAACTCCCTCAATATAAGATAGGTTAGCTTTACGTCCTTAAAAAATGTATACCTATACTTTTTGCAAAACTCTTTTACCCTTTTGGGATTTTCTAGCTTTTATTTAGGATTTTTCCAATTATTTTTCTTTTTAAACCACCACATTACGTATACAGATGCACACATGGACTTTTATATATATTTTTTAGCTTTTCTTTAGGATTTTTCCTATTATTTTTTTTTTATACCATCACTGTATTAAAGCGAACAAAACAAAAAGAAATCAAATTTTTAAGTTTTAGCGAAACTAACGCACGGCAATTCATTTTTGTATATATAGATTCGACAACCAACTGACACTTTGGATTATCCGAATACATTGTTTCTGAAATAGAACTGTTTTGCATTTCAACAAAACAGATATCGTGTGTGAAATAGCACAATAAAGACTTATGTAGCTTAATATCTCTTTCAAAATAAATTTCTAAACGCACCTATGAATATTTGTCAATGGTGACCGATGACAAATCAACTTTACAACCTTTCGTCTGGAAATGTATTTCTGATTCGACAACCAATTGACACTATTTTGCATATTTAAAATCTAAATATGCGATAATTCGAATGTTGTGAATATATGTTGTAGATTCGAAACTCTTATTTAATACCATATTATATATCTTTAATTTCACTGTATTACGTTTACGATAATGTCACTTTAACACTAATAAATTGTAGGTTACATAAGACGTGTGTACTTTTAACATGGCGCCATCTATTGGATACTTACTCAATCCAGTAAACGAATTACCTTATACCGCCATCTGTTAGAATCTTATTGAATTAACAGAGATAATCATGACTTCTTGTTAATAAACAAATAATTCACAATAAAATAATATTGCGATTATAAATTGAGATAAAAACTATCCTATCTTTTAAGTTGAATAAAACAGCACACAGTGTGCAAAATTTTGTTATAATCGGTTCAGTAGTTTAGGAGTCCATTGCTGACAAACGACGTAACACGTAATTTATTTATATTAAGATATAGATCAGTAGATGGTGTACAGATTCTTTGCCCTTGCCGCAAAATCTGCAGGAATCATTGTCCACCTTGCCCATCCTTTTTATTTTATTTTATTAACTGGGTAGTGACCTGTAGTGATTCCAACTAGCAGTTTTTGGTCTTTCCTATTTGAAGTAAAAGGTTGTTGTCCCCACAGTATTGCCAGTCCAGTAGGTGTTTGGCCTGTTTGCCCTGTTCTAGGTTGTTCCGGTTTGTTGATTTCAATCATTGCTCCCATCTTTTACTTTCTGCTTTATTTTGTTATTTTGTATATCCGCAGAATAGTTCTGGACCTATTGTACTTTCTTTAAACCTTCTTTTGCCAATGTATTGGCTTTTTCATCACCCGGAATGCCTAAATGCCATGGTGTTACCTCTTGCCAGTTGCTTCAGGCATTCTTTAATCAGCTTGGATTTTTTTGTGACGTTGAGTACAGCCTTAGAAGTCCAGTAACCTTATTACCTGAATAGGAATGCAACACTATCAAAAATCCAATAAAACCTTTAAATTGATAACAACTATCTTATACGTTTTTAAAGTAAAATAAACTTGCTAAAATTTAAGACAAGAATTATCTCTATAGACTCAGCGGTATTCGAAATATAACTTTTCAAAAGTTCTGGATTTATTCGAAATTTTGTCATTACTTTATTCTTTATTTTGGTTAATTTTTAGGGGTGTGGATAGACATTTCCAAAAAGAGTATAATTAAAACCTAATGCGCAAAAACACAATTCTTTTTTTGTTTTAAAATTCTAACCACATCTTGATTGAGATTTGGTTTAATAGAACAACCCCAAAATTGTGTAACCTTTTAAGAGAACTAGAAGATTTGACACAAGGTCTGATTTAGATAGATACTGACTAACAGGTGTGTCACAAAGGTAAAGAGATCTTTATTTAATCTCATATGGCGAACTATTGTAGAGAAAATATTATTTTTCTTTTTTTGGCAAATAGCTATTTTCTGAAAAAATTATTTTGCATTAAAAAACTTACTTCTTCTTTTATATCAGTGGCATTTGAAGAGATATCTTCCCCGCAATTTTCCGCTGTTGTCATTACCGTAGCATTCTGTTGATTTATTGAATTTGTGGAAGTTTGTTTGACCATACTTACTATGGCCACATGCAAATTTACTTTTAATCCATAGACTATTCCCAATCCGATTGATCCCAGGATAGCAAGAATGTATCTTGTTGATATTAATCCTAAAAAGACAGTTATTTTTTATTAGAAATTACTATTTCAGCTCATTTTTTTTATTGATTTTACAGAGTCCTTCAAATTTAATGTAAACATTTTTTAAATATTTACTTACTTCCACAGGGACTTCCCAAAGGTTTTACTTCTTTCCCCATGTCGATATCTGGAAAATAAATATTTATTGTTAAATTGTATTTTACACCAAATTAAAAACTTGACCTAAACAGACTAAAGTGACCAGTCTTCTTGTTAGTTTTGTATGTGACCGGAAGTGGCAGTTGTTGTCGTTTAGCAGAAATAAATTAGTATTGAAAGGCAACTCACGTGAATAAATTTGATGAAGTGGGATTATAACGTTTATAAAACACAATGGTTTCCGAATAACCCTGGAGGGGCGACCTACGCCCCACTTACATGAGATCTAACTTAAAACTCTGCAAGACGGTAACAAAAAGTACGCGAAAAATTTTAGCGGGCTATAAAGTATAGGTTAACATTTAGTGTTGTTTGAGTGTATTTGATGCTCTTGTATTTTTTTATTCAAAATAAAAATTTAAAATGGGCACACCGGACGGTAAGAAGAACTAGTCTGAGGAAACGAAAGGGGTAATTGCTAATATAATAATATTTCTGATAAATGAGACAGAACAATTCCATTTCTAATCAGAAAAATCGTCAGTATTATTATTAAAATTACTGTTAGACTGTTACGGGAATGAAAAAAACGAAATATTGGAATACCTCGAAATCTGTTAAATATAGGTATAGAATATGTTCAAAAAAAGTATAAGGTTTCTTGATCATCCGCTAAAAAATATATACAGTGTGTCTACCTAAATTGTTTTTTTTTCTTTCGCCTCTTCTTCTAACATTAGCGCTTTCATCCATGCTCGTCGGTTGCTGGTAATCTTGACCTTGCCTTTTTTTAAAACAATTTTGATCTGATCGAGATATGTTTGCCTAGGTCGTCCTTTACTGACTTCTATCATTGTTTTCATTCTTAATACTTACGCACTTTATCTTGACACAAGCACTGGCATCCTAGTAAAGTTATTTCAGCGATCATATTAAGCTACCGCTCACCCCATACGTAGACAATGTCAAGTTCCAAGTCTACGAAAGCACAGTAGACCTTTTGACTTTTAGCCAAGAATAAGGAAAATACATGCATTTCTTTTCTCTCACAAATCTCGCTTGCATATTCCATATCTTCTCATCAGTTCCAATCGTCACTCTTTTAATCAATACCTTTGCATACAGTTTGTCAACGATGCTGCGTAAGCTAATGCCTCGGTAGTTTTGGAAAGTCCTGCTGCGTACTTTTTTCTTTGTATAGCGGCACAGCCTTGCATCAGTCGCTGCCGCTTCTCTAGCAAGGGAAAAAGACGGTACAGCAGACTAGATATCACGCCCTGTCCAGCATTGCCACGTCTTTTTTTTTTTAGTTCTCTAAAGAGTACTCTGCCAGCGGTCTCTCTACTGGCAAATTATGCCCGAGCTCAGCCGTAGAGGGTAGAAGAAAAAAATATAAAAGTGAGCCGCGCCACCGACTTAGACGGTACAAGCCGGAAACCCCTAGGTCTTGTAGGCACCAGCAGAGCCACACGATAAACAACAAACAATTATGGTGAACTAGATAAATAAAACTATATTTACAATTCCTGCAATATATTAATTAGGTAAAAATGATGTTCTGATTTTTTACAACAAATTCTGTATTTTGTAAAGTGGATTAAACAAATTTAATACACTTTCCTTAAAATAATATTTAAATTAATTATAACAATCTTTCAGACAATAATAAAAACCTAATGAGGTACAGAAGAGAATTAAAAACAACAAAAAAAAAGAAATGTTCACAATATTTAAAATTTCAAAAATAATTGGTTTTATATAGAATTCCTGATAGCAAAAGATTAACACAAAAAAAGAAATACAAAATAAATGGACTTGCAACAAGAATAATAATTTAAAACCCTCACAATAACCACATAAATTATATTCAGTAATATATAAATTCAGATTCAACTTGGAGCAGGTACAAATTTAATGAAAAATAATCTGTTACTTTTAAACTATTGAAAACACTTAGATCCAGCACATAATAACTGATAAGTTGATAAAATTAAACTCAATACTATGTAAGCAATTAAAAACTTTATTAAGACGCCACTGTTACATCGATGATCCAAGAACAGAAACACCAAGTAGTATTTTTAAAGATTTACACTGTTAAAACACTCGAGCTTATTTCAAAAATAATTCTTTTTACGATGGCTGTCCTTCAAAATAGCAATATTGTAGGATAGGATATTACAAATAAGTATGAATAAACGTTTTTACTTGGACACAAGGAACTATTGAGAATATTACTTTAAACAAAGTTCAGACTCGGCATATTATCCAATGCAATAAATAGTTTTTAACAGTGTACCATATTAATAAATTAAAACAAAACTTAATCGTGGTGTCGAAAACAAATCACGTCGTTTAAATATTCTAAAATAAATCACTTGTAACCTGTGGGTATACGAATTCACGAATCCTGTGGCCTACTCCTGGAGCCGGTTTGTATTATGGAACAGTACCTGCTACTTAACAATCTCGACCCCAATAACCAAAATATCCACCACAAAGGCACGTCAGAATGGTCAAGTTAAAAATTAAATGGTTCTTCTTCAAAATCCAATTAAGATGGCCCAAATACAGCCAGATATGAAAGAAAGAACCGTTGAAGTTCTGCTCACGTGTTAATATCAAATCGTTCCAAAAACTCTCACCCGACTTCCACCACTGACACCAAACGAATGATGTCCACTCCTCACTCCCAGGCCGGATTTCAGAAAAATGACGCGGGACCCACGTCAGCCAACCTTTGCAAATCTATGTCCCTCACTCATAATCTCGCTCGTCCGTGTTGATAGCCAGCCCATCCACACAGAGAAGCAAACCAAACAATAATATAGCTGACAACACACGATCATCGAGGCCAAAAATCAAGGCGAAATCTAATACAAAGACTCCCACTCCAATTAACAAACACGTCACAGCCATTAATAATTAAATCCAATCCCTACTAGTATGCAACACTATTTACAACGAACAAAATACGGTATGCAAAACTATTTACGAACACCAGACTATCAGAGGCACAATTAATAATTAAACGGTAGATGGGAAAAAATAGGCACGTGACAGCATTCAGCATTTCAACCGTAATCCTGTCATACCCTGCAGCCTTGCCCAATTTTGTATTGTTCAACGCTACCATCTCTTTCATACTAATTTTATTTTCATTGCAACTTTCATTTATGTCCCCGAATGCGGCTGTGTATCCTCTTTTTCAAATAAACTTTCGAAGTATAGAAATGTGAAGTACCATTTGGTTTATTAACCGTACTATTAAAATATATTAAAGACTGGCCTATATTACGGTGATGCTCGGTAATTATCTACAGAAATAGGAACTTAAGAACACTGTTTAGACTATAATTTGAAGTATTTAGATAATTTTGGGATAGATATTATACTTTCGGATAGCAAGGTGTGTTTTGAATATTGAAATCAATTCTTATTTATAATTAAATCATTTATTAATTCGCAACAGTTTTCAAATATTTCCGACCTCACTGCATAAAAAATGTACTTGTAACACTAAAGTATGTACAAACCTTTTTTCTAAATGGTAACAAATATGTTTTAAACACTAAGAAACACAATATTATAAATACTATTTCTTATCGATAGCTTAACCGAACTGACATTTTTACTCGGTTAGCAAACTCCTTTTTTGAATACACTTACTTCCCGTCGAGATAAATTATAAACCAACGTAAAAACAAACAAAAATACGGCGGTTCTTTCAAACCGAAACCCAGCATTTCCTTTCTTGTTTGTTAAAAATTGTCACTTTCCAAAACTACGTTACAACGTCGACCAAGTGTGAAATCATACTGAAATTATTATAAAAAAATATACACGCACCAAATTTGAATGCACATGAGCATTAATTTTTTTTCGCACACCGGGTATTGTTACATCCCTTTTCGGACTAGTGTCCACAGATCGTGTCCGAAAAGATATGGGATATAACATTTTGTACTTAAACATTTAATTTTACATTTTGAAACTAAGAAAAGCACGGGTCAAAATCGGAATAATTTAACAAGATGTTGTTGTTCGATTCACACTCGCTTTATGTATATAAATCTGTTTCGTCAATCTTCTTTTATCCATCCTCTCTACGTGTCCAAAACATCTAAGCGTTCCTTTTCCTATCTTTGTTACCACATATTCTTTCACACCACAGCGTTCTCTCACTATTCCTCAATTTATATATCAGAATCACTCTGGCTATACTTCTCAGACTACTTATCTACGCACCGGTGATCTTAGTTTCATGCTCCTTCTGCCAAACGCAACATTCACTACCATACATAGGTGTAGGGAGCAGCACTACTCTATGCACAGCCTTTTTTGACACATTCTGGCTGCTCATAAAGCTATACAGGACTCCAATTGTTTGTTTTCCTGCCAATACCCTTTGCTCAATATTACAGACATACTTTCCGTCTCTCGTAAACTTTGAACCCAAGTATACAAACTCTTTTAATTTATTTTCTTCAATCAGTACCTCGCAGTTTGTCATGCTTTCTTTTCTTTAAAAAACCATTACTTTCGTTTTGCTTACATTCACTTTCATCGCTTTGATTTTTAGGATATCTTGCATAATATTAATCATCGTCTGCAACTTCTCTTCAAATGATGCTAATAAAACCTGATCATTGACGTAAAGGAGGCATTTGAGGTTCTAATACCAGAGACCAGCAGTGCATCTGCTGACGGCTATTTATCACTAATGATTGAATGTGAAGATAATAATGCTGTCACACTGGTACCTCGATCTCGCAATCGAGGAAATTCTCCGGAGATGCGGTCATCAAATTATGAGTCTGCTAAAGCCAATAAATTATTTTTAGATGGCATTGACAAAATTTTAAGTAAATTGGGAAATACCAACGCTTAGAAATTAGCTTGTTAGTAAAAATATTGCAAAATGAATTATGGCTACATACTGTGCCAGAGTCCAAAAGAGCATCTGACAGATAAGTGACTTTTAAATTATTTTAATTGATAAGTTTTATTTATTCCGTTTTACTATCAATTATATTTCTTGGACTTATAAACTAATTTATAAAAAAAAGAAGGAAACCAAAAATCATTACATTCGCGGGAAGTTTTCTATTACAGAAAATAGAAGCATTCAATAGATCGGTTTTATCCCTAAGACCAATAATTTAATTGCCTTTCCAATGTTCTATTGTCTGTCGGCTTGAATTTTTTTAAAATTTAATTTAAATCTGGCTTAGTTAAATCTACCATACATTTATTTTTAGTAAAAATTTGTTTGCTGGAGTTTTACGTAAGTGCGCTTAATATATTTCCTAAAAGATTTAAAATTTTATTTGTTCTGTCAGATTAAGATTTTCTTTGACATTTATTATTTAACTTTAATTTTAATTTGTTATGTATTTATTTTAGTATATATTGTATTTATCTCATAGGAAGCTATGAGTAATAGTCGTATTGACTTTAACCAAAACGATTGCAGGGGTCGCCACCTGTCATGTCATGCTTCCTGTGGTGGCGAAACGTGGACTGCGGACAGTCATTTTACAACTTTGAATGTGAGGGGAGGGTTGAATGATAAAATGAAATTTACACGATGATAGAAGAAATACGGATTAATGTTCTTTGTGTAAATGAAACCAAGCGAAAAAGATGTGAAACCTCAACACATGGACCTTATACAGTCTACTGTCAGGAGTTCCGGAAACCAGCAGAGGTTCTCAGGGCGTTGGTGTGATACTTTCTGCTAGAATGAATGAATGTGTGACTGACTTTCAATGTGTAAGCCCAAGACTCCTCTGGGTAAGGCTGAAGGTTGATCTTACTCGTATCTTTTTGCTAGCGGTTTATGCCCCACAAGATGCGCAGTGGAACCAATCTTTAAAAGCCCAAAAAGAGACGTGGGAGTTTTGGGATAGTGTGCCAGATATACTAAATAAGTGTAACCAGAATGAAAGAATTGTAATGTTGGGTGATTTTAATAGATGGGTAAGAGTAAAGCGTGATGGATATGACAGTGTTCTGAGAATGTACGGTGACGGCAGAGTAAATGAAAACGGAGAAAGTCTACTTGAATTATGTTTAGAGTGGAATCTTGTGGTAGCAACACAATGTTTAACCATAAAAGGATCCACTTGTACACAAGACAAAAAGGACACGCCAGATCAATTTTTGATTATTTGATTATTTGAAATAAATAACCATTACCGGCTTAAGCAATCTGAAATTTCAAAATTGGAGGTAACGGCAAAATTTATAAGTTGGTAAGACCGTGTCATTTGTCATTTAGGCTCAAGTAAATTACAAGGCGTTGAAAAAATTTGGTATCGTAGCTTACCTATACGCATTATTCCTTGGTCAGAAAGGAAAATAATGTTATTAAAACATTATAGTTCCAAAAGAAATGTCCACGCTTATACAGTGTTATTCACGTCAAATGACACGCAATACAGGTCTATAACGAATACAATTTAAAATTATTTTCGTAATATACAGGGTAGGTATTCCAAAATATGGAAATATTTCGAATCTTGTAAATTATTATATTCTTAATGGTTGTTTAACTTTTTTATATCAAATTCAATCTAAAAACTAGTAATGGTGTAACGGGAATTTTTTTCTTGGTCAAAATCATCAGGCCAATTCTGGTATTTGGATTAATTTGTTTAGCTGTAAAAGCCGGTCCTGGCATATATGTTTAGTTTTTAGTGGGTCGATAAACGAACATTATGCTGATAAGCAAATTTTTAAATAGTATAAAATTCCCGGTTTCGTTCAAAACGGCTATAACTTAATATAGTGTGTATCAGCCAAACGGAATAAATTCGAAAATGAATAAACGGGAACTTGTTCAAAAAATCACTCGGAAACGTCAATTGGTATATTTAGAAGGGCATTTTTTTCAATAAATACTTTCTATGCAGGATGTCATGTAAAACGGCCACACCCTATTATTCAAGTTTTGGATTCTTTAGAAAATTCTAGATATATTTCCTGTGCAATGTCCTATACCCATCTTTAACTGTTTCAGAAAAATTAAGTGTTCAGATTTATTGCAAAAATTAACATTAAAAAGAGAAAATCATTTATTACTGAAAACACACTCAAAAACTAAGTAATAGGTACTGTTTATTTCTTGATTATATAAAATATGAAAAAAAACAATAATGTCAATAAAGAAGATGTTCAAAATGCTCGCTGCGAACGTCTTGGCAGCATCCTAATCTTAAATAAAAATTTCTTCTGGCGTTGCTCAACATAGCAGGCGTGACCGTTCTAATCGCAAACGTTATTCGTCTTCTTAAGTTAGCTAAGTCAAGAGGTTTAGTTTACAAGCTTTTGACACATCCCCATAAGAAGAAGTCTAATAACGTCAGACCAGGAGATCGTGCTGGCCATTCCATCGATCCTTGCCTCCCTATCTACCGATTTGGAAATATTCGGTTAAGGTACTACTGGACATAGATTTGGTAATGGGGCGGTACTCCATCTTGCTTAAACCATATCGCCAGACAACTAGAAGTATGTGGGTTTTCCTCAAACTTAAGCATAATATCCAATTTGGTATCACTTATTGCATTGGCAGCTGCTTTTTTTATCTGCCTTATATGTCCAAGCTCACAAAACTGCTTTTCTATTTTATTATTTGGGATATAGACAGCAAATTTGAAAATTTTTAATAAAATAAGCGATTAACTTTCATTTGTGTCCGTGTCCGTTTTTGAAAGAGAAGAAAGCATGACAAAATGTGGGGTTTCGATTGAGGGAGAAAGAGTGGAACAAGTTAATGAACTTGTGTACTTGGGTTCAAAATTTACTAGAGATAGAAAGTATGACAGTGACATTTAGCGAAGGGTGTTGGCAGGAAAACAAATGAATGGGGCACTGCATAGCTTTATGAATAGCCAGAAAGTGTCAAAAAAGGCACGTCTGGGGTGCATAGAGGTGTGTTGGTTCCTACACTTATGTATGGTAGTAAATGTTGGGTTTGGCAGAAGAAGCATGAAAATAGGATTAATGCTGCGGAGATGAGTAGTTTGAGAAGTATAGCCGGAGTGACTTGGTTGGATAAAGTTAAGAATAGTGAGATAAGAAAACGCTGTGGTGTAAAAGAAGATGTGGTCACAAAGATAGATAAAAGAATGCTTAGATGGTTTGGACACGTAGAAAGGATGGATGAAGGAAGATTGACGAAACAAATTTATAAGGCGAGTGTGAATGGGCAAATCGGTAGAGGTCGACCTCGAAGAACATATCTCGATCAGATCAACATTGTTTTGAAGAAAGGCCAGGTCAAGAGTACCAACAACCGAAGAGCATGTATGAGAGCACTGATGAAAGTAGAGGAAGCAAAAGATGTGTGTACGAACCGTAGCAAGTGGAAGGAAGTGGTCTCTGCCTACCCCTATGGGAAAAAGGCGTGACTTTATGTATGTATGTATGTGTTATATCTATAACCAATCATCTGTAGAATTGTTATTCTGTGCATTTATGTGAAATAAACCATTTTTCCTATATGCAGTTAACGAAATTCGAATGAACAACACTGACAAATACTATTATGCAGTCAGACAACAATTTGCTAAGGCCAGGCGTTTTACCCGAAAGTAAACAAAATTTTGTATAGGTTTTTTTATTTCATAAAAAGGAACGCTGAAATGGTTTCTGCTACTTTCTCATCATTGAGACCTAACTGGGAAATAAGTACTGAATGTGCTGTAGCGAATTTCTGTAATCAAATGATTTTCTTTATTTAATGTTAATTTTTGCAATAAATCTGAAAACACTTAATATTTCCGAAACAGTTAAAGATGGGTAAAAAATAGGACATTGCACATAAAATTTATCTAGAATTTTCTGAGAAATATAAAAATTAAATAAAGTAAAGGGTGTCGCATAACTCTATAAACAGCCAGAACGTGTCAAAAAAATGCACGTCTGGCTGTGAATAGAGGAGTGCTGGTTCCTACACTTATGTACTGTAGTAAATGTTGGGTTTGGCAAAAAAAGCATGAAAATAGAATTAATGCTGCGGAGATGAGTAGTCTGAGAAGTATAGCAGTATATGCAAATAAAGTGTCAGGCAAAAGCTTATTGTATGACATTAGTGTGTGCCAATTAGCATCAGCGCATCAGTTCGTGTATGTCAAATATTAATTTTTTTCCATTGAGGTGTGCATGATTTTATAAAAATGGACAAAATTCAGATAAGAGGTGCAATAAAGTACCTCTGTAAAAAGGGGCTGTCGGAACATGGTAGAAGTATTGGGTGACTCTGTCCCTTCGTACCAGGTAATCAAGAACTGGTTATGGGATTTTAAACTGAAAAAAGAGTCCTGTCAACATGCACCAAGAGCAGGAGCCCCCAAAACTATGGTGACAAAGACAATGTGAATTTAGTCCATGACATGGACAGTCAAGGGTATAGCAGAGACATGTACGTTTTCTGTTGGAAGCGTTGAAAAATTTTTACATCAGGAATTGGGTTTTAAAAAACTCTCTGCAAGTTGGGTTTCACTAATGCTGACTGCAAACCAGAAGCATGTACGCCAGGTTGCAGTGGAGACAAATTTAGAGATCATTAATAGGAATCCCGATGAATTTAAGCAAACATTTTTTACGGTCGACGAAACATGGGTTCATCACTTTGATCCAAAATTCAAAAAACAAATTATGGAATGGGAGCATGGGGGTTTCCCCTCCCACTCGAAAATTTCGTGTTGTCCCATCAGCTGGTAAGATTATGGCTACAGTTTTTTTGGGATTTTGCAGGTGTTATTTTCGTGGATTATTTACCGCGTGGGCGCACCATAGCAGGTGAATATTATGCGAATTTAATACCAAAAGTACGCGAAGCGATCAGAAAAAAATAAAGAGAAAAATTGAGTCGAGGTGTGCTCTTCCACCAAATAACACTCCGGCCCACAAAAGTTGTTTTGCAATGGCTGCCATTCACAATGCGGGATTTGAACAACGCCCCTTATTATCCAGATTTGGCCCCCAGCGACTACCATCTATTCCCATAATTAAAAGAACATCTTCGTGGAATCCGCTTTGCTGATGATAACAAAGTGATGCCAGCGGTAGATGAATGACTGAAGGCTCAAAGTTTTGAAGTTTTTCAAATGGGTTTGAAACACTTTATATACCAAGTGTATAAACGTTGCAGGTGACTATGTTGAAAAATAAATTAGTTTCATTCTTCTCATATGTTTGCTTCTATGTTAGGGATAACAATTCGTAAACTATCCTCGTATATGTTTGTATGTATGTATTGCATTTGAAATAAGAAAATTGGTATTGGCCGCTGTTACATGACACACCCTGTATAGAAACCTTTTATTGAAAAAAAATACGCTTCTAAAAATACCAATCGACATGTGCGACATGCCCTTTATTCATAATTGAATTTACTCCATTTGGCTAATACACACTGTATATGTGCACTCTTTGTTTGTAGTTAAGTTGAAAATATAATTGGCGAGTTTTGTTAAATTACTAAATTTTCTTAAATATGTATTTGTTAAATTATTGTAAAGTTTTTTAAAAAAAAGATGTATTTCAAAATATTTTAAGTTCAGCCTTTTCTCTAAAAAAGTTACTGTATTCTTTGGTTTCCTTAGACTTCTTGGGATGTGTATCTCGTTTAATTTTTTTAATCACATATTTCCATATTATGGAAAATGGAAAGCCTCCGTAGTTAATGTCTCGATTGATTTTTTATTTCTTTTTCTTTCTTTGTATAGTTACCAATAACAGACTAACAAGAACGAATTGACTGACGAGAGCGAGTAACAGACTGGCGAGTCATAGACTGCAGAATAAGATACCAAAAGGAATTAGAGACTCATGAATGAGAGCTGGAGAGCTAGAAACCTAGAAGAAATTGACTAGTGGATTGGCTTTCAACGGGATGGCCCCTATTAATACAAGAGCTACTAGTTGAACGAGGTGTTGATTGATAAGCACTGTTAATGGTTCCGTATAGATAGGTTTTATTCATTATTTTTAGTAAATTTATTATTAAAAATTACCTGGCGCTTAACGACATTTTAGTTTTAGTAAATGAGTTAGTTTATTCAGATATTTTTATTTAATTGAGAAGTCAAGATCTCTTTCCTGAGATAGAGTCTGTAGTTTTTTTGTGTCATCATTTTTAGTATCTACTTTTTCCTAAAAGAAAGTAGTAGCGGAACAATGAATTGAATTTTATGTAACATTTGTGGTCAAAAATTATCACTAAATTATTGGTACTTTCAAACGATTATAAATTTTTAATTCAAATGAAACACCCTGTTGCCTACAGTGTTTCTCTGCAAATAAAACTAAATTAAAAAATAAAAAAAATAAAAGTTCCGGAATAATTAAAAATAAAGGAATGCTCAAACTAACTGATGAAAAAATACCTGGCAATGTTTCAAATAACATTTCTATTTTAATTCATTTTAACTCGCTACTTATTGTTATTTTGCATTTACGAAGATATCGTTTTATATAGACATGTGGAAGGTAATCGACGGAGTGAGCAACACTCATTAATCTAAGGTTAAAAACAGTGGAGCGGCGAGCAGAGCGTCAAAAACAAATACAAGCCGATATACGGGACCATGTAATGTAAATAACTATTACAGTTCGATTACTCTTCATATAATGACTTGAAAACTTGAAAAATGTCGTTGCCATTAAGTTTGAATTTAAAAATTAATTTTTAATGCCATATATATATATATATATATATATATATATATATATATATATATATATATATATATATATATATATATATATATATATATATATATATCGCGTTAAAACGTGCGTCGGCGTCTTGCGATTTCTAATCTCCATTCCTCTCTATTCGTCCACATGTCCTCTCTCAGATCTCTCTCTTCCATCTCTTTTTGTATGCCTTCTCTCCAGCTCTTTCGTGGTCTTCCTCTTCTTCTTCTTCCTCTGGGGTTCCACTGTAATATTTTCTTTGGGATTCTGTCTGGTGGCATTCTTTGAACATGCCCGTACCATATCAACTGTTTAGTTCTTATTTCGTCTGTGATGTCGTGCTGTACTCCCATTATTTGTTTTATCCTCTCATTTGTAACTCTTTCTAGTCTTGATTTCCCCGCTGCTCGTCTCCAGTAATCCATTTCTGTGGCTCTAATTTTTCTTTCGATCTTTTCTTTCAAAGGCCATACTTCGCAACCGTACATTATTATGCTCTTCACTATCGTGTCGTAAATTCTTTTTTTGTTGTTGTTGCTTATTGTTCTATCCCACAGTACTCCGTTTAACATTGATATTGCTCTTCTTCCTTTCATATTTCTGTCCAATATTGCTTCTTCGAGTGTCCCATCCTTTGATATTCTCATTCCTAAGTAATTGTAAGCTGACGTGTGTTTGATTTTTTGTCCATTTGATAATTGTAAGTCCTGTTGCACTCCCCCAATACACATATATTCCGTTTTTTCTACATTAACCTCTAGTCCCCAAATTTTATATTCTTCTATAAGTTTTCGTGTCATATACTCTGTGTCGTCTATGTCTTGGCCGACTATAATTTGATCGTCTGCGAATGAGAGTGTGTATAATGTTGTGTCCTCATCTAAAGGTATGCCCATGTTTTGGCATTTCCGTTTCCAATTCGCTAGTGCCCGTTCCAAATATATTTTAAATAATGTTGGTGACAAGCAACACCCTTGTTTCAGCCCTTTTGTGATATTAAACCCTGTTGTTAGGTTTTGTCCAACTTTAATTCTTGATTTGGTTTTATTGTATAATGACTTTACTCCTTTTATCAGTTCAATATTAATGTTGGAAGTTTCCAGAGTTTCCCAAAGTTTAATTAAGGGTACGCTGTCGTATGCTTTCTTTAGGTCAACGTACAGTATATGGATCTCTTGATTGAATGCTAGTTTTTTTTCTATAATTTGTGTTAGTGAGAACAGATGGTCAATCGTTGATCTTCCCGCTCTAAATCCGGCTTGCTCTTCTGCTTCCATTTCTGTGTATTCCCTTTCGATTCTGTTTTTTAAGATCTTGCCATATATTCTACTGATTGTGTTTGTTACGGCAATTCCTCGATAATTGTCGCATTTGCTTTTGTCCCCCTTTTTGTGTATTGTTGACATATGTGATATTTTCCATTCTTCTGGGACTTCGGACTGATTAATACACCTTTGAAATAGATCTTGCAGCATTTTATATAATTTATCTGTTCCGTATTTAAATAATTCTCCTACAATATTTCCTGGACCCGGGGCTTTGTTATTTTTTAAGGATTTACATACTTCCTTCACTTCTTTTGTATTAATTCTAATAGGGGATCCTTGCGTATTAATTCTATCATTCATATATTCTGTGTTCTTAAATTCTTCTCTGTCTTCAGTTAATATTTTTTCGAAGTATTGTTGCCAATTTTGTGCTGTTATTGGTGAGATTATGTCCTTGGTATTATCTTTCCTCATGTTTTTTAGTATTCTCCAGCTTTCTGTACTTCTTCTACCTCCCAGATACGTATTTATTCTAGAACATGTTCTTTCCCATTTCTCATTCTTTTTTCTGCAAACTAATTTTCTAACTCTCGCTTGTGCTTCTTTAAATTTTATTTTGTCTTCTATAGTTTTTGAGCTTAGGTATTTTTGGTATTTCTTTCTTTTTTTCGTTTATTTCTATTTCTATTTCTTGGTCCCACCAATACGGTTTTCTTTTGTCTTTTATATTTGCCTTTTGACCTAGTGCTTCTTCTGCTGCCGAATGCATACATTTTTTAATATGTTTATATTGTTCTTCTATACTGCTAAATTTTGTTGTCTCTATTTTCATGTCCAATCTGTTCTGATATAATTTTCTAATGCTTTCCTGGTCTAGATTTTCTATGTTGTATCTAATTTCCGTTAGTTCTTCTTTTACGTCTTGCTCTTAATGCCAATGTGCATATAAAAAGAGATACATGATTCCGAATTATTAGGAAATAGTATGATTTAAAGTTCAGTGGCTATTATAAATTTAATACCAATTGTACAAAAAACATTAAAAATAATAGTATACGAACAGCTTAATAGTTTTTTTATCTTGTTTTCTTTGTATCATGAGGTTCATTCGGGTTTCAATTTCAGAACAGTTCAGGAACTGCGCAGAACTCATGCGCACTCGTTTCGTTTTAGAACTGTTTGAGAACAGTTCACATTTTAGGAAAACCCGAACGCGATAATGATCCAAATGAATGACAAAATCAAAATGTAGTGTTTTATTGAATTATATGAAAAAACTACATTTTAATTATGAATTACACAATAAAAAAATATTGGAAGATTACCAAATACATTAAAATTACGAATTTTATGCTGAATTTAGCACTATTCATACAGGGCGTTACTTACACCATGTTACAACATATCTTTTTTGCCTAATGAGTTATGGCTAAAATGACTAAAAAATCTAAAAGGCAGTTCAATTTTGAATAAAAAGGGTACTCCTGTTTATTTCTTGTAACTCTATCAGTTTTTGAGTTATTTGCATTTTAAACATTCAGCGTAAAAACTCCTAAGCCACCGTTATTACATTGACTTTTTTTCAAGTAAACTTGTGTCAGTTTTTCGTGTAAAGAAATATTTAAAAATTTTACTGTCACTAAGAGTGTATTATATTTAGTAAAATAAGAAAATGCCACGACATACTAATTTTTCCAACAGTGAAATGCTCAGTCAAATTATAGTGGACTTGGTGCAGCCAGAAGGTATTTAGAATCATACCCAAATCTAAGACAACCCAATCACAAACTGTTCAGACGTATTTATACCCGCTTAGGCAAAACAGTGTGTTTTAGTCCTAAAACCTTAAATGGTGCTCCAAAAAATATCAACGACGATGATGAAGAAGAGGTTTTAGTTCGTATTTCGAAAAATCCAGATATCAGTACTCGTCAGTTAAGTGCGGCAACAGGAAGAAGCCATTCGTCTATCTGGAGAATTTTAAAGAAAGAGAATCTCTTCCATATCACTATACTCCTGTCCAAAATTTGCTACCTCAAGATTTACCAGTTCGCCTACAGTTTGCTCAATTTATGCTAGATAAACAAAACGAAAACCAGGATTTTCTTAATTACCTCCTTTTCACCGATGAGGCGACGTTTACTAGACGAGGTCTTTTTAATTGAAAAAAAAATCATTTGTGGGACTCCAAAAATCCACATGCTCTAAAGGAACATTTTCAGCATGAATTCAAGGTAAATATTTGGTGTGGTGTGATATCTGGTTTTTTTATTGGTTCTTTTAAACTTCCTACTAATCTGAACGGGCCCCTCTATTTAAACTTCCTTGAACAACAGTTAAACACACTACTAGAAGATGTACCACTAGCCATAAGGTGGAACAGGTTGTTTATGCAAGACGGAGCGCCGCCACATTTTTCTCTGCCAGTACGGCAATACCTGAATGAACATTTTCCTCACCGGTGGATTGGGTGTGGCAGTAAATTTGTTTGGCCACCTAGAAGTCCAGATTTAAACCCTCTAGACTTCTCAATATGGTCACAAATGAAGGATATGGTTTACAAAAATACAATTAATTCCATCGAAGAATTGCGACAGAAAATTCAAGAAGCTGCTAATATTATTGAAAATAATCGACAAATGTTATTTAATATTCAAAGATCTTTAAGGAGACGCCTTACAAAGTGTATTAAAGTGGAAAGCGGGCATTTTGAGCTTTTACTTTGAATTTTTCTTTTATTACTGTTACTGATTGTTATTTGTTGTCTTTACTGTTTTTACCCCGCATAGTAGTAATTTAAAGGAATAAATTCATTTCACAATAAACAAAATTTATTGAATGTTTAAAATGCAAATAACTTAAAAACTGATAGAGTTACATGAAATAAACAGGAGTACCTTTTTTATTCAAAATTGAACTGCTTTTTAGATTTTCTAATCATTTTAGCCATAACTCATTAGGCAAAAAAGGTATGTTGTAATTTACCTAAGTAATAGGGTGTAACTAACGCCCTGTATAAATAGCAGCATAAAATTCGTAATTTTCATGCCAAAAAACATAGATTTGCCAACTTTCAAGACGATGCTGCTTAAAATCACAAAATTATTAAGACATTTCAAATTAAAATTCCAACTTTGCAACATTTGTATAAGACATGTTGACATGTTAGGTGTTTTGGTGTGTAGTATCTTCAGTTCAGAGATTACCCATTATTAATGAATCACCCTGTATACGGAGCAGTTTTTTAGTCTTTTTGGCGGATATACCCACCTGTGGTTATATTTTTATTTCAATTCTAGTAAGTGATTTTTTTAAATTTAATATTTTTACTAATTAATACTATTTTAATTACTGTGCATGTTTACACTTTTATACGTACATACATCAAATAGTCACGCCTTTTTCCCGGAGCGGTAGGCAGAGACCACTTCCTTCTACTTGCTACGGTTCTTGCACACATCTTTTGCTTCCTCTACATTCATCAGTGTTCTCATGCATGCTCGTCGGTTGTTGGTACTCTTGACCTGGCCTTTCTTCAAAACAATGTTGATCTGAGAGATATGTTCGTCAATCTTCCTTCATCCATCCTTTCTACGTGTCCAAACCATCTAAGCATTCCTTTATCTATCTTTGTAACCACATCTTATTTTACACTTTTATATTTTACTTATTAACCCTTAAATTAATAATAATCACAAAAAAAAGTAAACATAGACAACGAGAATTTCTACCAACAAACTTCACTTATCAGAATTACGGTGGTTTACTTTTGCGATAACTATCTTGTGTGCTTTTGGTTAAAATGGTCCGTAACCACTATTTACGTCGTTATACGGTAATACCGTTAGCGCTTGCGATATCTCTCTACTATAAGAATTTGGACGTTCGATAGTTTTGACGTACGGCGTCATTCCATTATTGGGCTGTGCCTCGAGCCATACAGATTGGATGGGATGTACGGTGAAGTCGCCGTTCCTCTCTATAATGCCATTCACAGTTTGTTCTCGATCCGATTTCGGTTTGGTAAAGTCGTATCATGTTCACATTATTCAATCTGAC
The DNA here is from genome assembly GCA_950111635.1 of Agelastica alni. NCBI lineage: Eukaryota > Metazoa > Arthropoda > Insecta > Coleoptera > Chrysomelidae > Agelastica > Agelastica alni. Next base: position 13,413,549 of record OX467716.1, read on the forward strand.
TCAGTTCATGATTCAGACTTGAATCGTCTAGTCGGATGTATTTGGCTCGTAAATAATTAATAACATTGGAAAATTATTGTAATATTTGCGGTCATTGAACTATGTTCTTAATGAAAATAACAATAATTTATTAAATTTACGTCATTCACAATTGTACTATATATTCAGTTATTTCTTCCATAAAGTTGTAACTGTGTGTAGTTGTAATAAGATATCTACATAAATATTATTTTCAAAAAATCAATTATTTATATATAATAACCCTTTTCGAAAGTCCACATTTGTTTAGTTATTTCTATTACTCAGGATTACTTTAACTAAAATATAATTCATATACAATTAAAATTTAATTAAAAGTCCGAAACAAAAGAGCATTCACGCTATCGATACATGTCGTGACAAGTTCGATCTCGCTCCAACAAAATATTCTTCGAGACTGATCGTGATTAGAATGGGATTCGAGCAAAACTTGACTGTTACGGATAGTATTTTTTTTTTTTTATGAAAAAAGTCGCAAAAAGGGTAGACCTATCGTGTGGGCCGCGGACGGCCCGCACTGCGACTATAAGAAGGAAAAGGGATTATAGAAAGGAAATGATTGTGGACACGCTTTTTAAAAAGTTGCAGGTCATAGTTCTCTGGAAAAACTGATTTTGGAAGCTTATTCCATTCCGTAGCAGCCCTGTAAAAAAAGGATTCTTGATGAAGATTGGTCCTTGTAGTGTCAATCTTGAGAGTAAATGGGTGAGACTGATCAGCGTGCCGAGTTCTTCGGCCGAATGTGGCTAATGGTGGTACAAGAGTTTTTATTTCTCTGGAGCATCTGCCATAGAAATATCTGTAGAGCAATTCTGCAACTCTTCTTCTATGTTCTAGAAGGTGAAGTGTATCTGTGAGAGTTGAGCTGTTTATCAAGCGAATGGTTCTTTTCTGAATGGAATCTAGAAGACGAAGATAATGCCTTGGTGCTGAACCCCAAATGTGCGAGTTATACTCCAGTAGAGGTCGGATTTGAGCCTTGTACGTCGTCAACAGTTGATCAGGAGTAAAAAACTTTCTGGCTTTCCACAGAAAACCTAGCCTCTGGCTTGCCGACTTTGCGATGTTAGCAACATGGTCATGCCAGGACATATTATTGGACACCGTGACTCCCAAAATTGAGATGGAGGGACTTGGTTCAAGGGTATTTCCGGACATTGTGATGGGATGATTTGAGGAATTCACTTTCTTGGAAAACGTGGCACTTTGTGTTTTTTGGGCGTTGAACTGAACAAAATTGTTGGTTCCCCACTCGACGATTGCTTTAAGATCCCTATTGATGGAATCAACCTGTTCCTGCCTGAGTCTATTTGTATCATTCACCGAAAGTGATCGATAGGATGTGAAAGTTGAGACAAGTGTGCTATCGTCTGTGAAACTGTAAATGGGGTTCGTGGTGGTTTTCAAGAGGTCGTTGATGTGTAAAAGAAATAAGGTGGGGGACAGGATGGAACCCTGGGGGACCCCGGCATTAGTTTTAAACGCATCAGAAGAAATACCGTCAACTGCCACATGTAAGGAGCGATCTTGCATGAAGCTCAAGAGCCATTGGCGCAGTTTGGTTGGGAGACCGTAGGCATATAATTTACTTAACAATGCCTGGTGCCAAACGCGGTCAAAGGCTTTAGATATATCCAAGGCTATTGCACGGGATTCACCAGAGCTGAGTGACATAAGCCAGCAAATCTCCATTAGACCAAAGTTGTCGAAATCCATATTGTCTGTCATGGATTATCTCAAATTTCTCCAGATATTTGATAAGTTCTGTGTTAATCGCTTTTTACATAACTTTGGATATGACTGAGAGCAATGCAATAGGGCGATAATTTGCAGGAATAGTCTTCTTTCCTTTTTTCGGAATCGGTTGGACTTTAGCGTTTTTCCACATGGACGGAAATACTCCTTTGCTGTATGATAACTTGAAGAGTCTACAGAGAACTGGGGTGAGCTCTTGAGCACAGGTCTTCATGACTATTGTCGGAATTCCATCTGGTCCTACTGCCTTATTAGAGTCAAGATTTCGTAGGATTTTCCTGATAAAGCGATGGCTGATAGTGACCTCAGGCATTGATGCGTTTATTCTAGGTATCGTTGGGGGTTGTTTTCCGTTGGTATCGAGGGTTGAGTTAGAGCTGAATATTTCGGCCAGCAGATCCGCTTTTTCTTTGGAAGATACGGCTGTCGTGCCGTCGGACCTCTCGAGTGGTGGTAAAGAAGAAGTTGTGAAATTCTTATTTATGGCTTTAGCCAAAGACCAGAAGGTCTTTGATCCAGGGGGGGCATTAACAAGCTTGTTGCATATTCTCGTGTTGTAGGATTCTTTGGCAAGATCGATCGTTCTTTTGCAGGCGTTCCTCGCGTGGACAAAGGCTTTTCGGTTGGCAATTGTCGGGACTTCGCACCAGAGTCGATGTGCTTGATCTTTATCACGCACCGCACGGTTGCTTTCTTGGTTTAACCAGGGTTTGGGGTTGAAAATCCGTCTTGTACCATGAGGAATGTATGAGTCCATACCTAGCCTTATGATTTCGGTTACAGATTCTGCACATGTTAATGGGTCTTGTGAGCGAAAGCAGACATCTTTCCATGGAAATGATACGTAAAAGTCCCTCAGTTCATTCCATTTCGCTGATCTATAATGCCAGACAATAGAGGTACCAGGCGTGATTTTGGGCGGGGTTGTTTGTTTGGACGTGGCTGAGATGAGTTTATGATCAGATTTACCGAGCGGAGCGGTTATAGAGACTCGGTACTGGTCGGGATGTGTCGTAAAGAAAAGATCGAGAATGTTGGTTTGGTGATTAGGGTTATCGGGTATGCGGGTAGATTTTTCAACTAGCTGGGTCACGTTGTGGCTTATCGCAAAGTTCTCAGCTTCTAGACCGGCGTTGTCGGTGCGGTTGGATCTCAGCCAGTTCGCGTTGTGAACATTGAAATCACCCAAAAATATAACCTCTGTGTTGGGGTCGTTAGTTTGCAACAGCTCCAGCGTGTCGGAAAGATGTTGAAAGAGGTTGACGTAAGGTGGGTTCGTAGGAGAAAGATACAGGCAGCAGAGAAATTTTGTTGATTTTTGTAAGGTTAACTTGAACCACATGACCTCTAGGCGGTCCTTTGGTTCTAAGTTCTCCTGTCTACAACAGGAAATATCACTGCGAGTGTAAACACAAAGGCCGGTCTTAAATTTGAATCTTGTTTCGAGTTCGAACCCGGGACACAAAAGATGCGTATTGTTGGAGGAGGGTTTAATTTGTGTCTCTGTCAGAGCCAGTAAATGAGGCCTGTTAGTTTGCAGGTGGTGGTGTACTAAATTAATGTTAGAGTTCAGGCCTCGAATGTTGCAATTCTAAAGTTGCTTTTTGGGGAATTATCAGCAACCGCAGTTGGAACATGTTTTTGTTGGACTTTTCATGATTTGGTTTAATGGTTTGATTTAAAAGAGAAATATGAAGAAAGAAAAAAAAAAAAGGGCACAAGTAAGAGGAAGAAAAAAACAAAAATAAATAAAAAGGGGAGCAGATATGTGGACTAGCTTCTACAGAAATTTCTGCATCCAGGACGGTCAGTTGACCTCGATGGACTGTGGCCTCGGCAATGCCCCCCGAATACACGAGCTCGGATCCCCTCCAGTCACGAACTGGCAGAACAGGAGTATCGGGATTATACACCAATTGATGTGGCAGCCTCCCAGAGCGTTACCAATGGGTTGGGGCTACTGTACTACTTGGCGGCCAGCCTGCGGAACTGTTTCAATGCTGTACCCTCAGCCCCAGAGAGGCCTGACTGATGCCTGGATGCTTCCATTCGAATATAAACCAGAACACATTTCACCCGAGCGACCGGAAACTCTGACCAAGTGCCGAAACATGACTAGTCATTTCACGGCACCTATAATCAGAGCGGTGGTGTTTCACCGGGCGATGGAGGGTGAACCATCTACCACCTCAAGTATGAATACACACATATATTTTTTACTTAATAATTTTTTATCAAACCGAGATTGGACCAAGAACAAACTGGGAATGGCATTATAGTGAGGATCGGGCCTTAACGGTCGTTCCGTTACTCATATCTAGCTGTTTGAATGTGTAAGATATATTTAGATTCGCCCCCGTAGTCGACGAGAGTACGTCTGGAAGCCAGATATCTTGGAAAAGGGACAAGAAAGAGGCTGGCGGCAGTCTTGATCAAGGGACGACAATAAATAGACGCATTTTTGTTATCGAGGGATAGTTTGAATACGCTTTACGATAAATTTAGTTTTTTAGTAGAATACGTTTTTATTATTTTTTACAAGCAGCGGTGGGATTGTGAACATTTTACTATTTTTTTTTATTTATTATTTTGAAAGAAAAAAAAAGAGTATTGATAAAAATGGGAAAACGGAAAAGTCTAATCGTGGACGTGAAGAAAGACGTCGCCGCCGACAAAGTAGTAGTAGTTCAAGTACTACCCAAGTTTTTCGAGTTCAGATAGTAGTAGATCATCATCGATAAATTTAAAACGTGAGGTGAAACGTTTGAAAAAAAAAGAAAGAAAGTGACATTAAAAACAGAACTGTTTGTGAAGAGCGCATTGGTGATGAGAGTTTGGTGCCAATTTTTGACCCTTCGCGTGATGATATTACGGCCGAAGAGTGAGTCCGGAAGGTTGAAACTTTGGCTAGTCGATACAAATGGGATGATCACTCTGTTGTTTGACTGATTTTAAACTGTCTTGGGGAAATGCCTGACGTTTGCATTCAGGTTAAAACCAGTAGGACAGAAATCAGAAATAGCGTGCTGGACCAGTTTCGTAAGTATGATCCATTTGCTAATTTATTAAAAGACGCACCTAATTATGAAACAAGGGTAGGTCAGAAATTACAATGGAGTTGTTACACTCATATTAGATTTTTTACGGACAGATATTGTCACAATGGAGTTGTTACGCTCATATTCGATTTTTTACGGACAGATATTGTCACAATGGAGTTGTTACGCTCATATTCGATTTTTACGGACAGATATTGTTAAAACATTTTAGTATTACGGTATTTTTTTGTTGATGTAGTTGTAAATATAGTGGGACAGATATTGTCAAAACATTTTAGTATTACGGTATTTTATTTTTTTTGTTGTAGTTGTAAATATAGTGGGACAGTTATTGTCACAATGGAGTTGTTACGCTTATATTCGATTTTTACGGACAGATATTGTCACAATGGAGCTGTTACGCTCATATTTGATTTTTACGGATAGATATTGTCACAATGGAGTTGTTACACTCATATTCGATTTTTACGGACAGATATTGTCACAATGGAGTTGTTACGCTCACACTTAATTCATTAAGAACAGATATTGTCATGTGTAAATTATTTCTAGGTATTGTTTATTCCTTAAAAAACAGATAATTCTATTTTCAACAGCGATAGGTCTGAGGACAAACCTCTAATGCAGGATGGCCGAGTGTAAGATATATTTGGATTCGCCCCCATAGTCGACGAGAGTACATCTGGAAGCCAGATATCTAAGAAAAGGGACAAGAAAGAGGCTGGCGACAGTCTTGGTCAAGGGACGACAATAAATAGACGCATTTTTGTTTTCGAGGGATAGTTTAAATACGCTTTACGGTAAATATAGTTTTTGAGTAGAATACGTTTTTATTATTTCTTACAAGTGAGTGTATTAAATTCATACGAAAAATAGCTGATTTTGAAATTCTAAAACCTTAGAAATTTATAAGGATAGGAACATAATGATTTTTGATTTCGCTCCATTTATGTTATGAAATAAATTGTTATTAGTCAAGGACTCTATGACGACTGGTAGACGGCGGCCGTGTCGTCTTATGTGAAAGGACAAGCAATTCTCTCCGTACGGAGCATTAACCGTACCTCAAAACCATCGAACGTCCAAATTCTTAAGGTAGGTTCATATCTATAAATATTTACGTCGTGCGTTGTATTTTGAAATACATATTAGCGGCGTAAATTAAATTTTGCCGGTGGAATTTAGTCGTGCGTTGAATGTTGTAATTCATTTGTGTGATTGACAGACAGCGATGATGTTAGTTATCTATTTTCAAAATGAAGGTGATAATGGAATGAATTAACCGAGGAAACAAACTCTACATTAGTACATTAGTACGTTAGTTGTTCGCCACAAATCTCTTTGAGGTCGGACCAAAAATCGACAGGTGACGGATAACGGTCGTTGTATGCCACGAAAATATTTGCGCGCATTTGCATGCGACGAACCGTCCACATCTACATAATTTTTAGCACATGCGTGCAAATTTGTGACGAAACGGAAATATTTATAGATGTGGGTCTTTATAATGAAAGAAGCGTTTAACTTGATCTGTACGGCCAGGCTTTGACTTTTCAAGTCGACCGTGTAAATATGATTGCGTGTATTGTTTTTTCTTTGAGTATTTTTAAATTAACGAATTCAAGAATAAATATCGTAACAATATTTATGTGAAATGTCCTCTTATTACTTTATTTTCTGTTTCTGGGTTAAATATACAGTCAATTTTTGCAACTTTAGCCGAGCACGAAAGCACGAGTATTTTAAGAATACAATATACCTTAACAAGAAAAAGATAACTGATTTTCATGTTTTTCTTTATTTTTTGGTGAGTGTATTATGTCATTTCAAATGATCGTGTAAAATTAAAAGGTAACGATGAAAAACGTGTAAATGTAATGATCTTAGATAAGGAAATTTTTAGTCATTGGACCTGAATTATTGTTAGCGACCACTTCCGGTTAAATCAGTCGTAGTAGGATGAAACGTCAAAAACACATGACGGTTGATAGAAGGTAAACAAAGAAGTACGCGCGAAATTTTTAAGTGGGAATATGTAATCATGTAGAAGGAGGTTACAGGTGTGATTTAGTTTTAGTAGTTGCATGAGTACGTGGGTGTGCAGGTGTTTTTTGTTGCTGTTATATTTTTATATTTAAAATGATTCATTCATGTCTTGCTTATGGTGTCTATGTGAAACGTGCTCATCCCAAAGAATTTTAAACAATTCATTGAAACTATTTGCAAAATATTTCAATTCTTTTGATAGTAATTGTCGATCGACATTTGCAATTGATGCGAGAGATTTTTGTATATTTTATTAAAGTTTTTGGGTCCAAACAAGCGGCATCCTTCATTAAATCTTCGTTGCAGATGAATTTTTCCTTTATTTCACTAAAGCTGTGTTAATAATAATATGCAGCCAATAGCGTCACTTCGTCTTGGTATATCTCGTCGTGTTTCTTCGCTTTTTTAGAAATTCTTCGTAACGCCAACGTGGTTTGTATGTCGATATCAATGTTTTTTGCGTGCATTAAGTCTTAAACATCGGATGCAGCTTGCAGCTATAAAAACATTGTCAAAAGTATCTAAATGTCTTCGCAACTTCATATCTAAATTTTTGATGAGTCTCCAAGGTTTAAGATAATCTAATGTAGGGTTTGGAGATATTGGCTGGGGTTGATAGGACACACATTTTCTTGAATACGAAGGCTTTATGGAAAGTTTCAAATTTCAAAAAGGAATCCATCAATGCCTTCGCTTGGAACGAAACCTTTGGCTCGAACTATCTGCTCGAAAATATGGCACTTTTTATGGCAGTTTTTATTAACGCGACGTATGGAGTTTTCTCCATAATAGAGGTCAGGGCTTTGTATTTAGCCCACTATCTCGTTTTTCCGATATTCTGTAATCCTCTCAATTTGTCTTGTCCAGCTGTCAGTCCTGAAATTGTGTCCACCCATAAAGATGTGCGCTTAAATGATTCTGAATGAATACCCTGATAGATTCAAGATCCCAAATAAATTCTTTGCTTTAGTACAGCTTAACATCGCGCCTCTCCGCGCATATCAAAGCGTCTTCGTCCTTCAGTTTTGCTTGAAGACCATTATACCTGCCTGCAATATTTCCGGCGTCATCACATGATACGCTAATAAGATCTTGCAAATTTAAGCCTAACTGGGTTAATGCATTCCTTACAAGAGCTTGGTAATCATCTGTTGATTTTCGGACAGGAAACCATGCTGATCATCCGTTCTTGTGATCCCATTCTTAACATAGCGTACGCAAATTGCAGCCTGGTCAACAACGCCATCATCCTGACAAGAATTCAAATTGGGGCTAACAGATTTCGCTGCATGGTTTTCTAAACGGTTTCTTGTTTAACTTGACGTGCACATAAATTTATTAAATTGTGGTTAGTGGTTTTTGACAAAATGGTAACAAGCCTACCTCTACCCTTACATTTTTCTGAGTCTTTTCTTTTTTACTTTCAATAATTGCTTTGGATATGTGGGCCTTAAGAACTGAATCATACTTTCACAACAGGACAACAATCCGTGATTTTGGTTCTGGCCGTCGGCGATATCCGTTAGCGAATAAGGCCTCACTTTTCATGATAATCAATGCCTTGTTTAGATATATAGCTAAAAAGTATTACATCAATGACTATTTTCAGGACCAGACGTCTATTGGAAATCTCTTGCATATTCTTCCGCGTGAAACGTTGTTCCAAATGGCTCCTTTTTTTTGCTGTTAGTAAGGCTACCACGGCTAATTGATAACTGTGGCTTTCCTCGTGTTTGACGAGTTGCTCATAAATATGTTTTTTGGATGGAGTAACACCATCTATAATTGGATTTCCTTCTTCTTCTTTCTTCGTATCGTCAGACGCAAAACACATGCAGCCAGTACAAAATAGCTTAATTAATTCTAGAAAATAAAAAATTCAATTTCCATCAACAGGCCAACTGTTTTAATCGCCCGAAGGTTGGATAGGGTGGACAAACAAAAAACTTAATTTCTTAGCAGTCGTGGCATTTTTTCTTGGCGGTGCAAATTCAGAAAGTTTTTTAATTTCACTGTAATCGCCGTTTGTTAATTTAAGTGGCGCTATATAACGCTATCGCAGCTGCCATGGTCTGTTCTAAACTACTTGCATGCGAAAAAGAATCCAAGAATCCAAGAATCCATCAAATATTGATGATGATAATAATTATATATTCTAAAGCCATACACACTCACATTTTATTGAAATCGGTTGTGTGGTTTTGGAAATTTAAGAAAAATTCGCCCTTTTTTCTTGTGTACAATGGTAAGGGAGCCTTATTACAAAATTTCAGCTACCTAGGTCCAATGGATTGGGCTGGGCGTTGATGACAGCACTTTTAAGATTTCTAAAAAGTGTGCATTATCTAAAATATTTTGTATATCTGTAGCTTAAAATTTATAGTAACTGAAAATATATATAAAAAAACGTACTTTGGTCTAAAACAGATAATTTTGAAAGATTCCAATCGCTTTGATTAAGAATATAAAAAGGAATTAAAAAGTGAAACTACAGCCTGTCTTGCGGCATGCCCCGCAAGCTAGGCCCGTGGGGAATCCGTGCAGGCTAGGGCTCGGCTGGCAAACGCCACCTCAACTATATTGTCAGTCCGACGCTGTCTGGGATTGTACTTATGTTTTGGTTAATTTGAGAATGATTCCGAACTATCCTAAAACGGTGAAACAGTACCTGTGTATAATTGCGAACGACTCGGAACTAAAAGTTTGCACATTTCAGCCATTTCAGAAGAAGAGTTCGTGTGAATTAAACGGCCAAGTTTGTATTTGTTAATTTTTACTTTGTTTATGTTTAGTGCGAAATTCCGACAGAAAAAATCATTGTAAATTAAAAAAAAATGGAGGTGGAGTATCATTTTCTAATGGCAGTTTTTCCAGTACTTGAACATCACCAAAAAATGAATTGTATGCAGAAAGTATTATCCCTTCATACACTGTTGAGGAATTAAAAGTTCTTTTTAAAGTGCAAAAAGATGTGCTAACTAGTTTAGCAGAAGAACTGGAGCAAAGCGAACACTATTCCAAAAAAGACAGTGGATATTTGAGTAAGTGCATAAAAATGTATGTGGGTATTTTAGATTTCACATTGCATTAAGTACACTACATCTCATAATAGAAAATGTCAGAATTTTCCTCAGCAACAAATCTAAATAAATAATAACATGGCCTTTGGAAGGCTTTGCCCAAATGGGATTTCCTGTTGTGTTAAGAAATGTGGATGACAGCCACGTCTGAATCGACACCCCGAAAAAGGATAGTGAATCTTATTATAACAAAAAAAAGTATTTTTCTATACAGGTATGTGATGAAGAAACAAGAAGAGTTGAATAATTTATCGGACATGATTTTAGATTCAAGCAGTTTGTGATTCGAAGAGACGAATAAGGGATATTTTTATTGGATTCCCAGGGACGGTTCATGACTGCAGAGTTCTCCACAATTTTAGATTCAAGCAGTTTGTGATTCGAAGAGACGAATAAGGGATATTTTTATTGGATTCCCAGGGACGGTTCATGACTGCAGAGTTCTCCACAATTTTAGATTCAAGCAGTTTGTGATTCGAAGAGACGAATAAGGGATATTTTTATTGGATTCCCAGGGACGGTTCATGACTGCAGAGTTCTCCACAATTTTCCAATGTTTATGACCTTGCCTGAGAAGTGTCAAGAAAAAACCGGTGTGAAGTTAGCGGCCACTTTCCAGCGGCTGTTTTTATCTAGTGGCCAAACGACCAGTGGCGTCGGGTAAAATCAAAAATTCAAAAATCATTGAAAATTCAACTAAATTAAATGTTTTAATGATGAAAAAAACAGGATTTGATGCACTGGCTATTTTGTAGTGATAAGTGATGGCGATAAATTGCATTTATGGGTTGGTTTACAAAAGTCAGCGGTTTATGAAACTCAGTATTTAACCCCTAAGATATTTAGCCAAGTTGATATTTCATATCGATACTTTCACTGAACGAAAGAATATACTATGAGATCATTGATTTGAGGGCCGCCTAAGGGGTAGTTTATATTTATAGAAAATTGGAAAAATTCCCTTTAAAATGTTTGGCCAACTTGATTTTCGGTATAAATACTTCCAGTGAACAACATAATGATATTCCAAAAGATGATTGTTTTGGGTGCCGTTTAAGGGGTAGTTTATATTTACAGAAAATTAAAAAAAATCGTCTAAGACCCTCTAAAATATTTAGCCAACTTAATTTTCGGTATAGATACTTACAGTGAACAAAAAAATAATCCATTAAGAGATGATTAATTAGGGTGTCGCATAAGAAATAGTTTATATTTATATAAAATTTAAAAAAAATGTTTAACATCCTATAAAATGTTTAGCCAACTTAATTTTCGGTATAAATACTTACAGTAAACAAAAGAATAATTTTATATATTCTATATAAATATAAACCACCCCTTAGACGGCACCCAAATGAATCATCTTTTGGTATATCATTCTGTTGTCCACTGGAAGTATCTACCGATTAAGTTGGCTAAACATTTTAGAGGGTGTTAAACGATTTTTTTTAATTTTATATAAATATAAACTACCCCTTATACGGCCCCAAAATCAGTCATCTCGTGGTATATTATTGTTTTGTTCACTGTCAGAATCTATACCGAAAATTAAGATGGCTAAACATTTTGGAGGGTGTTAAACAATTTTTTTTAATTTTCTGTAATTAGACCAGGGGTGGCAAATACTTTTAAGCGCGGGCCAAAATGAAATTTTCAAAATGTCTCCCGGGCCGAAGGACTATACCGCGTTCGCTGTGCACACGCGAATGTTTTGGGTGGAGTTTTTTCCCTGTCCAAGAAATTTTTTTAAAAAAACACTAGTATCATTTTAAAGCATTTGGACAAAAAAATATGATAGTGATAATAAATTGTCTTATTTGGGTGTACATGCGAACAATTTGTGTCCAGTAAGTTATGTCACGTAATTTTTAAAGAAATATGATCCATTATATTTAATTAATGGTCATTAAATAAATCAGTTTATTAAAGATTTTATTTTGTTATTTATTTATATCTTAACGATACAAATTATTTTATATTGATACATAGTTATTACATTTTTATATATTTATATTGCATTTTGTAAATATAATAGTAAATAGAATTATAAAAAGACTAACATTAAACGTTAAAATAGAATAGAATAGTTAATGCGAAACGTGAAATCTCTAATGTTCATTTGATATTATTTCTTCAAAATTGGGATCCAAATAACTTGTAGCAATCCTTAAGGATGTTCGATGATTACATAGTAACAGTGAGTCTGGCATAAAATGTTGAAAAAACTGTTTTTGATGATCTAAAAAAGGACCATGATTTTTATAGATATTTTTTATTGCATCGTTTTTTGATAAAATCCTTTTTAAATATAGCTAAAATTAACACGGGTTCTTATGGAGATGTGTATGATTAAGTTATTCTAACGCAATACTTTTAACATTGAATATTAAAAAATGATTCGAGATTTCAAAGTTTGACTCGTTTGTCCAACGTAGTTTTTGTTGAAAGAACTGCAAGATATACATAAACTAAATTGCTTGTCATTGGTGCGCATTCTCTGTCTTTTAATTTTGTATATATTTATTTATCGTGAGGATATTTCTTTGTGATATTTTAATATTGTTACGATAATTTACTTCTCGGGTTCAATAATTCTCAACTCTCAGTACAGTAACTTACCAATTTTTATTCCAATATTTTTACACAATTAATTTTACTTTACAAATCACTTAGATATTCACTTTACAATTACTTTAAATACTTCACTTCGAACTAATTAAACTGTCTTCTTCGCGACCACTGTCCTTTTTATATTTCCAAATCCTCGTTCTAGAAGAATCGTCATCATTCGAAACTATTGGACCTTTTTCTAGAAAGTGCCAAAATAATCCTTTTATCATTTCGGAACCATTAAACGCAGTATTCTAGAATTTGCCGGTCTTTTCTTTTGTCCTAATCGCCGCGCCGGCATAATAAAGCAGTCCCCTAATTGTGATCGAGTCGCTGACGCCGACAGACACAAGGCCGACTCATAACAATATTAAATTCACTTTTGAATACATTGATAATTTTCGGAGACAAATTTTTAATGAATGGTATTGATCCGAAAATAATTTTGTTACTGGAATTTGGTACATTAGTATATGTATTAACAGTTTCTTTAGAAATTGTGTTAAATAATAATTTATTAAGTAAGCTATAAGAATTGTTTAACAATATTTCGCATAGTTTTTTTAAATTTTGACCCCAAAGAAATGGATGAATTCTTTTCTTAATTCCCAAAATAAAATTTATTTTTGTTTAAATGGATAGTGAAAAAAATAATTAATATGCTTTTTTGAACTGGTTGATTTGATATGCCAATCCAAAATAATATTGTTTTCGGTTTTTTTCAAAATTGTGTCTAAAAAGGGTATCGTGTAATCTGTTTCCTCTTTTTTTGTGAATTGAATGTTCGGATTAAAACTATTGAATATGTTAACTGTTTCTGTAATTTTATTATATTGGACTGAACAGATTATGTTATCTACATATTTTTTAATGAAAGGCATTTTAAGGGAAAGTTTGGAAATACAGAATTATAGAAGATAATCCATAACATATTGAGCATAAATTGGTGATATTTTAATATTAAGTTCACTTTTTAATTTAATATTAAAATATCCTCTTTATAAATAAAATATATACAAAATTAAAGGACAGAGAATGTGCACCAATGAGAAGCAATTTAGTTTATAGTATACGTTATAGTTCTTGCAACAAAAACTACATTGGACAAACGAGTCAAACTTTGAAATCTCGAATCGCTGGTCATAAAAGTGACTGTAGACTCCAGAAACTTTCTTGCGCACTCTATGATCATTTAGTTAAACAAGATCACATAATAAATTATAATGATACAATAATTATATATCAAGAACAAAATTGGACTAAAAGGCTCTTCTTAGAAATGGTTGCAATTAACAGTGATAACAATAATATTAATTAGAGATCTGACATCGACCAACTCATCAAAAATTTTTCGTACCTACTTACAAAATCAATTTTTATGCCAAGTATATTTATAAAATTGTCCTGTACATCCTAATTAAATAACATCCATACTCATAAATGTCTATCAGTGTGACAAACATTTTTTTGAATAATGTCAATATATCTTGTACACTTATATTCGTTAATTTCACTCATTTTACATGTAAGGTTATACTTACCATTTATTTACATTCGATGTTTTTTAACCATTTATAATTTTTAGCCTTGATAAAGACTATAAATTGGTCGAAAGCTTGGTTGAGTAAAGAAGAGTTTTTCTTTCTGACTTGGACTGAATACCCGTGAATTTTACATAATACTATAAGTACAGCCGAGAAAAGCATTCACTATATACACTGCGTGTCAGAGCAACCCCAAAATATTTCGAAATTATCCAATTTTTTAAATGTAGCTAATTTTTGTTGTAATAAATGTATTGTGTATTTATTCAATAACGCATTCGGTTGACACACCAATAATTGAACTCAGGAGTCAAGAAATAACGGGGTTCACTTTTTAATAAGACGTTTTACCACCTCGATTCTGGATGACACATCTGGGCACAGTACATTCTGAATGTTTGCTTTAGGAAAATCGGTCCATTCCTCTATAAGGACCAATCGAAGCTCTTCACGTGCTGCTGGAGCAGGTATACGACGTCTTTCACGCCTTTTGAGCTGATCTAAATATGCTTAATAGGATTTAGATCTGGGCTATGAGTGGGCCAGTTCATTTTTGCAATACCAATCTCTTCAAGGTACTCCGTTACCATTCTTGCCGTGTGCGGTGGCGCGTTACCTTGCATTAGCAGAAAACCATTACCAACAAACCCAGCATATGGTAGCACATACTCTTCTAGGATCTCTGCAATATATCGTCGTGCTATATTCGTGTGCGCCTTAAAATAAATACCTGCCCAAAACAATACTGAGCCACCCCCATAAGCAACCCTTGGTAACCGAGTACAGGCAGCATACCGTTCTCCGGCTCTTCTGTACACCTTATTTCTTCCATCTTTACCATAAAGGCACATTCTAGAATCATCCGTGAATAATACCTTTTTCCAGTCATCAATTATCCCATTCATGTGTTTACGGGCAAACTCAAGTCTGCGTCTCCTGTGAGCTGCAGTAAGCAAAAGGGTCCTTTAGCTGGACTGCAAGCTGTCAAACTACTTTGTTTTAACCGTCGTCGAACAGTAGACATGCTGACTGCTGTTCTATAATCTTGTTGAAGGCCACTTTGGAGCATTCTAGCGGTTTGCCATCGGTCTCGCAGTGCAGCAATCTTGAAAAAGCGATCCTAACGAGCTGTTGTTTTTCGTTTTGCACCCGTACCGGGCCACCGTTGGTAAGAGCCGCTCTCCAAAAACCTTTGGTGTGTTCTTTGTACTGTTAAACGACTAACATTCAAACGTCTCGCTATATCCCGTTGACTTGTTCCAATTTCCGCAATGTTTTAATCTCAACAGCTCTTTTCATCCATTGTTAAGATTTAAACTTAACTCTATAAAGGCTACTTTATTACAAATATACGTCTTAAACTTTAAACCCTCACAAATATTTCAATGAAAACTTTTTAAATCACTATAAACGTACATGCAGTTGTCGACATTTTCAATTAGGCGATCGGTGCTTGACAAGTAATTGACTGTTGTACCGTTTCCAAGGTTCCGAAAATTTGTTCATCCTCTGTACAAGGTCGGTATGCCTTCACAGTATACATACTAACCCATTTTACTTAAATAAAAAATAAGAAATAAGTAAAATTTGCTAATTTTACAAATTTTTGGGGTGGTATATATACAGGGTGGGGCACCCCATACGACACGGTCCTTGTAAACCAAACCAAGCTCCATGTATTAAAGTTAACAATATATTATCGATGACAAGTGTGTTGTTTCATTTACTGTGATAACAAAATTCACGGTGATAAAAGGCAGTAAAACCTTTAGCCAAACATAAAAGTGCTATCGCTGTTTCCTAAACATTTCAGAAACGGTGCGAGGACGTCCGAGTTAGCATAGCAACAAGCTAAACTGTCATTTTTGCAGATGTCAGGAAAAGACCGAACGCCGCGATAAACGCCAACTCAACAAAACTGCGTTTGAGGAAGTCGAGCAAGTACGTGAACAGACAGTCGTCGAAAGAGAACGAAAGCGAACATACAAAAACCATTTTGGTCTTTTAATATTATAAAATAAAGTATTGAATGTCGAATAAAGAACAATTCATTAAAGAACCTTCCCTTAATTTAACATATATGTAAAAAACCAAATTTTACAAACCAAATATAAAAAACTAGGATGAAAGTTGTATTTATTATTAACGTTGAAACTGAAAATGAAGTAAACAGTGCATTCCGTTTAAAAAAACACAATTTTGATACCTACATTTAATGTTTTTGGGATACCCCGTATATTACGAAAATAATTTTATTTTATAATCTTCCATGTCGTTTGTACATATATATTTTTTTATTGACTTACTTGCTTATTAGAAACCAAAATATGACGTGTTGCGTAAGCATTACGTACTAATACTTTTAATGTCGATTACCTAAATAATGGTGAATAACATTGACTACGTGCGAGTTACTGCGCAAACTTGTGCAACAATTAATAAGTAGATGAAATCAGTTGTCGTCGATCATGAGCACGAGTATTTTACGATTTTTTTTCGGGAATCGCTATTAGATTTACTTTTAATTTTTGTGAATCATCGGTAATATTTTTAGATAAATACTGAAGTCTCAAAAAGTTACACAATATGAGTAAACTTTATATTATTTATTTGTCAGAAAATATTTGGTGCATTGAGTAAAACTTACATTGGCGTTATTAAAATTTTAAATATCCAATATATTCAATGAAGAACAAAAAATAATGACAGCTTTCCTATTATAGCCGTTTTCAGCTGTATATACAAAGTATCCGCTTACTAATATACATAGGTATATACACCTTAGTGGTTTCCCTCTCGTATATAGGTACACTAGCCCGGGAGCATGTTCGTAAGTAGCAGACGCGTTAGCCATCCAGGCGGGATCGGCAGCGTCCGAAAGGATAGCTCATATGTAGCAGACGTATTAGTACTGATGTAAACTAACTCGTCTGGTACATATTATGATAGATGCAGCATCGCATTAAGTCCGTGTCTCACGGTCCAACAATTTTATCAAATTTGTTTGATGTGACGTCATTCTTGCCTGTTTGACTCAAATGGTTTGAAACGTCAAAAAATCATGGTCACACGATTTGAAGACTTTTGAACAAAAATATTGGTAAGGTTTTTATGATGGGAAAAATCACTAGGAAAAATTAAATTAAAATTTATTGTCTGATATTTTGTGCTATAGTTGTAATACAGAGAGTGATAAAAAGAAGAGGGAGATATGGACAAGACAATGGCTTCAAAGAAGAAATATTGGTAGGGAAGTCCTACCTATGATTTTTAATGAAGTCAGACTGGAAGATCCCAATATAGTTTCAGAAACTACCTAAGGATAGATGAAGGATGTTTCAGCTTTTTAATGGATGAAATCAAGCCATATAGTGAAAAGACAAATACAAATATTTATGCGTGAATGTATACATGCAGAAATGAGGTGAGACCCTATAGCATGAATTTGGAATTGGAGCAAGACAAAAGATTCCTATAATTATCCAAAATAGTCCTATGTATTCATTTTTTTATTTCAGATTGGCAGAAAAATAATAACTGATAAAAAATGAAAACCTGACGAAAACAAGCAACCTAACCTAAATGTTTCATCCAACATGTCAAATTAAATTTCACCTGCTGTTTGACATGACGACATTGATGACATCACAGATATGTAGTTTGATCAAATTGTTCCCGTGAGACACGGACATTAGGTAGCGAATCTAATACGGAAAGAAAAAACACATTCGAACT
Organism: Agelastica alni; assembly: GCA_950111635.1. Lineage (NCBI taxonomy): Eukaryota > Metazoa > Arthropoda > Insecta > Coleoptera > Chrysomelidae > Agelastica > Agelastica alni. The sequence continues at coordinate 13,431,417 of OX467716.1, forward strand.
AGTTTCGACGATTTAATTAAATGAAAAAATCAACATTAATCTAGAGATGGAACAGATAATGAAAATTTGAATATAATCCTAGAAATTATTTCCTGAATTTATTTTCTCCCAGACCAATATCACGATCGACACATACTTGCAAAGAATGTGGCGCTTTTTTTTTAATCGTATTACCCGATTTCCTTTTCCCTCCCATTTTCCTTCTAGCTAGAGAAGTTGGTCCCTTTTCTGGAGATTAGTTGCTTATTTTTTTTTTCGCTGGAGTACCATTATATTTGAAAGCCGTATGTAGTCCGCTAATCAGTGAATTGCTTGTTTTCGCATATTTCTCCATATTTTTCAGAAATGTGTTTATGGCAGGGTAAAATTGCACTGGATCGTCCACTAAATTGTTCGTTACATTTTGTGAGAATTCCGACAACCTAATTTTATATCCTCAACTTCTTCTGCAGAAGGCACAACTGATTGTTTCATGTCCCCATCTTCTTTTTTAACACTTTCAACTGTTTTTCCCGATGCTTGTTCCATTGATACACTACTATGGATCGCCGATCACGACGAAATCGTCAACTGACAATAAAAATAAATAATTCACTGGTGCATGTGGAAGAACTACAGATTCGCATGCATGCATATGTGTATATTATGTAGCAGACGAGTTAGTTCACGTCAGGACTAATACGGCTGCTACATACGCGCTAGCGTTTAGTTTCAAGCTATCTTGATTCAAAGAATGCATGTAAATAAGAACTTGGTTCTATCGAAATCAATAGCCCAAAACCTCTTTTATGCTTGGTTAGAATTCGAAGGGATGATTTCTATACATTTCGATGTTATCTAGTTTCCAATTGTACCTAGCATTTTCATAAAAAAATCAATAACTCGAGAACGGTTATATATATATAATAATTTTTTCGGAAATTTCCCCATTTTATTATATGTACATTGATTAAGGCTGCAAAAGAAAATTATTTTAGAGTCTACAGGGTGGCTCAAAAAAGTGTGACATATCAAAGTTGTGTTTTTTTAAATAAAACATATATATAATTTTCTTTTGCAGCCTTAATCAATGTACATATAATAAAATGGGGAAATTTCCGAAAAAATTATTATATATATATAACCGTTCTCGAGTTATTGATTTTTTTATGAAAATGCTAGGTACAATTGGAAACTAGATAACATCGAAATGTATAGAAATCATCCCTTCGAATTCTAACCAAGCATAAAAGAGGTTTTGGGCTATTGATTTCGATAGAACCAAGTTCTTATTTACATGCATTCTTTGAATCAAGATAGCTTGAAACTAAACGCTAGCGCGTATGTAGCAGCCGTATTAGTCCTGACGTGAACTAACTCGTCTGCTACATAATATACACATATGCATGCATGCGAATCTGTAGTTCTTCCACATGCACCAGTGAATTATTTATTTTTATTGTCAGTTGACGATTTCGTCGTGATCGGCGATCCATAGTAGTGTATCAATGGAACAAGCATCGGGAAAAACAGTTGAAAGTGTTAAAAAAGAAGATGGGGACATGAAACAATCAGTTGTGCCTTCTGCAGAAGAAGTTGAGGATATAAAATTAGGTTGTCGGAATTCTCACAAAATGTAACGAACAATTTAGTGGACGATCCAGTGCAATTTTACCCTGCCATTAACACATTTCTGAAAAATATGGAGAAATATGCGAAAACAAGCAATTCACTGATTAGCGGACTACATACGGCTTTCAAATATAATGGTACTCCAGCGAAAAAAAAAATAAGCAACTAATCTCCAGAAAAGGGACCAACTTCTCTAGCTAGAAGGAAAATGGGAGGGAAAAGGAAATCGGGTAATACGATTAAAAAAAAAGCGCCACATTCTTTGCAAGTATGTGTCGATCGTGATATTGGTCTGGGAGAAAATAAATTCAGGAAATAATTTCTAGGATTATATTCAAATTTTCATTATCTGTTCCATCTCTAGATTAATGTTGATTTTTTCATTTAATTAAATCGTCGAAACTAGTTCGAATGTGTTTTTTCTTTCCGTATTAGATTCGCTACCTAATGTCCGTGTCTCACGGGAACAATTTGATCAAACTACATATCTGTGATGTCATCAATGTCGTCATGTCAAACAGCAGGTGAAATTTAATTTGACATGTTGGATGAAACATTTAGGTTAGGTTGCTTGTTTTCGTCAGGTTTTCATTTTTTATCAGTTATTATTTTTCTGCCAATCTGAAATAAAAAAATGAATACATAGGACTATTTTGGATAATTATAGGAATCTTTTGTCTTGCTCCAATTCCAAATTCATGCTATAGGGTCTCACCTCATTTCTGCATGTATACATTCACGCATAAATATTTGTATTTGTCTTTTCACTATATGGCTTGATTTCATCCATTAAAAAGCTGAAACATCCTTCATCTATCCTTAGGTAGTTTCTGAAACTATATTGGGATCTTCCAGTCTGACTTCATTAAAAATCATAGGTAGGACTTCCCTACCAATATTTCTTCTTTGAAGCCATTGTCTTGTCCATATCTCCCTCTTCTTTTTATCACTCTCTGTATTACAACTATAGCACAAAATATCATACAATAAATTTTAATTTAATTTTTCCTAGTGATTTTTCCCATCATAAAAACCTTACCAATATTTTTGTTCAAAAGTCTTCAAATCGTGTGACCATGATTTTTTGACGTTTCAAACCATTTGAGTCAAACAGGCAAGAATGACGTCACATCAAACAAATTTGATAAAATTGTTGGACCGTGAGACACGGACTTAATGCGATGCTGCATCTATCATAATATGTACCAGACGAGTTAGTTTACATCAGTACTAATACGTCTGCTACATATGAGCTATCCTTTCGGACGCTGCCGATCCCGCCTGGATGGCTAACGCGTCTGCTACTTACGAACATGCTCCCGGGCTAGTGTACCTATATACGAGAGGGAAACCACTAAGGTGTATATACCTATGTATATTAGTAAGCGGATACTTTGTATATACAGCTGAAAACGGCTATAATAGGAAAGCTGTCATTATTTTTTGTTCTTCATTGAATATATTGGATATTTAAAATTTTAATAACGCCAATGTAAGTTTTACTCAATGCACCAAATATTTTCTGACAAATAAATAATATAAAGTTTACTCATATTGTGTAACTTTTTGAGACTTCAGTATTTGTCTAAAAATATTACCGATGATTCACAAAAATTAAAAGTAAATCTAATAGCGATTCCCGAAAAAAAATCGTAAAATACTCGTGCTCATGATCGACGACAACTGATTTCATCTACTTATTAATTGTTGCACAAGTTTGCGCAGTAACTCGCACGTAGTCAATGTTATTCACCATTATTTAGGTAATCGACATTAAAAGTATTAGTACGTAATGCTTACGCAACACGTCATATTTTGGTTTCTAATAAGCAAGTAAGTCAATAAAAAAATATATATGTACAAACGACATGGAAGATTATAAAATAAAATTATTTTCGTAATATACGGGGTATCCCAAAAACATTAAATGTAGGTATCAAAATTGTGTTTTTTTAAACGGAATGCACTGTTTACTTCATTTTCAGTTTCAACGTTAATAATAAATACAACTTTCATCCTAGTTTTTTATATTTGGTTTGTAAAATTTGGTTTTTTACATATATGTTAAATTAAGGGAAGGTTCTTTAATGAATTGTTCTTTATTCGACATTCAATACTTTATTTTATAATATTAAAAGACCAAAATGGTTTTTGTATGTTCGCTTTCGTTCTCTTTCGACGACTGTCTGTTCACGTACTTGCTCGACTTCCTCAAACGCAGTTTTGTTGAGTTGGCGTTTATCGCGGCGTTCGGTCTTTTCCTGACATCTGCAAAAATGACAGTTTAGCTTGTTGCTATGCTAACTCGGACGTCCTCGCACCGTTTCTGAAATGTTTAGGAAACAGCGATAGCACTTTTATGTTTGGCTAAAGGTTTTACTGCCTTTTATCACCGTGAATTTTGTTATCACAGTAAATGAAACAACACACTTGTCATCGATAATATATTGTTAACTTTAATACATGGAGCTTACTGTTTAAAGCCTCCTGTATCTTGGAATAATTTCACTGGTTGTTAGCTTTTAATTTGATGTATTTTATTTGATTATATTAATGTGCATTTTACCACGTGGTGTTTTAAAGCAGTGCTCTGAACGCTAAAAGTGTTTATGCCTCGGCTGATGATATGCGAAAGAGAAGCGAGAAGCCGGAAACTGTTTCGAATGTGGCTTCTTCTCGTGTTAAATTCAGCGTTTTTGATTGGTCACTGACATTACAGCCGGTTGCTAACAATTGCGCGCGACGATTTCCGAATGTTCTGGCATAATAAGTTCACGTGTTCTAAATTGCACGGGACCCTTTGTTTATATCCGAATGCTGATTTCCACCTAATGAATGCGTGACTTTTAGTTGATTTTTTGTCGGCGTCAGGGCAGTACTGAGTACTTTTAAAAATCAAGGAATTTCTCAAAGAGGACTTGTACAGTTGGAAGTACTGATTTCCACTTTTTTTGGTTTAGTTAATTTTCTCAATTTCGTGGGATTGCCACATAACTTTATTTGGTTTAGTTGATTTTTTCAATTTCGTGGGATTGCCACATAAATTTATGTGGTTTAGTTTATTTTCTCAATTTCGTGAGATTGCCACATAATATCATTTGGTTTAGTCGATTTTCTCAATTTCGTGGGATCGCCACATATTTTTGTCATTTTAACAATAGTATTATTTAAAGAGCAAATTATAGTATATAATTGTTATAGTATATAATTGATATAAATCAAATAAAAAAAAACACTTTCATTTTATTTGTTTTTCTTTTGTACAAGTGGTACTGCCACTATTTTTATGTAATTTGAAATGACCAAATAATCATAAAAATGTTCGGAATTCGTCACCTACCACATTTACTTTTGGACATCCCTTTAACCTCTAAAGAAGGTTTTGCAGTTTGTCGTGCATTAAATTCGCTTAGTATTGTCATGAGCTCACGTTCAGTCTGTGGTATTTGTATATACAGTGAGGCATGAGCTTCTGCATGATCCAGCCATATTCAATCATACTCAGAATCTTGTCCCATGGTAATTTTTCATAAAACCTGCATATGCTTTGAAGTGTCTGATTTTCATAATCACACAAAGAATCGCAAGTTATGCTTCGCAGCGTGGCAGCTTTATATTCTCGAGCACCCGACGTTTCTTTATCAGGAAAAGCGGCGATAAGGTCAGCACAAGAGTTCTCACAGGTTCGGCGGATTGGTCGCCAGTCACAACAGTATCGATTACCACGATTTTTCAAAGCTTCAGTCGCTTTTACGATCATTAAATTATCGCTGACATTTAACTCTTCTTTCAACTTCGTAGCATCTTCTAACCCACTCGTTGATTGCGTACGCGCTGTCGTCCGGATCGTAGCTGGATAATTTAAACGTAGTATGCGCATTTCCAAATGTTGGCACTTGCGTACTAAATCCATCTGCTACGGAAACGGAAAGATTTGGTGTTGGCTGTGAAGATGAAGATGTTGCCATCGCCATATTTGTTTGTTTTGCCAATTCAGCAATTTGTTCTTGTTCTAATTTAATTAAAGTTTCTTGCCATGGTACTTTACCCTTGCTAAGTTCAAAACTTGGTGGCACAACTTCTTCGTTTGAATCATTTACGACCCACTTTTGGCACAATTTTGTTTCTTCATAATGATTTATTACACTCGCAATATTGTTTTTTATATTTAACTGCCACTAGCACTACACGAGAATCGATCCCACTTCTGATATCAAATTAAGGGAAAGTTCTTCAATGAATTGTTCTTTATTCGATATTCAATACTTTTTTTTATAAAATTAAAAGACCAAAATGGTTTTTGTATGTTCGCTTTCTTCCCTTTCGACGACTGTTTGTTGTCGTAGTTGACGTAGGATGTCGATCCTCATACGCAGTTTTGTTGAGTTGGCGTTTATTGCGGCGTTCGGTCTTTTCCTGACATCAGCAAAAATGACAGTTTAGCTTGGTGCTATGCTAACATATATATAGATCCCAGAAGCACTGGCATCATCATTGTGACACTTTACTCCGGATATGTTGGCATCAGCATTGTGACGCTTTACTCCGGATGTGCTGGCATCAGCTTAAAGAAATAACCAACATTATAAGTAGGGTGACGAACCATAATTATTTTTTTTTTAATTTTAATTCTTGTAGAATAAACATTGTGTTTTACAAAATTGTATTTAATTATAAAATTCCAAATTTGTTAGAAATAAAAGTATTTTTCTGGAAGTTTAAAGTGATTAACATTTCTGGCGCTGCGAACAGGATTCTTCGTACAGAACAGCCCGTTTCCTGGTTAACTTTAGTTGTTTAACAAAAATCCATTGAACCTTGGAGAAGGAGTATTATGCAGAAGACATCAATAGTGATCATCCTTTTGTAAGTAAAATTTTCGTTATTTTCCTTTATAAGCAGTTTAAACAATATTGCCGAAGAAAATTTACATTTACTTTTCTCAGACCTTGCCTTAGACTCATCCGACATTTTGGAAACAACCGAGAATTTTATAAATCTTTCCTACATAGGAACTCTCAAATTCAATAAAAACCTATGAGCGGCGCACAAACAATTTTTACTAGAAATCAACCCATGAGTATTTCTACTAGAACCCACAATTTTAATATTAACACTTTGTGATAATTAATTCATATTCAAAATACCATTTACATACACACTGTATTTCGATAGTTAATTGTTTTGTTCTATTTCTGTTATTGATTATAGTGTTGAGCACTGTCTCACTCCCATGGAAAATAAACAATTTGATTCTAAACTGAATGAAAGCATCACAGAAGAAAATCTGAATTGAACTAAAGATGAGCTGGAAACGAATGATAATGAATTTATTACACCCAGTGTGCAGAACAGTTCCGTTTCTGAAATGCCATCCACGGAATCAACAGTTAGACATCAGAGAGTTAGAGGACCCCCGAAGTATTTAGAAGACTATCACTGTTTTTAAATGCTAGGGAGAATGTGATAATTAATTCATATTCGAAATACCATTTACATACACACTGTATTTCGATAGTTAATTGTTTTGTTCTATTTCTGTTATTGATTATGAATTCATGTCATGTTCATGTCATATCACATGTCATGTTGTATTTTGCTGCATAAAGCCAATTTCTGGTTAATACTTATTTCTATCACATCAATTTATTCAGCAAAATAATTTAATTATGGAAAACAAGGAAAGATACCTTCGACCTGATCGATTGGATGTTGATCCAAACTCAAGTACGGCAAGTCAAGAATGGTCACATTGGAAGCAAACCTTTGAGAATTTTCTCCAGTTGAACATGGAGATATCAGAGGAAATGAAATTGAAACTTCTGATCAACCATATATCTCCAACAATATTCGCAGTAATCAGTGAACACAGAGATCTAGAATCAGCTATAGATGCACTGCAGAAACTGTATGTAAAACCCAAAGATGAAATTTATGCTCGACATCGACTGGCAACACGAAACCAAAAGGTAGGAGAAACTAGATGAGTACCTACATGCATTGAAACAATTGTCGAAAGAATGCAACTTCAAAGCAGTATCAGTTGAAGAAAATAAGAATGATAGTATAAGAGATGCATTCATCGCCGGTCTATCTTCAGCCAGCATACGACAGCGTTTACTTGAAAACATTTCCCTTTCGTTAGATGAGGCATTCAGTAAAGCTCGTTTTCTAAAAATGGCACAATTTCATTCAGAACGTTTTTTGTCACCCGCTCCTTCAATCAATGCAATTTCAACAAGTTCCTTTCCGAATGAAACTATCGTGGGTGCTGTTACTAGTACCAAAGATTCTAACAAATGTTTCTTCTGTGGAAATTCAAGATATCCTAGATATCAATGTCCAGCCGTTGAGGCAATATGTAAAAACTGCATGAAGAAGGGACATTTTGCAAAAGTTTGCAGAAGTAAGAAAGCAGAATCAAAAATTGCAGCTGCTAGTTCTGAATATCTATCATGCACTCTGTCTGCTACTACACCTGCATGTCTCAGTAAAGCAACAATCCCTATAAAAATCAATGGATAGGAGCTATAGCACTCATTGACACTGGAAGTACTTTGAGTTTCATCAGTGACTCACTCATTGATCAATGTCATGCTTTTACAATACCTTCTAACGAAAGAATCAATATGGCCACTCTAAATCATGTTTCACAAGTTGAAGAATATTGTATAGTTGACCTCCAGCTAAAAGATCACAACTATAAACAAGTGAAATTATTAATATTGAAAAATCTGTGTACTGATGTTATACTAGGACATGATTTACTTGAAGATCACCCAACAATAGAAGTGATTTTTGGTGGTCCTAGGGATCCTCTCAAAATTTGCAGTCTTACTCAAGCATCAGTTCCTCCAGCAATTCTTTTCACGAATCTCACCAGAGATTGTAAACCTATTGCTATTAAATCACGTCGTTATTCTCAGGATGATACAAAATTCATTGAATCGAAAATTCAAAGACTCCTCTCAGAAGGTATCATTGAGAAAAGTAAATCACCATGGCGAGCACAAGTTCTTGTTACAACGAATTCAAATAACAAGAAGCGGATGGTGATCAATTATGCCCAGACAATAAATAGATTCACAGAACTTGATGCTTATCCTCTCCCAAATATAGAAGATATCATTTCCAAAGTTTCCAAGTACAGGGTATTTAGTAAAGTCGATCTGAAGAACGCATACCATCAAATACCCATTGCAGAAAATAAGAAAATATATACTGCTTTTGAAGCATGCGGTAATCTTTTTAAATTTCTAAGAGTTCCATTTGTGGTTACAAATGGAGTATCATGCTTTCAACGAACTATAGATAATATCATACGAGAAGAAAAATTAGATGGAACATTCGCATATTTAGATGATGTGACCATTTGTGGAAAAGATACCAGAGAACATGAACGAAATCTCTTGCGTTTCCAAAAAATTATTAAGAAATACAATTTAACTATAAACGAAAATAAATCAAAATTTTTCCAAACATCAATCAATCTCCTTGGATACACTATTGAAGATGGAACCATAAAACCAGATTCTGATCGTCTACGACCTCTTATGGAACTGCCACCACCCAATGATTATCAATCTCTTCGTCGAGCTATTGGAATGTTTTCACACTATGCAAAATGGATCCCAAGGTACTATCTGGAGGACAATTGAGTTGGCTCTTCACTCCAAAGGGATGAAAGTATCACATTGAGAGGGAATCTGTGTTGCAAGAAGTATTACATGCGATAAGGTCTCTATTGTGTACTTCAACCAATGTAACTCCTCATGAGAGATCTAGCAATGGAAAATCTATGCATTCCTGGCTGACATCCCCTGGTACTATTCTAATGAAAAGGCATACAAGGGCAAATAAGTATGAGCCTCTTGTAGAGGAAGTCGAACTACTTGAAGCAAACCCAGACTATTCTCATATTAGATTATCAGATGGCAGAGAAACGAGAGTTTCAAATAGACATTTAGCACCAAGAGGAACTGAGGAATATTATGAACGAAAAAGTGTTGAGCACTGTCTCACTCCCATGGAAAATAAACAATTTGATTCTAAACTGAATGAAAGCATCACAGAAGAAAATATGAATAGAACTAAAGATGAGCTCGAAACGAATGATGATGAATTTATTACACCCAGTGTACAGAACAGTTCCGTTCCTGAAATGCCATCCACGGAATCAACAGTTAGACATCAGAGAGTTAGAGGACCCCCGAAGTACTTAAAGGACTATCACTGTTTTTAAATGCTAGGGAGAATGTGATAATTAATTCATATTCGAAATACCATTTACATACACACTGTATTTCGATAGTTAATTGTTTTGTTCTATTTCTGTTATTGATTATCAATTCATGTCATATCACATGTCATGTTGTATTTTGCTGAATAAAGCCAATTTCTGGTTAATACTTATTTCTATCACATCACACTTCCACTGACGAAACCCCCGAAATAATAACAGAAAATCCTGAATTTGACGAAGAAACTGAGAATTTTGAAGAACACAATTTTCAGGACGCTTTCCTCGAAAATCAGCCATATAAACTTAAATAATATACGAAACTATCCTCAATTGCCATAATTTATTATATCTGTAACAGGACTAAAAGTTTTAATTGACTCAGGAGGATCAGATACTATGATATCACCCAAAGCCGCAACCCTTTTTAATCAATCTCATCAATACAAAAAACCGTTTACATTAACATCCATGAAAATAACTCAAAAATTCAATTTTAATTTCAATATTAAAGAATACGGTACTCAGCAAAAAATCGATGCCCGAATCGCTGACTGGAGTAAAGACTTTGACATTTTACTTGGTAATTTCGATTTAGAACGCTTTCAAGCTTTGCTAGACTATCAAAACAAAATTTTTAATATGTACCAAAAAAAACCGACGCGTCCGGTAAGAAAAAGTTCCGTATGGTAATCGATTATCGCAAACTTAATGAAAACACGATAAACGATAAATATCCCTTATCAAAATCCACGAAATACTTGATAATTTAGGTAAAGCTACATATTTTACGACTCTTGATCACACTCAGGGTTTCCACCAAATTGAAGTTCATCCTAATTCCATCGAAAAAATTGCTTTTACAGTACCTCACGGACATTTTGAATTTGTAAAAATGCTCCTGTAACATTTGAAAAATTAATGGAAAACATTCTTATGCCTTTTCTTTATAAATTTTGTTTCGTCTATATGGACGATGTTATTATCTTTTCTAAACCCCTACAGGAACATCTTATTCACATTGTTACTATCTTTAAAACATTTCGAAAGACCAATCTTAAAATTCAAATTGATGCCTTTTCGGTCATATGGTAACACCCGAAGGTATAAAACCAAACCCCACTAAAATAAAATTTTGCCAAAATAACATCCCCATTTTCTCGATGTACTCGAAAAGAAGCAATTATCTATCCTACTAACCCTTACTATTTAGAATGCTTTAATAAATGTAAACAACTACTTTCTAACTCCCCAGTTCTCCAATACCCAGATTTTTCAAAAACCTTCGTCCTAACTACCGATGCTTCCAACACAGCTATCGGCTCGGTACTCTCACAAGACAACCACCCTATAGCATATTATTCCCGAACTTTAAATTCAGCCGAACAAAATTATTCAATCATGAAAAAGAACTTCTAGTCATTATAGATTCCTGCAAACATTTTCGCCCTTATTTATACGCTCAAAAATTTACAGTAGAAACTGATCACAATCCCCTTGTTTGGATCTATAAGATCAAAGACCCTACCTCTAGACTAGCACGCTGAAGATTAAAACTTAAAGACTACAATTTCAAATTAAAATACAGAAGAGCAAAAAGAAAATCAAGTAGCTGATGCTCTCTCACGCATTCTTATAAACACACTGAGCGGCAGTTCAATAAACGCAGAACTCCCTGATACCAACGATTTTGACCCTGATGATTTTCTCGAAGAATTTAATAATAAACAACCCCCTAGTGGCACCCAACACAGTGCTATGGAAAATCCTATCACGGGAATCACATTTCAGAAGAACCCATTAATATGTCCACAACCAAATAATAATTATATCCGAATCTTTAACTTACGATATAACTTATAAAAAAATTTTCAACAAACACAGACACACTGTAAAAATCACTGAAGATTGGAAATCAGATTTAACAGACGCTTTTAAATGCATATTAAAACCAAATCAAAAGTTTGCAATAAAAGTACCCCATGAATTAAAACCATTTATTTGTAATTATTTTAAAGATAACGGTGATACCATTTTTGTAATAAAATTTTACAAGACATCGACAATGAATAAAAAAAAAATTAAATGCGTAAAAACATATCACATTGAAAATCATAACGGCATAACGGAAACGTATAAACATTTAAGACATCAATTTTATTGGCCTTCTATGCAAACAACAATTTCTAACTTTATTAATCAATGTTAAATTTGCTTAAAAAATAAATATGAACGACACCCGTATAAGACCCCACAACTAGAGCCCTTATTGGGTCAGAAACCGTCTGAGTTACTAAACATAGACCTGTTTTATTGCAATAAGAATCTACACTTAACAATAGTTGATTCCTTTTCCAAATACGCTTAATGTTAAAAAATACCCCATAAAACTTCAATTTCAATATTAAGCAAATTAAGGCACTATTTTTCGCACCACAACTAAATCGTAAGTGGTAGCGGTACAGAATTTAATTCTGCAGTAATAAAAAAATTCATGAAACTCCATAAAATTGAAATACATTTTACGACTGTAAATAATTCTTCTTTAAACTCCCCCGTAGAACAATTTCATTCTACTATTCTCGAAAAACTTAGAACAATGCGAGAACAAAATCCTCAATACTCATTAGACGACATATTTACGCATGCGGTACTAATTTACAATCAATCCATTCATAGTGCAACAAATTTTAATATTGTATGGCCCACACGCCGAAGAAATTCACTTTGACTTTGACCTTCCCTTGTATAAAAAATACAACCAGAGACATAAAGACGAGCTTTAACCCTTTATCACCGATCTCTATAAAAAACAAAAGGAAAAAAGAAAAGAAATTTTAAATTCACGAAACGAAACTGCTGAAACTATTTCTGAAATCGACCATTCACAAACTCTCTATGTATTAAAGAAAAAAACACAGACCCAAATTGAACGCACCCTACTCTACCTTACGTCCAGAGAAACAAAACAAAAATTATTCGTAAAACTAACAAACAAAATGAAACTAGCACCCATTTAAAGTTTGTAAAAAAAATCCGAAACGTTAAAAATAAGAATTCTGAATCCCAAAACTCTTTACAGGACGACCGTACCCCTGGGACGTCAGGAACACCTTGTCAAGCTTCAAGCAGTCCCGAATAACGGATACTATGCTGAAGAAACCGGTAAATCTAGGGAAATCTCCCACTATCACCGACACATTTTACACATTGACTTGGAAAAATTGGAAGAAACCTTAGATACTAACCCCAATAACTATTTTAAAATTACCATAGCAAACGGGCCACTATCCCTCTCGTATACCCAATTTAATCACCTACATTATGAAGCAACAGACTAACTACATAAAATAACTCGAAAACAAAAACGAAGAGAAAAAGGATCGTTTAATTTTCTAGGTACAGCCATAAAATACATAGCAGGTAACACCGACGACTATGACTTAGACTTATTAAAATTATACAAAAATTTAATAATCAAATATCTTTTGGAGAATCAATCAATACCAGATTCAATAAGATTTTAGAAAAAATAAACAAAAACAATATTGTACATGTATCAGCTATTAATAAATTACCAGCTGATTTTAATGGATACACTGCCCTACATAATGAAATAATTAATCTTCAAAACAAATGAATTTCTAATGAAACTTATCCAAACTATTACTTTATTACATTTAAACTTATTAAACATTGAAATATTCACGCTGACTGAACTCGAAGAATTAAAAAAAATTTATTAAAATATACTCAAGAAATGCCCTATTGATCGATGATGAATATCCTTATAAACTTATCAAATCATCTAAAAGTCTAATTTGTGTCACCTCCCAAACAATGCTCATAATAATTAAAATTCCGATCCTCCACGTTAACACCTATCTAACCTTTAGAATTTCTTCTTCTTCTTCAGGTGCCTATCTGTTCCAGACGTTGGCTACCATATTGGCTAATCTAACTTTATTTACAGCTGCTTGGAATAGTTCGGTGGTTGTCATGGAGAACCAAGTTCTTAAATTTTTTAGCCATGAGATTCTTCTCCTTCCGGCGCTTCTCTTTCCTTTCACTTTCCCTTGTAATATGCACTGCAAGAGATAATATCTGTTTTCATTTCGCATGATGTGACCTAGATATTGTATTTTTCTTGTTTTAATTATATTCATGATTTCTTTTTCTTTTGACATTCTTCTAAGGATTTCAATGTTAGTTACATGATCTGTCCATGATACCCTTAGCATCCTTCTATAGAGTCACATCTCGAATGCTTCAATATTTATCGTCATTGCTTCTGTAAGTGTCCATGACTCCACTCCGTATAGTAACACGGAAAACACATAGCAGCGAATTTACCCTATCCCTAATAACGATCACGTTATGATTTTACCACCTGCACACTATTACGCCAATAACAGATGGTACGAAACTTGTTTAGGCCGAGCAGAATACATTATATGCACAAAACCTGTGTAATCTAAATGCTTAATACCGAATGTAGAAAATTGTACGAAAACTATAGTTACAGAGAATTTTTCTCAAGAGACAGACAAATTTATTCTATTGGGAATAGTCCACCAAACTAAAATTCAAGAACAATACATCAATTCCAGCAGCATCCTAATGACAAATGAAGCCATTGTTATAGAAGGGATTCATTATGCCAAAAAAACTGTTTAAGAAATATCCATTCCAGATATTATCCCAATGAAGCCAATACCTGAACATAAGTTAAAATTAGAAAAACTGAAGATTCCCGAGACTCATGGTCATCTCCAGTGGATAAAACCAATAGAAGTCCTACCACGAATTTCAACGGGACTTAGCTCCATTGCATTTCTTTTAATATTGTTTGTTTTAGCGATGTTAACAACCTGTTTGATAAAGAAACGAAAACGGATCTCAAAAATTCTCTTTGGACCCAAATTACAACCAGCCCAAATCCAGCTCGTACGAGAAATACTCGCAGAGACCTCGAGGACGAGTCCAGGACCAAAGAAGGGGAAAATGAATGTGACGCTCATTCCCAGAAGCACTGGCATCAGCATTGTGACACTTTACTACGGATATGTTGGCATCAGTATTGTGACACCTTACTCCGGATATGCTGGCATCAGCTTAAAGAAACAACCAACATTATAAGTAGGGTGACGAACCTTAATTATTGTTATTTTTAATTTTAATTCTTGTAGAATAAACATTGTGTTCCACAAAATTGTATTTAATTATGAAGTTCCAAATTTGTTAGAAATAAAAGTATTTTTTTGAAAGTTTAAAGTGATTAACATTTCTATATATATATATATATATATATATATATATATATATATATATATATATATATATATATATATTGCCAGTTTGCTCGCTTCGAAGAAAAATCTCGATTTCCTAAGAAAAATTGAACATTATACTGATATTTTTGTTTATGTTGATAAAGGAATACCATACGTTTACAGAGAAACATTTTAAGAGTTTAATTTAAGTTAAATTAGTGAATGATTTGTGTTATAGAAGAGTAAGTGTATTTTGGTCAAAAGATTTACTGGATTGTTCGTAGAGTATGTGTTTTGTCAAAATATTTGCTGGAATTTCTCGTAAGTACATTTAATTCATTTCTCTGGAAGATTTTTTAAAATTTATATTGTTGGTCGACTTGGATTTTTTGACGCATTAATTTATTTCTGACTTAATTAAATCTTTTATACATTTATTTTTAGTATAAATTTTACTTTATTTTATTGCGGGAGTTTCCCGTGAGTGCGCTTGATATATTTCTTGGTAGATTTTAAAATTTTAAATAAATTTTATATTTTCTGTCAGATTGAGATTTTTTTGACATTAAAGTTTAATTTTTTATGCATTTTATTTTAGTATAAATTGTATTTATCTCATGGTAAGCTATGAGTAATAGTTGTAGTAACTATAACCAAAACAGCAGTGATAGGGGTCGCCACCTGTCATGCCAAGCTTCCTGTGGGGGCGAAAAGTGGACTGCGGACAGTCATTTTACAACTTTGAATGTGAGGGGAGGGTTGAATGATAAAATTGATGTAATTTACACGATGATAGAAGAAATACGGATTAATGTTCTTTGTGTAAATGAAACCAGGCGGAAAAGATGTGAAACCTCAACACATGGACCTTATACAGTCTACTGGTCAGGAGTTCCGGAAACCAGCAGAGGTTCTCAGAGCGTTGGTGTGATACTTTCTGCTAGAATGAATGAATGTGTGACTGACTTTCAATGTGTAAGCCCAAGACTCCTCTGGGTAAGGCTGAAGGTTGATCTTACTCGTATCTTTTTGCTAGCGGTTTATGCCCCACAAGATGCGCAGTGGAACCAATCTTTAAAAGCCCAAAAAGAGACGCGGGAGTTTTGGGATAGTGTGACAGATATTCTGAATAAGTGTAACCAGAATGAAAGATTTGTTATGTTGGGTGATTTTAATAGTTGGGTATGAGTAAAGCGTGATGGATATGACAGTGTTCTAGAAATAAACGGTGACGGTAGAGTAAATGAAAACGGAGAAAGTCTACTTGAAGAAGTTTGGAGCCTAATCTTGTGGTAACAAACACAACCATAAAAGGATCCACTTGTACACAAGACAAGAAGGACACCAGAGAAGTATAATTAATTTTGTAATTGTGGATGAAAGATTAAAAAAGAAAGTAATGGACACTCGGGCATACCGCGGTGCAGGTTTGACACAGACCACTTTTTAGTAATGAGCCGAATAAGAGGTCTCTTTAAGCGGTGGCGCCATCGTGTGCAGAAATCAAGTAGTGTGCTAGAGCGTTTAAAAGTTGAGAATTTGCAAGAAGAAGGTATAAAAGAGGAGTTCGTTAGTAAATTGACCGAGAAATTTGACAGTTTAGATAAGGCATGTGAGGTTGAAGAATTGTGGAAGCCATTCAAGGAAGGAATGACAAATTTATAAGGGGAGTGTGAATGGACAAGTCGGTAAAGGTCGACTTGGTATTCATTAAAAAAATTTTAGTTACCTATAAATTTAATTAAAAATGTAAAAATCTACAGCTTACTTTATAATATTTTAATTGGGCTGTTTTTCTATCACAACGTAAAATAAATCTTCCTTTTCTATCTGGAATTATTTATTACACATGCTTTTATAATCACTGCTTAAGGTAAATAAATAGATTATATTCAAAAATAACTGTAAAATAAGTATTTTACCTAGTTTAGTTATCTGAGTGCACAAGTATAAAAAATTCACCTAGCAATTACAAAGAAGCCTACCATCAGCGGAAAATACGATCAGGACGGTAATATTGTCTTTTTCCTTACCCAATTTTATATTATATAAATTTCTCCACCATTTAGGCGCCAATACTTTTCCCGATTTCGGACATAGAGAGAACCCGGATCATCCCCAATGAACACTCTACTTGGATTAGACATAATGATTTTTAAATTATTGGTGTCCAAGTATTTTTTCAGATCACGAAACCAGGTCCGAATTATTGTTCGGTTATAAAAATAACAAGCACAAGCTCTGTTAACACTTCTGGCTTCCCTGGCGCTTTAAGAAGTTCATGTACTATTTCTGTCCAGGTTTTCCGTCTTTGAATAGATGGCTTTTTCCAAGAACTTTTGCAATTCTTTCGACTGTTTCAAGAAGATCTGACTTTTTCAATGGAAAACCACATTCTGCTATGTTCACCACCCATTCTGTTAGTTTATTTTTAGCACTCCTACTTATAAAAGGTTCAGGTCCAGTTTTTTGTTTATTTTCTTATCTTCCCTTCATTCTATCAATTAAAGTCGTTTTCGTCCGGTTCTGGCAAACACTAGAACAAGTTGTCTTAACCTCGCTTTTATATTTTGTTAATATTCTATTGATAACATAGTGCAGTTTAATTTAACTTTATCAGCATAGTGTTCATAAATAGTTACCCCACAGTGCTTAACTGTAAGTAGACAAAATTTAAGTCTTTTTCAAAGAAAATAAGCAATTTACTACTTGTATACGGTATAATTACAAAGTCACCTAGTAGCTAGGTACTGGAATGGACAGGGTCAAACCTGCCCAATTTGACGTCCTAAAATTTCCTCAACATATTCTGATATGTCATCGTTAAATTCATCGCAGACCACTTCTGACTACAGGAGCTCTGTTACTGATCCACTACCAACTTTTAACACTACACAAAACACCTCCATCAGTAACACAATGACCATTAATAAAACATCATCACCTTCCTCTTCTTCAATCCTACCCAGCCAGAAAAAAACTTATTGCAACGTTGCGAATCAAACAAGATATCCAAACAAAAAACAGGCTATAATTTTTAGCGCCCTAGAGGGGGTCCCTATTCAAGACTACTTAATCCCTTTGGGAACTGTTATACAACCTAAACATATTACACATGTCTCTAAAATGACTAATAATAGAATCTGCGTGTACCTAGCTGATAAAGACATAGTAAAAAAATTCCTTGAAGATTTTGGAGAAATAACGGTAAATGGTGAAATACTTAAAGCCAGAAAACTGGCTGAAGGACTAATACTATCTAATGTATGCCCCAGCATACCGAGTGATCATTAAATAAATGAACTACAAAATATGGGTTTAAATCCAAACTCGCCCAGACACTTCTAAGAATTAGCACAGTACTTCCAGAATTTAGTCATATTCTTAGTTTTAGAAAACAAATTTTCGTTACACCTCACAATATTTAAGTTCCTGATTCCATATTGATCAATTATGATAAAAAATCATATAGAATTTTTATAACACAAGATGGGGGCTGAAGGACTAATACTATCTAATGTATGCCCCAGCATACCGAGTGATCATTAAATAAATGAACTACAAAATATGGGTTTAAATCCAAACTCGCCCAGACACTTCTAAGAATTAGCACAGTACTTCCAGAATTTAGTCATATTCTTAGTTTTAGAAAACAAATTTTCGTTACACCTCACAATATTTAAGTTCCTGATTCCATATTGATCAATTATGATAAAAAATCATATAGAATTTTTATAACACAAGATGGGATGGCTTGTTTTAAATATCGCAAGACAGGGCATCTTGTAGCAAATTGTCAAGCTCCAAACTCAGTGAAATTAAGTCAACTACAGATCGACATGAATCAATCACCTACCACATCATCAAACAATAATACCCCAATAAATGCGCCTAACCCCTCTTCTGATATCACAAAACCCTCACCTATTACAAAGATTGCTGCTAATACACTAATTCCATTAGCAATTAATACTCCAAAAAGACCCATGTCCTAAGAATCAAGTCCTGTCTTAAAAGGAAAAGGGTCAGAGCTACCTTTCCAAAAACCTACTTTATTTAAAAGACCATCAACGAAAATAAAAACAACCACAGCAGTCGTACCACCTATTCCTGTAACTATTTTGCTTCAACCAGCTAAAGCATGTATTACAGAAAACTCTCAAGAACTACCCCTAAATTATGAACAACTAGAAGACCTGTTTGAAAACATTTTGGCTCTCATAACACACTGAAAATAGTTAAGGACTACACGACAGATTATGCTTCTCTCGCGATTATGTTGGGCAAAATTTACCCCCTACTTACAGAACGACGAATAAAAATCAGAATCACTAAAATTAAACAAAAAATATATTCACAACTAGGACACGAACTAAATAACGACAACGACATAACTGTTACGGAAAGTGACTTCTCCTCTCAAGAATAGAATCCAATTTTTATTTGTTAATTTTTATTTAATTTTAAAACAATGCTATTTAAATTAATAATTCAGTGGAATCTAAATGGCTATTACGAACGTCTACCTATACTACAAAAAATGTTATCAGAATATTGTCCTGATATTTTGTGCTTTCAAGAGACACATTTTAAACAAGGTCATTATTATTCACTAAAAAATTATCAATGTTTCTTTAAGAACAGAACTAATCGAGAACATGCCAGTGGCGGAGTTGCTATTTATGTATCGAACACATTAGAAGCGAAAAATATTCCAATTAATTCCAACATTGAAGTCATTGCAGCCAAAATTAAGAGCTCGCACCCAGTACACATGTGTAATTTTTACCTACCGGCAGATCCATTGGACATGCAAAAAATTTGTGATGTCATTGATCAAATACCAACACCCAGACTAATTTTAGGAGATTTTAATGGTCATCACCTATTTTGGGGTTCTGAAAATAGCGATAACCGAGGGCGACTAATTGCAGATGTTATTTTAATTTCAACCTATTAAATGATGGCTCCAAAACTCGCTTTAACTCAGCAACAGAAGAATCGTTTGCAATTGATCTATTCTTTTGTGATCCCACGATTTCGTTATCTCTGTCCTGGGAAGTAGATTCATATTTATATGATAGTGATCACTACCCAATTATTATAAGTAATAGCAACTACAAATCTAATCCTACGTTACCATCTTACTTCTGGAGATTAAAAAGTGCAGACTGGATTGCTTTTTCTAAAAATAGAACAAAATAGAAAACCTTACTAGGAAGGAGACAATTGATAAGGATTTAAGACATTTAGAAAATATTATTGTCTCCGCAGAAGAACGCAGTATTGGTAAAACGAAGATAATAACAGGTCCAGTCCCGTGGTGGAATAAAACATGCGAAGACGCTATTAATGTATACAAGAGGCATAAGACCACAGCAAACCCAGTTGAATTTAAACGATTAAGGGCAATCTCCAGGTACATAATAAAAACCGCAAAAAAGCAATCTTGGAAGGAATTTGTGTCTTCAATTAATAGTTCCACCCCAATATCAGATGTATGGAAAAAAATCAAAAACATTTCTGGTAAAAACTCTTTTCAAAAAATAAGGTCACTAGATCTCAATGGAATTACTTTTCAGATGACAAACAAATTGCAAATATCCTTTCCGATACATATGCTAGTCACTTCAACAACAGCAATTATGATAATGACTTCATTGCAGAAAAAGTTGAAGCTGAATTTAATGAAGAATTAAACGACTTAAAAGATACGTGCGAAGGACCAGATAATATTCATGTGGTGTTCCTAAAGCACTTACCTCAAAACACCAAAGACTATTTGTTACATTTATTTAATAAAATATTGACCGAACACGTTTTCACAGAAAAATGGACTAAAGCAATGGTTATACTAAAACCAAATAAACCTAAAACGAACGCTGAATCTTACAGACCCATCTCACTAACATGTTCAATGTGCAAACTTCTCGAGAAAATAATTAACAAACGACTTTTATGGATCTTTGAAAGCAGAAATCTTTTAGTCCCAGAACAAAGTGGTTTCAGGCAACATAGATCAACTATAGACAACGTTATTGAACTTTCATGAAGCCTTCGCATTGAATCAGAAATGTCTAGCCATATTTTTTAATATCAACAGAGCATTCGACACAGTTTGGAGATTTCATATATTAAAGACGTTGAGTGAATGGAATATACAGGGGCATTGTTTAGCTTTCATAAAGAACTTCTTTAAAAATAGAACTTTTGCTGTAAAAATAAAAACAGAAATCTCTGAAAACAAATTGCAAGAGAATGGGACGCCGCAAGGATCTTTTATAAGCCCAACATTATTTAATATGGCCCTAAATAGTATTTTTAAAAGTATAAAAGCTCCGTTGAAAGCAAGAATATACGCTGACGATTTAGTTGTTTTCTTAAAAGGAACAAATTTGATCACGATGAACAACTTTCTCCAAGATTTCCTTTCAAACCTAGAGGTCTGGTGTTCGCAAACAGGATTTCATTTTTCAGCCTTCAAAACACACTGCGTCTTATTTAGCAAAAAAAGTGAAGTATTTCAACCTAATCTTATAATACATGGTCATCGCCTAGAGTTGCTGTCCTCTGCAGAAATTTCTAGGCATGCAATTAGATTTTAAATTAAATTGGAAAGTACACATTAATAATCTAGTGTTAGAATGACGAATAAGACTTAACATTCTGAAGGTGGTGGCTAACCAGAAATGGGGTGCTGAGGTACCAACTCTAGTATTAATATATAAATCTCTCATTAGATCAGTATTAGACTATGGATCTACAGCATACGATTCAGCAAGCAAATCCACTACCAGCTATCTTAAAATAATTCAAAATTCTGCTTTTAGGATTATTCTTGGAACTTTTAGAACTACGCCGGTAAAAAGCTTACAGTGGGAATTGGGAGAACCTAGTTTAAGTCCAAGACGAAAACTTTTGAGTGGAAATTACGCAGCTGCTATCCTTGCAAATAAGTCAAATCCAACATTTCAATACACACACTCAAATAAACTAATAGGATTTTTTAATGGATAACCTAGAACACCGAGACCATTCTACGAAAGAATAAGAGCGTACTTTCAAGAAATTGACTTCTGTATACCAACAGTTTACCCAGTTGCCGCCATCAACACAGAACCCTGGTAAGTACAGATACCTAAATGCAACATAAGCCTAACCAGTTATGACAAACAAAATACTAACCCCACTATCATAAAAGTAAAGCTAATTGAAATTCTGAAAACTTGGCGTAACTACCAACACATATATACAGACGCCTCTAAAACCTCTTTAGGCGTAGGAGCAGCTGTGGTAACTGATTCGCAGAATTTCCTGTATAAACTTCCATCCTGCACAAGCATCCTCTCAGCAGAACTGTTCGCTATATATCAAGACCTAATACAGGTTAACGCAAACAGCCTCCAAAACAATTTCCTTATCCTAACAGACTCCCTCAGCTCCCTATACTCCATCCAACAGCTATACTCCAAACACAGTTTGGTTGAACATATTAAAAAAGAACTCTTCGTGGCCGGAGAACAACATAAAGATATCACCTTTTTAAGGATCCCATCTCCTATTGGTATTAGTGGGAATGAAGAAGCAGACAAGTGTGCTCGTGGGGCTATTACAGATGATAGTGCAGTCTCGATTTTAGAAGTGGTTAGTGCGGATATAAAAAGTATGTTAAACCAAAAAACGTTATCATTGTGGCAATCTCAGTGGACTGAAAGTGAGTCAAAACTCCGCGAAGTTAAGCCTCTGTATCAAAAGTGGAATCCCTTTTTAAAAAACAGACAACAACAAGTGGTTATTTCACCTCTACGGTTAGGTTATACTAAATTAACTGGTAAAAATTTACTTTAGCACACCTACCAAAAAAAAAGACACCAATTCGACTACCAAATTCTTAATGCAAATTCCGGTCCTTGAAATCATAACACTGAACTTATTTATATTCGTTGAAACACCAATTCCAAATTTTGGGTTCATAAAAATTAAAGGAATTACCTCAATACTCTCTCTTTAAGTTGGAACCATATGGAAAACTTTTTTATTATTAATTTTGGGAAAAAAAATTATACCTACTTTATAAAAAAATATGCATGTTCTAAACTCCAAAATACAATCATCACATATAAAATTTGTCTAGTCGTATTTGAGGTTTGTCAAAAAATATGAATTTTGCCCAATTGTAAAGTAGGTACCTTTATTTTTGACAATATTAAAAATTGTTATTAATAAAAGTTGATCAGAACTAAAAACTACATTACCCTTTGGACTCGTATGTCGCCGTATAGGCGGCACACCATGTCTCATCATTACAGCCGGTTGGCTGTAATGATGCTCATTTCTAATATTTCTACATTGCTTTCTTAAACCTTCGTTGAGTATATGTTTATGTAAAAAGAAAAAATAACATGATATTAATTTTAGACTTGCTATCGTAAGCTGTTTATTTTTTATCTGCTGATGTATATATTACAACCACTTCAGTATCCACATATGCACCATTTTTGCGTTTTGAATATTACTCATTTCTATAACTAACACCATAGGATAAAGTTCGGTGTTTTTTCGTTATATTTTGTAAAAAAATATTTGAAATGCCCAAGAGATTTTTACAAGATGAAATTGAAAATGGGTTGCAATGTAGTGACGATTATATTGACTGGCCTAAAAATGATAGATTGGATAGTGGTAATATCAGTAAAGAAAGTGACTAGAAGTGGTAGTGATGTTATAATTACTAAAGGACATATATTTCATCCCCTACCCATTCCTTCTGTAAGGGTGCTGACAAAATTGGGAATGCTACTATTAAATTCAGCTACCCAAAAACCTATAAATTCGATACTAATATTAGCCGTTTTTGATAGTTTTTATATATTTTATCCCCTATTTTATCCCCTTTGTAGGGGTGCTAACAAAATTAGGAATGTTATTATCAAATTCAGCGACCTTAAAAACTATGAATTCGATACTAATATTAGCCGTATTTAATAGTTTTTAAATTCCAACCCCCTCTCACCCGTATCGTAGGGATGCCAACAAAATGGGGAATGTTACCATCAAACTCAGCCACCACAAAAACAATGAATTTGACACTAATATCAGCGTTTTTAATAGTTTTTATATTTCATCCCTCTCCCACCCCTTTTGTATGGATGCTTACATAACTGAGAATGTCACTATCAAACTTAGAATTCCCGAAGACTATGAATTCGACACTAATATCAGCCGTTTTTAATAGTTTTTACATTCCATCACCTTCGCATCCCCCATTGTAGAGGTGCTAACAACACTAAAACCACCCCTGGTATGTATAAAACAACAAAATTTTATTCCAATCGGTCAAGCCGTTTGGGAGTTTTTGAAGAACATACATACAAACATTTATATATATATATATATATATATATATATATATATATAGATATAGAAGATAATGGTAATGATTATGATAATGTTAGGTTTTATTTGTGTTTCTCCCTCCTCACGATTTATTATTTTTGTATACTTTTATTTTTTTATTTAGTTATTTTTCATGGTATGATGGTAATAAATTATTGTGTTTAGTTTGAATAAACTTCTGTGCAAAAAATATTATTTTTTAAAAAACATCCCATAGTTTTTGACATTGAGCGATTTTTCCTTTTTTTTCTAAAACAATAAAAAAATTTCCACATTTTTATTTTGTTTTACACTAAGTGTATCTAATGCGCAATTTTAGCGCATTTTTAAAAAATTCCCTTACAAAAAAAAATTCCGAGTAGATAGATAAGTAAATAAAATAATAGTCCCGAGTACAGTGTAATCACAAAAGAACATATACACGAGTGCAAAGGGTTAATATGCAATTACATCCATTTACAATGAAAAAATTATTTTGTCTTTTTTGAAACGTTATGTCTACAATGACAATGCAAATTTAACTGTGTTACTTGTTTTCTAGGATGCACAAATGAATTATTATTGTTGATAGCAAGAAATGTTTGATAGCGACCGTCAAAACGCATTAGAGTTTATGAAACACAGTAATGGTAGCGTTATTAACTTGTGAAGAGAAAATTGAAATTGTCTTGTTTGTGGAAGAGAACTATAAAACGCATAGAGAAGTATCAATTATTTTTAATGATAGACATCCCAATAAAAATATTAATCATTTAACTATTACAAACATAATAAACAAATCTTAGACCAGTGCAAGTATTAACAAAAATTTTAATGGAAAACGCTGAAAACTGGTTGCCAATGAGTACACGCAGTTAGAAACCGAGCCCACCCCAGCCCGCAAAGTTTATTCAAATGCAATTCGCAACAGCTAGTTTAACGAGTTTCAATTAGATCCATTTACTGACGTCGGCAAAAAAATCAGCTCCCTTGTAAATTTTCCATAAACAGATCATCGAAAGGTGCATGCAAAATGAAATAATTTTTAAACAATAGCTGTCGCGAATTGCATTTGAATAAGCTTTGCGGGCTGAGGTGGGCTCGGTCACGCAAGCGCATTTCGCCTGCCTGCGACGGCAAATCAATGCAGTGATACCAACTTGGGGGTTTTCTCCCTAAATTTAGGGGGAAATTTTTTGAATTGTTCAAATGATACTATGTATTGATGGTTGCTAGATGGTGCTGATGCATATGTCTATATACTAGTCGTAACAGCTGACAGCAGGGGAATTTTCCCCCAAACCTGGTGAGTTTTTGAGCAGTTCGGGGATTTTTTAGCGGATACTTTTATCTGGGGTATTTTTTGGGAGAACAATTTAATGTTGAAACATTTTTGGAATATTTTTTCGCAGATTAATTGTGAAACTATTCTAACAAAGAGTACAGGTATTATCAACTAAATAATAGCAAATTTTACCAAACATCTACCCCCATTTATTAAATTTGAGGGATTGTAGATTTTGGGGATTTTTGTTGAAAAAAGGACGAATTTGGGGGGTTTTCCATGTCGATTGGGGGATTTTTGTTTAACCAACCTGGCACCCTGAATCTACGAATCAATTGTTTAACAATTATTTCATTTTTACATACACCTTTCGATGATCTGACCATGGAGCAATTTAGTTTGTATCGGGAGCAGTTTTTTCGTGTGGTTTATTCATCGAAAAAGTCTTTATTACAGGCGATATTCGTGTTCGAAAATCAAGTACATGAAAATTCAATTTTTAAATGTTTTCGGAAAATTTACAAGGGAGCTGATTTTTCTGCCGACGTCAGTAAATGGAGCTAATTGAAACTCGTTAAACTAGCTGTCGCGAATTGCAGTAAATTAAATTGAAGTCAAATATCCAAAAATGTTATTGCGCAAAAGAAAGTCGTTGATACAACATAATGTAAGTAAAGATACAGTGGCAAGAATTATAAAACGAAATAATTACAGACCATTTAAATCAAAAATCGTTTACACAATAAAAGAAAGGGATTATGATAGGCGCTTGGATTTTTGCTTCTTTACCTAAGAAGAATTAGAAGAGGTCTTTTTCTTACCGAGACATTTTTTCCGATAAGGCAACATTTTCTTTAAATGGAACTGTCTTGTTACAACATTGTCGTTAGTGGTCTGAGGAAATTTTGAATTTTACAATAAAGTCTCGAGACCAATATTCGTTTAAAACAAACGCGTGGTGTGATATTTACAACGACAGATTAATAGGACCGTATTTTTTTCGCCAATCTATGACTGCCGAACAATACATAAAATTTTTACAAAATTAAATCAATGACTTTATGGAAGGTACTACTCTTATAAATAATTATGTTCAATGGAAAAGCTATTTACATATATTCAGATATTTTTTGGCCTGCTAGATCCCCTGACTTAACCCCTCTAGACTACTTGTTATGGGGTAACTTAAAACAGAAAGTTTACCCACAAGTGCCGTTTGATGATGTTAACCATTTGGAAAGGATAATTACAGAATCATGCCAAAAAAATTTCTTCACAAATGATAACAAATATACAAATAATGAAAATTTGCAAATAGAACGATGAAATGGATTAAAGGAGAGGGTCTAAGCATTAGTGAAATGAGTAAAAATTAAATTTCCATTTATTTCTAGGATTAATATTATGTTATTTACACAACTTATTACTTGTATGTATTTTTTTATTTGAACAATAAATACTTATGAATTTATTAAGTTGCAAAATTGTTAGACAAAATTAAAAAACGAAAAGGTTATCATGTTTTTAATAATCTAAAAAGATAAATGAATATTCATAATTTAAAATGTAGAAAAATTAGTAAAAAATAACAAAACTCCAGTTTATTTTAAATGGATATAATTGCATATTTAAACGGTATTTTTAGTTCTAATCGATTTTTTTTATAACATTTTGATACTTTACTCTTGGGCATATTTTTTGGCAAACCTCGTATACGACTAAAAAAATATGATATCTGATTAATAACATTATTTTAGATTTTAGAATATGCAGAAAATTTTTAAAAAATAACTTTTTTTCCTAAAATTAAATATATAAAAGTTTTCCATATGGTCTCAACTTACGGAGACATACTGTATATAAAATAATAAATTAAAGTTATTATTTTTTACACCTTTTTTTAATTCATCCTGTTTAAAATAAAAAAATAAACGCTACGGTTATGTAAAAAAATGTAACCCATAGTGTGGTGTTTAAGAAATTCAAACAGATGTTTTTAAATCACTTAAAATAAACCATCACAAAATTAAAAAATATTTTACATTATAAAATTCTCAAATTGTTACACCAGTTTTTGAATTATGATAATTGCCGTATTAACTGGTAAACCTATCTCACCTATAAATAATACCTAATAATAAAAATAAATAAAAGTATAAGTTATTATTTTTGGCACGAGTTTTTTAATCATCCTGTTTAAAATAAAATAAAAAATAACTTTTGCTTTTGGTGTGGTGTTTAAAAAATGGTACAAATCACTTATATCAAACCATAAGAAAATTAAAAATAAACTTACATTATAAAATCGTGGAATTATTGCACTGGTTTTTGAATTGTTAGTTGCCTGATAGATAAAACGCTTTTCCACGCAGTTGTATCAACTCTCAGGATCGGGATGCTTTGAAGGTGACGCTTAGCGCGTATATCGACCCAACCCCTCTGCAAAGCGACTGTGCGTTACACGACACGTCCACATGATGCGCTCTGCAAGACGAAATATTATGTACCTAATGCTGCACCAGCATTTGTAGCCCACACAAAAAAAATTACAAGGGAATTTCTTACAAATTAATTACAATTTATTACAACAAAACTCGATTTTTTTACAAGCGTGGATTTCTGAAAAATGGGGTGTGGTGCAATATTAGACTAATGCTACACCACACCTTCAAATCGGAAAAAAAAATTACATGAGAATTTCTTACAAATTAATTACAGTTTATTACAACAAAACTCGATTTTTTTACAAATGTGGATTTCTAAAAAATGAGGCGTGGTGCAATATTTAGACTAATGCTACACCACACCTTCACCTCTGAAATAATATAAGCATCTCATTAGCAACAGACATTCTTACAAATTAATTACAAGCGTCTTATGTAAAAATCAACTTAAAAAAATACACCTAAGTAATATATTGGGTGACAAAATAATATTCTATTGCAGTATGAATTTCTTACACCACCCCACCCCCTAAAACATTACTTTTAGTGATAAAACAAAATCATATTTCAGATATCTCATCCACTCCCTAATTTATTACACTGCTTAATGCGGTTGAAAATTATTTTATCTGGTCAAACCACGCGATTTATTTGTTTGAATTTGATTATCAATTTCTTTTACCACCCCACACTATAAGAAATTACTTCTCGTGATGAAATGAATCATATTTCTAATATCTTATTTGTTCCCAAATTCATTACACTGCTCGATGCGGTTGAAAATTATTTTATGTGGTCAAACCACGCGATTTATGTGTATTAATTCGACTATCAATTTCTTACATCACCCCACACTATGAGAAAATATTTTTAGTGATGAAATGAATTATATTTCATTTTACACTTTTAAAACCGATACTGTCTTTCCATCACTACCGCAGTCTTTTTTAAACATGTAAATCATACTTCGACCTTATTCTCGAAGGCGATGGCCCCCTTTTCGAACGGTCAAGAACTTACGGGAACTTTCCTTTGGTCTCCGCGCCGACAGGTTCAGTTGTGGCCAACGCATTTTCGCTAAACAAAAGGGTCAACAGTGACGGGCTCGTAACAATATCCCCCTCTTAAATTTGATCGTCCCGATCAAATACTTGCGGAAACTCACCCTTGTAAGGATTTAACCTCTCTAAGTGAATGACTTTCATCTTGGCTCTGGGACTGCGTTGGATTCTGTAAACCACATCTTTAATCCTTTTTATCACCTTGTATGGCTCTTCACAAGATGGTGTCAACTTGGGAGACACACCTTTCTTTCGTTGTGGATTATACAACCATACTTGATCTTCTTCTTTAAATCCCGTCGAATTTGCTCTTAAGGTCATAGCGAGCCTTTATTCTATTGCTTGCCAACCTTAATCTCTTCCTAGCCGTTTTATGGATTTTAAACAAGCTGTCCTGTACTCGTCTGCATAATCTTAAGCTATTTTCTCTTCGGCTCTTGATGACCCAAACACCAAATCACAGGGTAAACGAAGTTCCCTTCCGAAGACTACGCTGGCTAGAGTGAGCTTTGTAGAATCATGAACAACTGCTCTATAGGCCATCAGGAATAATGAAAGGCGTTGATCCCAGTCTTTCTGATGTTCTTCTACTACTTTGGATAGATGTTCTTCCACAGTCCGATTAAACCTTTTAACCATGCCGTCTGGCTGTGGATGTAGTGGGGTAGTCCTGGTTTTGTTGATTCCCATCAATTCGCAAACTTTCTTGAATAAGTTTGATTCGAAATTCATTACTTGATCGGAATGTAGTTCCATAGGTACCCCGAATCGTGAAAACATGTTGTCTACCAGGACTCTTGCAACTGTAGACGCTTCCTGGTTTGGCAGGGCATAGGCTTCAACCCACTTACTAAAGTAATCCATAGCAACCAATATGTATCTATTACAGTCATTCGTCATTGGAAATGGCCCGGCTACATCGATGGCAATTCGTTCAAAAGAGGCTCCTAAATTGTACTGTTTCACTTTGCCTCTGGATCTTGTTTTGGGACCTTTACTCGCTTCACAAACTGGGCATCTTCCACACCAATTCTCTACGTCGTCACTGCACCCAGTAGAACCTTTGTCTTATTTTATCCAAAGTTTTATTAACTCCCAGATGACCACCTGATTTTCCTCCAAGACTTCATTAATCCTTGTCTTGGGTACGATCAGTTGGGAAGTTGTTTTTTTGCCATCGGCCGACTCCCAAACTCGTTATAACAATCTATTCTCAACAGTAAGGGAATCCCATTGTGCCCACATGGCTTTGAATGTTGGTGCCTGGTCGGAGATGTCCTTCCAAGTAGGTCTCTCGGCTCCACTTTCCTTCCAACGTAGAAAATCCAAGATGTTGGGATCATTCTCTTGGTCTTGTCTTAGATGGGCTGCTTTCCATTCATCTTCAGTTAACAGTCTTATTTGTCTTATATCGGCAATCCCTTCGTGACGTTCGACCCTCACACAGTGCTTGCAGTTATCCGCACAAAGTCTTCTGGACAAGGCATCTGGGTTGTTATGTAATTGTCCTGGCCGGTGTTTGATTTTGAAGTGGTACTGGTTTAACTTTTCGAACCACCTTGCTTCCTGACCTTCAGAGTTTTTCATATTCTGTAGCCACTTCAATGCTGCATGGTCCGTCCTTATGGAAAACTCCCTTCCGTAAAGATATTTGTGAAAGTGGTCTACTGCTTTGATGATCGCTAGCACTTCTTTCCTGGTGACGCAGTAGTTCCTTTCCGGTTTGCTCACTATTTTGCTGTATTACTCTATCACCTTCTCTTGACCATCCTGCACTTGTGATAGTACGGCTCCAGAGAAACTGACGCACCGGTGTCTATGGTGCATACAATGTCTTCTTGGTTCAATATTCCTCTGATAGTAAGACTATCTATAGTTCTTCTTATTCTGTTGACCTGAATGACCCTGGTCCTTATAGGTGAGTAGGAATGTGGTTGCGTTCTTGCAGATGAGTTTGATCGTGGTGGTGTTCTCGCATGTAAGTTTGATTGTGGTGGTATTCTTACTCTAAAATTCTTAATGAAATGGCCTGGTTTTCTAAATCGATAGCAGATTTGTTTCCGTTGATTGCCCACACCATTTATCATGGACCTGTTTCTTTCAAAAAATTTCCGAAAAGCCCGTTGGCTGCGTCGCTTTGATGATCTGGTTCATCGATTGAAACTGCTCGGATTTTCGGTCATGAGGTACTAAAAGCTGCCTTCACTTCCAATGATCGCACCAAAGCTTCATCACTTCTATTAAAGTTCGTCAGTCGAAAAGTCCGCTGGATCTCTGGATCCATAAATCCATCAATAAATATCTGGACGGCCAGTTGCTCCCTGAAGTCTTCCGGTGCCTGTGGGTACGCTTACTGGATCAGCCTTTTTACATCTGTTTCGAACTCTTGAAGACTTTTGCCAGATTTCTGCACCCGTGTTTTCATCTGCGCCCCGTATAGCTGTTCACGGTGTTGATCGCCATATCTTAACTCCAGTGCAGGTACTAGGTCTCTATATTTGTTTTGTTGGTCGGCAGGGATTGTCTGCAGCATTTCCAAAGCTTGGGAAGTTGGTGGTTTTATTAAAATTCCCGATGTGGCAACCCTGTCACGACTATCTTGAATTTGAAGTGAGGCTTTGTAAATCCTTTTTAATTGTGTCCACTTTCCTCTTGAGAACAGCGTCGATCTCATTCTTGATGTCCATTACTTCATCTCGTACTGTATTTACTTTTTTTCTCCACTCGCCGTCAATCTTCCTGACATCCTCTTTTAAGTTAACAATTTGTTTTTCCGTTTTCTGTATTACTTGTTCAAAGAACTTTTCTTGCTGTTCTAGAAGTTTCTGGGTATCTGCTTTCCTTTGTTTTTCCTGTTGTTCTAGAAGTTTCTTTTGTTCTTCTCTTTCTTTCTTCTGTTTTTCTAAAATTTTCTCGAGGTCTTTTTGTCGTCGTTTTTATTCTTCCAATTTTTCTTCTTGTCGTTGTTTTTCTTCTTCCGAACGGCGTTTTTCTTCCAATTTATCTTCTTGTCGTCGTTTTTCTAACTCCTCAAAAAAATTTTTTTTAAATTTTATAACGTCCTCCATGTCGCCGTAAGGTGTATTTCTTGTGCTCACCATAAATCTTCGTGTTACAAAAAAAAATTCCACTTATGACACCACTGTTAAGACTTTTAGTTCCTCTGTGGGTTCGACGATTAAAACTCTCGATCCAGTAACAAAACAATGTTTATTTTAATACAATAAATTCTACTTTTATTAACCACTTAGATATTCACTTAGCTATACAACTTTTACAACTCTATTTAACTATTTACATTTCTTAATTCATAAACACTTCCATCACGATCGCCGTCTTTTTTATACCTGTATCATACTTCGACCTTATTCTTGAAGGCGATAGCCCCCTTTTCGAACTGTCGAGAACTTGCGGGAACTTTCCTTTGGTCTCCGCGCCGACAGTCCCAGTTGTGGCCAACACATTGTCGCGATACAAAAGGGTCAAAAGGGACGGGCTCGTAACACTATTTTAAATTTATAAGCTGGGTATAAGGCATGATTAGAGCGTATTCGGCTGATAGTTCTAATAAGATGTATGTTTGACTTTCCATAAACCATGGTTCTTTTCGAATCCTTGGTGAATGCTTTTATAGAACTTTATGTTCTCCCCTCAAAATATCTTTCCTGCCATTTTTGTAAAGTTTTTTTAATGTATTAATAAAATCCGCTACAGGTATTTTAGATTTTAAAAATGTTCCGCTTGTGGCTGCTTCCTTAGCGAGAGAGTACACTTTTTCATTGTCCGGAATCCCAGAATGGGCTTTTATCCAACACAGAAAGATTTGTTTTCCCATGTTTACAGCATCAGTATTTATTTGAATTAAATCTAATATTAAATGGTCAAGATTTGCGTCCATCTGTATGTTTTTGAGTTTTTCTATGGAGCTTTTTTGACACTTTCTGGCTGTTTATAAAGCTATGCAGTGCCCCATTA
The DNA here is from genome assembly GCA_950111635.1 of Agelastica alni. Classification (NCBI taxonomy): domain Eukaryota; kingdom Metazoa; phylum Arthropoda; class Insecta; order Coleoptera; family Chrysomelidae; genus Agelastica; species Agelastica alni. Next base: position 13,464,680 of record OX467716.1, read on the forward strand.
ATTTGTTTTCCTGCCAACACCCTTCGCTCAATGTCACTGTCATACTTTCCATCTCTAGTAAATTTTGAACCCAAGTACACAAATTCATTGACTTGTTCCACTCTTTCTCCCTCAATCGAAACACCACAGTTTATCATGCTTTCTTCTCTTTCAAAAACCATTACTTTCGTTTTGCTCACATTTATTTTCATCCCTTTGATTTTCAGGGAATCATGCATAACATTAACCATCGCCTGCAACTCCTCTTCAGATAACGCTAATATGACTTGATCATCGGCGTAAAGAAGGCATTTGACGATCAAATCATTCATTTTTAATCCATACGCACTCTCTTTAAGATCTTTTAAACAATTGTCTATGTATAAGTTAAACAGCCATGGCGAAGCCACACATCCCTGTCTCACACCTTTTTCGATGTTAAACCAGTCCGTGCAAGCTCCGTTTATCCTGACACAAGCAGTGGAATCCTCGTAAAGTGATTTCAGTGCTCGTATTAAACTACCACTCACCCCATACATAGACAATGTAGACCACAATTCACTCCTCACCACTCTGTCATAGGCCTTTTCCAAGTCTATAAAAGCGCAATAGACCTTCTGACTTCTAGCCAAGAATTTTTCGACTATGCCTCGTAAGGAAAAGACCTGATCCATACATCTCCTTCCTCTTCTAAATCTTGCTTGCACATCCCATATCATTTTCATTCGTTACTCTTTTGATCAATATCTTTGCTAACAGTTTGCCGACTATGCTGAGTAAACTAATACCTCGGTAGTTCTTATAGTCCTGCTGCGAACCTTTTCCCTTGTAAAGCGGCACGATAACGGCCTTGCACCAGTCGTCTGGTACACTACCACTTCTCCAACAAAGGTTAACAAGACGGTCCAGTAGACTAGCTACCACGTTTTGTCCAGCCTTCAGCATTTCAACTGTTATCCTGTCGTACCCAGCAGCTTTACCCAATTTCATACTGTTCAACGCTTCCAAAATTTCTGTCGTAGTAATTTCACTTTCATTGCAACTTTCACTCATGTCTTCGAATTGGGCCTGTACTTGTGTATCCTCTTTCTCAAATAAACTTTCGAAGTATTCCTTCCATCTCTTCAATACGCATTCTTCTCCTTTTACCATATTACCATCTTGGTTTCTGATTCTTATATAAGACATATAGATTTACATTGTCGTATGCCTACGGTGACCATGCGTCCCGATTTATAGAGCTTTGTCCCGGCGTCCCGAAATATAATATATTTGTCCCGATTTTCGAAGATCTGAGAAAAAAATGTAGTAATTTTTGTAAGAAGTAGTAATTTTTGCACACGTCACGTCAGGGTCAGTGTGTCTCAGTCTAGCACTTGTACTTGACATCACAGCAGTGTTATCGTTTAGTTAGCGAGTGGTTTGGTTACAGTTCCGTTTGTGCATGAGCTACTTGAAAGTTGAACAATGAGTGGCGATAAAGGTAATAGTGATCTCCAAAAGGAATATCCTTTTTTGAAAAAGCGAGAACTCAACCCACACATTGCATTTTGTACTCAATGTTCTAGTGAAATTAATATTTCACATGGTGGCGTGACTGATATCAAGCTGCATTTAAAAACTAAAAAGCATTTAGCTGGTGTTAATGCAGTAGCTATTTCATCATCTATGAGTAAGTTTGTTACTTAAAATGATTCAGAACAAAATGAAATTGTAGCAAAAGAAGCTGTTTTAGCCTACCACACTATAAAACATAATCATAGTTTTAGATCCTTAGATTGTACTTCTAAGCTCATTTCAACGTTATTTAAACAGAAATTTTCTTCTGCTCGAACAAAAAGCGAAGCCATGATTAAAAATGTGCTGGCTCCAAACATTCAAAAAGAATTAATGCAGGAGCTCAGTAAAACGTCATGTTTTACATTAATGGTGGATAGCTCAAATCATGGTGCTCAAAAAGTTGTACCAATTGTTGTGAGATATTTTCATGAGACCCGTGGTGTAAATGTGAAAGTTTTAGAGCTTGAAACATTAAGTGGCGAAACAAGTAATCAACTTAGTGAGTATGTAATTTCAGTTTTAAGCCGTAATGATTTGGTGGATAAAGTAGTAGGAATGTCTGCAGACAACACTAATACTAATTTTGGTGGCGCAAAAAGAAAAGGAACAAATAACCTGTTCTGTAAACTATCAGCTAGTACTGATAAAACTTTAGTTGGCATTGGTTGCATGGCTCACATAGTCAATAATTGCATTAATAACGCTGCTGACTCACTTCCTATTAATGCTGAAGTTGTTATTGTGAAACTATTTAAGTTTTTCCATATATACACAGTGCGGGTGGCAGAATTGAAAGATCTTTGTGAATTTATTGACGTGAAGTACCGCAACCTCTTGTCTTATTCAAACACAATATGGCTGAGACTTCTACCAGCATTGGAACGTGTTCTACAAATGATGCTGCCTCTCAAGCAATACTTTTCTTCACAACCCAACACCCCAGTAGTGTTGAAATCATTTTTTGACGATCCAAATGGGGAACTTTGGCTTTGGTTTCTTCATAATGTAGCTGGAGTGTTTAATGAAACTGTAAAAAAGATGGAGGGGGATAAAATATCAGCAACAGAAGCATCAAATCAATATTTGATTTTGCGCAAAAACTTGATGGACAGGAAAGAATCTTCATTTTTACCAATGAAAGTTAAAGAGATTCAAAAGAAAAACTGTGCTGCAGGACATAATAGTGTCTTGGAAGACATTAAGAGTACAGCGTGTTCTTTTTATGACCGTTGCATTACCTATTTGGACTTTTGGAAATCAAACGTTGACAGCTTGAGCCAGTTGTCTTGGATAGATTTAAAGAAAAAATTGACATGAGAGGAGTTGGAGGAAAGCTATACCATTTTCCAAAAAAGCTTACCACCCATTTCTTCTGATGATTTGTTCAACGAGTTGAGCGTGCTGAACACTCAACTGTCCGAAAATATCTTAACAGAATGGGCAACGCAGAAAAAGACAACAGAGCAAAGATGGTTGACTGTTTTTGAAAACTTGCGGAAGAATGAAATAAAAGTTCCAAACCTGAAGATGTTCTTGGAATTTGTGCTTTCTCTGCAGGGACTAATGCTTCAGTAGAACGGGCCTTTTCGTTGATTAACAACTTTTGGACGTCCGAGAAGAGTCAAATGTCAATTGAATGCGTAAAGGCACTTTTAATAATTCAAATGAACTGTAATCTTTCATGCGTAGAAATGTATGATAAAGTAAGGAAGAACAAGACCTTGTTGAAAGCTTTGGCTTCTACAGAAAAATATGATTGGAACAAAAGCCAGCCTTCTTGTTAGACCCTTAATTACATGTAAATTTTTTTTTTTCAAACAGTCTAATTTTCATAATTCTTTACCTGAGTTGTATAATAGGTACATTATATAAATATTTCAAAGTCTTGTGCAATAAAGTATAATAAATAATAATGTAAAATTGTGTTTTTGTTCGTTATTTTCCAAATTTACAAATATGTATAAACAAATATATAGGCATTGTGCAACAGTAGGTTTGTCCCGATTTTGACTGGTAAAAATATGGTCACCGTACGTATGCCCCTTTAATATCTAAACATAAGGCCTTTTGTGTAGTCATCGCTAATTGAATGTCTGTAATTATATTGGCCAGGCTTTCTATAGTAGATTTTTTTTCCTAAAACCGTGTTGGGAACAAGGTAATAGATTATTATGTTCTAAAAAGTATTCTAAACGCGCTTGATTCATTCGCTCGTAGGTCTTTAGTACGCATGAGGCTAAAGAAATCGCTCTGTATGATGTCGCTTGATTTTGAGGCTTGCCTGACTTAAGTATAGGAATTATAGTATATTGTTTCCACTGGTCAGGTACATGAATATTATTAGACCAAATATTGTTTAAAATATTTAAGTGATAATTTTGCAACCTTAGGTAAATTATGTAGCATAGAATAATGAATGTTATCTTGTCCGGGGGCAGTATTATTGTGTGTTTTAAAGCCAATTGTAGTTCTCTGAATGAGAATGAATCCAGTAAATACTGGGTTGAATAATTTGTTGGAATTTCCACTATCTCTACAATAAAGGGATCATTAGTAACGAAAGGGGGAGTTAAATTATTATGAAAATTTATATACCACGTGTCTTTTTCGGTATCTATTTGAACCTATTTACTAGTTTTTCTATTTTTAAAATTGTTAACTTTTTCCCAAACCTTTTTAAGTGGTGTACCTCTATTAAGCGATGCACAATACTTTTTCCAGTTTGTTTTTTTTAATTGTTTGAAAGTTTTCTTTGCAATGGCGTCACTTAAATTCTAAAAGGTTATGTATAGATAATAATATTTTTTTCTGTTTTGAACCAGTTCCTGGCACTTTCATTCCACCAAGTTTTATTTTTATAAGAAATTCGGCATGAGCTAAATTTAGGGATAGATGTTTCGGCTGCTAAATTTAACTGTTTTGTAAAAAGTTAATAGTCGGTTACTGTATTTTCTGTGTATTTATCAACAGATTCCAAGTAATATAGGTCCCAATTTGCTTTGTGATTGTTCCATTTCCGAGATGGAACGTGATTTATAATTTTTGGTGTAACATGGAACGTGATCAGATACATACAGGTCTGATAACGTTGTCCATTTTATTAAATGTGAAATATCTGCTGAACAAATAGTTATGTCTATCGCTGAAGGAGTCTGCAAAAAGTTACCTATAAAAGTAGGTTATCGATCCATCATTAAGAAATATTAAATTATGTCGATCTAGAGCATCTAATAAAGTTTTCCCATAACTATCGTATTTGGGCCTCCCCAAGCAATATGATGCTGTCATTTAAAATCACCAGTAAATATCACAGGCGATTTATAGGACTAAAAAAAAGTATCCCATTCTATTGGCGAAATTCTCGTATTTGGTGGAATATTTTGGTTGTAATATAAAGTTATTACTTTTAATTATTACAGCTTTTTTATTAACATTTGATAGGGGTGCAATAGTTAATAATTCTTTAAAGAGTATATTTTTGCGAATTAGGATAGCCGTTCCTTCGCCACCGCGGTCTAACCGGTCATCCCTTACTATATTATAGTTAGAAATATTACAATATTTGTTAGATTTAAATCAAGTTTTCGATAAACAAACTATGTCAACATTTTGTTCTCTTAATAGATATAAAAGATTTTCTTTATTTGAAACTGCCGATTTACAATTCCACTGACACAGAGTTACTTGATCCCTGTTCTCTAAAGGGGTTAGTTAAATTATGTTTAATTAAATTTATTATTTCTTTTTCTTGAATTTCAAAATTATTTTAATTTTTTAAAATACTTATGATTGACGTACCAACTTGCAAAATTATACCAGATATATCGTTAAGTTCTAGATCACTAGTATTAGAGTGTATATTACTCATACGATTTTGTTGAGGTAATACCTCCCTGAGTTCTTGGTAAAGTAAATGGAGCAGTTGGGGACTTATGCGCTAAATTAATAAGATCCGGAGACTCCGGGTGAGACCTTTTAGACGTTTTACCGTATTATTTTTTTGTTGTGATATTTGTGAAGTAGGGCCTTGTGAAATTTTAAGAGGTTGGAAATATGACGGTGATTGAAATTGAATGTTGTGATTTTCTTTCGGTGACTAATATGTTTGCGAGACATCACTAATTGAGTTTTCGCTCTAAATTCAGTTTTATTTTCGGATTTTTTAATTTTGCGCGTCATTCTGTTTACGAAATCTACTTCAAATATCGAATGGTAATCATGTGTAGATATTCTGCTTTTTAAATAATCTTCAGCTAAGTCGATGTCTATTTGTTTAATAATACCTAATACAAAAATTAAGAATTTTGGAATATAAGCAGTTAAATTGTGTGTTGATAATACTGTCGATTTTAATAGTATATTAGCACTTAAATAGTCCTTAAATATAACTCTTATTCTATTTTTACCGATTGACTGCATTTGTTTAATTTTTTTATCCAGTTCGGTGTGATTCCTAAGAATGATATCACCAATTTTTATCGCATTTAATTTGCCTTGAAAGTCGGCACTGGTATTTTCAATGTATACATGAAACGGTCCCATATCTACATATTGATAGTAATTATGCTTGTCGAAAGGGTTTTTGTTCTGATTTCATTTGATTTGCATGTTTTGGTGATCCTCTTTTATTTAAATTTGTTGCACTTACTTCGTTTTCTGCATTACTTACTACCAAATTGTTATTTTGTTGTGGGTTTAAATCTCTTGCTAAAACTACACTTATACTACAACTATATTTAGAACTATAACTAAACTATTTTTATTGTTTTAATTTACACCTATATACAAATTTATCACGATACCGTAAATCTAGCAAGCACCTATACGTACGGAAGCTGACGCTGACGCTGTACTGTGTGATAATCGAATTGAAACACATAAATCGCGTTGTTTGATCGAATAAAATAATGTTTAACCGTGTTGAGCAGTGTAATAAATTCTGGAGTAGATGAGATATCTGACTTATTTTTTTTATTACTAAAAGTAATATTTTAGGATGTGAGATGGTGTTAGAAATTCGTACTGCACATTATATCCTGAGAACCGCTGATATCTCAACAAATTCATGGAATTCCATTTCATGGACTCAGCAACTTTATGTTAATTGTGCTTTATTCTTTTATCTAGTTATTCAGTCTGATATTTACTCTTGGAATTGTAATACGTATAAATAAAACTTTAATTTGGAAAAATAAAATTATTTTTGTTTTTAAAAATAAGTTTTCCGAAACGAGAATCATAATTGGCGCAGTCAGTAGGATTGTCACAAAGAATCCATCGAGGATAACTTTCGCTATTTCAATAGTTAAGTGACAATTATAGAACTTTCAAAGTTTCGGACTTTAAATTTGTTCGTTGGTTGAACTGTTGTTGGTGCCACCTAAAAGCAGTAGACGACCTCCAGTAATTTCCAAGACGACGCACAGCCAGATTCGATGCCGAACGCTGTACTGTAAGTAAATTTTTTGTATATGTCAGACTCCTCTAGTATCCCGTCCTTATCCTTCAGTGATCACGAAGACGACCTAGAGTTAGATTTAGTTATTCAAAGTTTTAGTTCTATCCAAATTGAGGATAACATAATGTCTTTGCCAACCTTTCAAAAAGTTCATGCCGAAACCATTCCAGATTTTGATGGTAACGTCAATGAACTCCAATTCTTTTTAGAAAGCGTAGATAGTATAGTAAAGCACTTTTATAATACGACTAACGACGCGGACCTGCCCGAGAGGTCATTAACATTATTGGTGCTACCACCATAAATGAAATTAAAAAAGAATTAATAAGAAACTTTAGCGATCCTAGAAACGAACATTGTCTTTATTTAGATTTAAATAACTTAAGACAGGCTCCTAACGAAAGCCCTTATCAATTTCATGATAGAGTTAGAAAATTATTAAATACTATTTCAAATTATTTAGCCTTACATGAAACAGATATTAATGTTAAGAAATTTAAACAGGGTATGTATAATGAACAAGCATTGCAAGTATTTCTAGCAGGACTAAGAAATCCTTACGGTATTATGGTTCGAACAAAAGGTCCAAAATCTCTTTTGGAAGCCATTAACTTTATTAGAAATGAAGATAATATAAAATATTTGCAAAATAATTGTAGTAGTTTGCAACCTTTACCAAAATCAAATTATCAAAACAAGACAGATAATTTTAATAAAAATAATCATACCATTCAAACTAATCGCTCAAATTTTACTACCAGTAGAAATCAAAATTTTAATAATTATAACACCCAAAGACAATTCAATCAAGGTTTAAATCCTCAGCAATTTCGTAACCCACCTAATTATAACTATTTACAAAATAACGATAATTCTAACAATTCTTTTCCCACAGGCCCAATAAATATTCAACCGAGACCAAATAACAATCAAAGGTTTTTCACTAACCAACAAGTATTTAGTCCCCCAACAAATGTGTGGAAATCAAATCCAAATTTTAATCAAAATAATATGCCCAAGCAGTACCTATGAGTACTAATACAAGACAATCTACCGCAATTAATAAAAACAATCAATATCAGAACCGCAGATGGGTATCTGAGGAATTAAATAACATTGAACATTGCGAATTGCAAAATAACTCAGATTCTTTTTCGGAAGAAATTGCCGAATACGAACCTGCAGATTCATCCGTAAATAATTATACAAATTTTCCGGAGGCCAGCCTCCAAGATCAAAATGTTATGATAGAATTCCATAATTCTTTTGATAAAAAGCAACTACCCTATATAGTTATAGCCAACCCTCCTTTAAAATTATTATTGGATACTGGAGCCGCTAAATCATTTTTGTCTCCAGAAATTGCTAATAAATATTATTCAAATTATAAGGTAGAAGATCCTTTTGTAGTTTCAACCGCTTTTGGTTCGTCACCACATAAGTTTTCTATTACCATTCCTGCGTTTTCCGAATTTAAGGAAAATAAAAATATTAAATTTTATGTTTATAAATTTCATTGTACTTTCGATGGTCTTTTAGGTATAGATTTATTAAACTCATTAGGTATCACCATTGATTTGCCCAATACGCAAATAATTTTAAGAGATAGCATATTACCAATAAATTATTTTAATGCTACACCTAAGGATGTTAGGCCGAAAGTTCTGCCAGGAAACTCGGTCTCAATAATAAAAATCCCGGTAACCACAAAATCAGGTGAGATTTTCGTACCTGAACAAATTTTGGGAAATTGTTTAATCCCAGAAACTTTAACTATTTCAATTAACGGCTGGGCAACAGTCGAGGTTCACAATAAAGCTAACGAAGAAATTAATTTTACAGTATTATATCCAATCAAAAGCATCCCGGTTAAGGATAAATTTGAAGTTTATAATTTTAGTATTGATCCCTTTTTCGATAGTTGCGAAAAGAACGAAAATCCTGAGCAAGGAAATAATTAAAATCCAACCGTTGATATAGATTTAGATTCAATCATCGGTAATATTGACGAAACACCTAACATTACAGACACAGATATAGAAAACGTTATTAACGAAATCACTCAAACAGCTGAAACAGCTGATAATGAAACAGTTCATACTAGTAGAGAAAATCCAATTTTAGAAATACCTATTTCGGAAACTCCAATAAACAATTTTCAAAATCAGTTATTCTTAAAATCACTCTCCAGCCCCACCGAGAATTTTACGTTTATTTGAAAATAAAACTCGAACAACAATTCAAATCTCTAAAGCAAATTTCGAGCAAGAAATAATTAATACTTTTAAAGAATTTACTACTACTAAAAAACTTTTTGCAATTAATTTAGATGATCCCTCTTTAATTCCAAAATTATGCACCACTTTGCAGAACACTTTTAAAAATTCTGCATTTAAAGCTATAATTTGTAACAATGTACTAGAAGATATAGTATCTAGAGAAGATCAAATAGAAAAGGTTAAATTTTGTCACGAAGGAAAAACTAACCATCGAGGCATCACTGAAACAGAAGCTCAAATTAGACGCCGATTTTACTGGCCTAATGCTAGGAGTACTTTCACTTAGTATATTAATAATTGTGAACTTTGTCAAAAAATGAAATATGACAGAAATTCGCCAAAGCAAAAATTTGAATTGACCCCCACGCCTAACAAACCGTTTGAAGTCGTACATGCAGATGTTTTTACTATTAAGAATCAAAAATTTCTAACAATCGTCGACAAATTTTCGAAATATGCCCAAGCTTATCCTCTAACAGCAGTCACTGCAATTCATATAGCTAAAGCATTTATTGTTTTTCTAACACACCATGGTACGCCGAAAATGATTGTCTTAGATAGAGGTACAGAGTTAAAAAAATTTGTTATCGAAGATTTTGCTAAATTACATAAAATTGATCTGCACTACACGACCGCTTTTAACCCAAACTCCAACAGTATAGTTGAAAGATTCCATTCAACTTTCGAATTTTACAAGAAACACGCAAAGATTTAAATATATTAGATCAAATGCCTTACGCTATTTTAGGTTACAATAATAGTATCCATTCAGTTACTAAACAACGTCCCATAGATATTATTACCGGTCATTTGGACAGCAACAGCCCTTTCAACATCGATATTAACGAAAAGTTGTACTCGGACTATATGACCAGACATAAAGAAATCACTGCGGAAATATATAAAACATTAAATGAACAAATGTCAAAACAAAAAATAGAAACTCTCAAAAAAGCTAATGAAAATCGCCACGATCCATTGACGTATGACCCTGGTACTCTAGTGTATCATAAATCAGGAGCGCGTAATAAAATAAAGCCAAGATTTGTCAAACGTCCAGTGAAAAAAAATGAAAATTTAAAAGTTAAAACTTATAAAATTAATATGAAAAATAATCCGAGCAAACGAAAAGTAGTCACGGCGACTTATCATAAAAGTAATTTAAAAAGACCGTTGACTAACCAAAGAATTATACCATTACAGATTTCTCCTCGCCCTGCCAGCAGCCAATGTGGCTCAAGAAATTAAAATCACCAATTTGGAGTCCAACCCTGGCATACTACCCTATAAATTGGGACAAGCAAAATTACAATCTACTTATCATTCCTTTATCCACTATTTTGATCTAAATCCTATCGAAACCGAATTAATAAAAATTGTTAACCAGTTCGAAAATATAAAATCAACCATAAAAAATAAAAACCCTGTATTTGCAGATGATCTTAAAAATATTGTTAATTTAGTCTCATTTCAAATTCTGCAATGTAAAGAAAAGATTAACTTTTTACATTCAAGTAAAAGATTAAAACGAGGAATTCTAAACGGACTAGGAACTGTATTTAAAAGTGTTTCTGGGAATTTAGACGCCGACGACGGTAAACGATACGACGACGCTATTACATTACTGAGCTCAAACCAAAAAGATATCGCCAACACACTTAATAAGCAAATTTCTTTCACTACCAAGATAATTGACGATTACAATAAAAGTATTAGTTTAGTAAAACAAAACGAGAAACAAATAGCTGAACAAATTAATAACCTTAGTAACGAACTTGAAAAAATCGTAACAGATTTTTCCGGATATTTTGTAGCTAAAAATGCCTTAGACCAGGTTCATGCAGTTCTCAAAATTTTAGTCAAAATATTAAACAACATAGAAAATGCAGTAATGTTTGCAAGACTAAAAATACTTCACTATAGCATTCTAAAAATTGAAGATTTGGAGTTTATCGTGAAAACGCTACTAAGGACCTATTCAACAAATAACTTATTTTTTGGCACAGATATAAATAATTTGCATAAATATTATGAAATTTTAAGTGTGAATTCATATTATTCTAATGATAGGATAGTTTTCGTAATTCACTTTCCTATAACCTTCCCCGAAATTTATTCTTACTTTCATTTATATTCAGTACCCACCAAAAATAATACAATCCTTATCCCTCCTAAATCTTTTCTGGCTATACAAGAAAATCACTATCAGTACGAAGACGAAGAATGCAAAAATATGCATCCAATATATTTTTGTAAAGGACCAAATGCAATTCAAAAATCCAAAACTGATGATTGCATTCACCAATTACTGGAACTGAGAAATCAAGAATCCACGGCATGTGAACCAATTACAGCCACTGTTGAGTTCGAAATTATTGAACAAATCAATTCCGCCCACTACATAGCAGTCTTCCCCTACGAAGCAAAGATTTAATTAACCTGTTCCAAATCTGATTTGGCAGTTCTTAGAGGTACATATTTTATAGACGTACCAAATGGTTGCAGCTTCCAGACACCGAAAAATGTCTACTCCAATTTTGATCATGTTATTCCCGGACAACCATTGTTGTTACCAGAGATCAAAATCAACAAGTTCATTCAACACCATATAGGAAAAATCAATCTTCACGAAGTTCCACTCGATCAAGTTCATCGACTCCAAAAGGACCAAGATCGAATTAAACAAGTGACCCTCCAGGCCATACCTAGAAGTCAAGCCTACCTCTGGTCAACGCCACTCTATGCAGCCGCCACTGTTGTTTTAATAGTCATGCTGATCAAGTACATCCAGTCGAAACAGAGGGACAGAAGTTCAACCCCAACAGCCGACACTCCTCGACCAGCTCAACCAACCCTTAGGATCCACAGCGAAGATGAAGAGTAACGATCCACACCCTGTATGGATCTTTCTAGGAAGGGAGGCATTATATCCTGAGAACCGCTGATATCTCAACAAATTCATGGAATTCCATTTCATGGACTCAGCAACTTTATATTAATTGTGCTTTATCCTTTTATCTAGTTATTCAGTCTGATATTTACTCTTGGAATTGTAATACGTATAAATAAAACTTTAATTTGGAAAAATAAAATTATTTTTGTTTTTAAAAATAAGTTTTCCGAAACGAGAATCATAATTTGCAATAGAATATTATTTTGTCACCCAATATATAACTTAGGTGTATTTTTTTAGGTTACTTTTTACACAAAACGTTTGTAATTAATGTGTAAAAAATTCTCATGTAATTTTTTTTCCGATTTGAAAGTGTGGTGTAACATTAGTCCAATATTGCACCACACCCCATTTTTCAGAAAACCACGCCTGTAAAAAAAATCGAGTTTTGTTGTAATAAATTGTAATTAATGTGTAAGAAATTCCCATATAATTTTTTTTTGTGTGGGCTACAAATGCTGGTGCAGCATTGGGTACAACAAAATATTACGCAATAATGTACCTATATACGAATACACCAGCACAAATTGGTGTATCTTTTGATACGAATACTTACCGTCTTCGCGACATACAAGGTGTTTCTAAATGCATGCGGAAAGGAGGTGATTGCCCGTATGAAAGGATACTACCAACCGATATTTTATCAACATTTCTGTTACATTATCTTATTCTTCTAGGTGCCATGACCGTTTAACGATCGTTGGCGATCATTCTGGCTATCATGTTTACAATCATTATTTTGTTGGTAGCCGCTCGGAAAAGTTGTATAGTGGTGAGACCAAACCATTGTCTGAGATTTTTGAGCCAGGAAGTTCTTCGTCTGCCAGGGCATCTCTTACTATTAATCTTACCCTGTATTATAAGATGAAGAATGTCATACTTTTCTGGATGTCTCATGATATGTCCGAAATATTCAAGTTTTCGTTGCTTTACAATATTGACCACTTCTGTATCTTTATGTATTCTTCCAAGCACCTCCTCGTTTGTGATCTTTTCCACCCAACTTAATCTTAGCATTCTCGTTTTCACGTTTGAGCGTGGCTTCTGTTAGTGTCCAGCTCTCGACTCCATACAAAAGAACTGGAAAGAAATATGCAATCATCCTCATTCGCAGGGCAATCGATAGATCGTGTTTGGTAAAAAGTTTTTTCATGCGAATAAATGTTGCTCAGGCACACTTAATACGTATTTTGATTTTAACTGATGGATCCTAGTCCTCGTTTATCCTGCAACCAAGGTAGCTCGCACTTGAAACTCTGTCTAATTGTGTTCCGATGACACTAGCTTGATTATGAATTCCTTTGCTTATTAGCATGTATTTAGTTTCTGCCGTGTTTATTTTCAAACCAAATACTTCGCAAGTTTCAGTTACCCTATTAATGAGTCTCTGTAGGTCATCGATGGACTGCGCAAGTATTACAGTGTCATCCGCGTATCTTATGCTGTTGAGAATTTGTCCATTTATCACAACTCCCAAATCCGTGTCTCCTAGGGTCTTCAGAGTATAAATTAAAAAAGGATTGGAGACAATATACATCCCTATCTCACACCTTTCTTTACTTCAACATCTTCCGTCAGGTGACCGTTAATTCTGGCTTTGGGTTATATTATAAGGGGGTGAAATTAGCATCCCTTACCTTACTTAATATCAAATCTTTTTCTCGAAATTAAGTATTGTAAAATAAAAATATTACTTAAAATCCCTGTTTATTTAAAAACATTTTTTAAAATTAAAGTTTTTCCTAGAATTAATAGATTATTGGGTGAAAAAAATATACAATATTGTTACGATTTTTTTTTTGGTCCGTCTCTGACAACCTTGCCTTGAGGCGACAGCGCAACGACCATAATTGGGGTGAATACTTAATGAGTTGCTAGTAATACACAGAAGACACCGGAAAACTTTAAGATTAAGAAATGCTTTTAAATAAACAGGGATTTTAAGTAATATTTTACAAAACTAAATTTTGAAAAAAATATTTGATATTAAATAAATTAAGTGATGCTAATTTCACCCCCTTATAATGTAACAGGAATGTTGTAGTCCTTTGCGTTTGCACAGAAATAACAAAATTTCAAGTTTCTATCTTTACTTAAATTCAAGAACAAAAATTAAAACTTAATTTTACTCACCACTTTTAGTGGTATTTGGTTTTGGCGCGAGGATTTTGTAACCAATTAAAGTACTTCCAGCCACCTGCGATCTAATATGGGTGCGCGCACCGCGTGGTAATTTCTTTAATTTGGACGAAAGAGTGACGTCACTGTTTGAGATTGGTATCGTGCACGTTGTAATACAAATGATAATTCTTTCATAAGGTGTGTGATTGGTTAACGGTTTTGGTTTTCTTAGCTTTTTTGAGTTTAGAGTGAGGTATTTGACAATTATTTAGGTTTAAGGAACAATATTGTGGTGTTATAAATGATTTTTAAACTAAACATTATAACAAATTTATGTTACCCGTAGCCGAGGTCACAAATATAAAATAATTTCAAACTATGACGTCACTCTTTCGTCACGTCACGGCACGTTATCCATTGAGCAAAACTAATAATATAAAACTGACAGTGAGTATGAAATTAAAAATAATCAGTTTTACTTAGTTTTTTTTTAAATAAATATAACGTGTGACATTTTTTTTTGCGAACGGATTAATAGAAATGTTAAACAATAGCTACCACTGTCAGAATGATTGCCAAAATAGCTGTTTAACCATTAAAAAACGTAGATATCGTTAAAAAATTTAAAATAGAAGCAATAAAAATAAAAAATTATTACGAGACATTCAAAGACAACTACGATTAAACATTTTTTGTCTTAAAATAACATTTAAGACTCACACACGTAAATATTTCAGATTTTTTTAACACATCACAACTGTTTCTTAAAATTTTCAAAAAAAAATTCAATTATCCTAAGATAAATAGAAAATCACTTTAGTTCAATTTCGATAAAAATAATATTTCCGTATCAAAATATCTTCTGGAAATTTACGAATTGTCGCTTGAATTAGGTCCTACTAAAAGTTTTTTTTTCACAGTCTAATAAAAATATTTTAGCATTAATGTACATCATAAATACAATTACATACAAATTGACCTTTACCCTGACGTCATACCTATAAACCTCGCGAAATGAATCAATAAGTCAAAAATGGCTATTGTTACTTTGTCGTGTACCTAAATACTTCCGCTGTTTGTTTATCTTGTCAGTATTTTTTTGCGTTATAAATAATTAAATATTGCTGTTGGTTGAAGTCAATTTAAATAATTTCATATTACTGTTTTAAAATATTTGAAAAATTTAGATGAGACCTATAATATTCACCAATAATTATTTTGTCTGCTACCAATAAAGGTATTTAATGTACACTATTCATACATTTATTATTATTCCGAAATTTACAATACAATATATATTAAGTATTTTAGAAATCATCGTCAGACTCTGAAGAGTATTTACATACATGTATCTTTCTTACTTCTTGGTTGTTCACGTAATTCTTACTTAAGTTGACTTTATAAATCTACCATAAATAATGTTCCCGTTTCACGAAAGTTTAGCCACCGTCTAAGAAGTAAGGTTATGTTAAACATATTTATTAAATGCAAAACAGGGAAATTTGTACTCACCGTAAAATCAAAATAACAAATTAGATATTTTGAAAAAAACCGATTTTATTATTTATCTGAATGCAAATGATAAAACGCTTTGAACAAAACTCGATGTATCAAAATAATGACAGTTGTCACAAGAGGTCAAAGTAAATTCTTATGAATACAACCGATTAATCGTTATTGGCGCTATCTCTTTTCAACATTTAAAGGTCATAATTAGATATACAAAAGAACGTATGTCATTGCTTGAAAGACTAGTGTACATATTGTATGATGTGTTTCTACTGTTAGTAGAAAAGGATGAGTTATATAAAGTTTGTGTTTACTACTGTTCATTGTTAGTAACGTCAGGGTAAAGGTCAATTTATTCTACTGTACAAACATAATAATTTAAATAAATAAAAATGTTGTTATTATCATAAAGCCTAACATTTTTTGAACATTTTTCAAAAACACTTGCCACTACCTTATGGAGGGTAGAGATAAGGGGAACAATCTTAGTGTTAAAAAAATATCCCTAAAAGTGTGTTCAAGTAAGACTGTAGCAGAATACCGTTTTTAAAAAGAGCGCCCAAAGTTTTGAGAAATTTCCAAATTATAGCCATTGTCTAAAGAAATATAGTCAATCAAAACCTGTGCCATTGTCTAAAGAAATATAGTCATTTTAAGCATGTGCTAAGAGCATTGGATGGTGATCACAAGAGCTATCTATATTTTTTTACTGAAAATATTGAAAATGAACCTCGTAATATAGCGCCTTCATCGGATCGCAAGCAAAATTATATTACTATTCCATTTTTAAAATAGAACATCTTTTTTCATAAATTTTATTGACAAAGGTGCTAAAAGTTACCAATGATACATTGAGCTAATAGTCCAGTCAGTAAGTAGTTGGACGTTAACAGATGGTTACCTAATCCCCACTCAGCCAACTGAGGGTTAACATAAGGAGGTTGGAAAGGAAAGTTGAAACGATGATTAAAATAGTCAAAGAGGCCCCAGGCATCTATGAGGACCTTGAAAAGGCGGCAGAAGAGGCGGACGATACCTCCACACGAATCTTGGAGGACGCCAACAGATTAGAGGACCATGTTCGCAACAAACAGTCCAACAAACCTAAAGATGAAGGAGTGGAGGAAAGCGACCTAGAGGTCTTTGCCTCGTTAGGGTAAGTCGCGGACACTAACTGGCCTGAGGACTTCTATAAAGCTACCAGGACCGAGGTAGGAAAACTCCTCAAAGCCAGCAATAGGGGAGACGATAATGGTAGGGAAGCACGCACTCCGGGAGAAATACCTGAAGGAAATCAAAGAAAAACATCCTGCAATTGGTACTATCGTAGACACCATGATTATCGACAAAGTAGAGCTTAATGAGACAAAGGTCAGAACTAGTAGGGGCATCGACATGGATGACCAGAAGTATAAATTACTAGTCCCCTACGAAGCGGATACAAATGGAATAAATGACATGGAGAGTTTTTTTGGAGTCTTCACAAAACTTAAGAAGACCTGTATTGAACAGGGTAGAAAAGAAATATCCTTTGCCAATCTCCCTTGGCTTCCTGGAGTGGACAGAGTCTACGTCATAAAAGTTCAAGAGAGCGTCTTCAAAGCTATTAATTTGAAAATAATAACTCTGACTCATCGAGCAACGGGGGATACCAAGAAAAAAAGCACAAGGTCGGACCTTAAGGTAGTCACAGTCCAGTGCTCCCAAAAATCCTACGCGTACCTGGTCAAGAAATTAAAAGAATAGCAATCTGGAAGTAAAAATCACCAGATTCCAAAAATCTGGTGCGGAAAACCTATTCTTAAGTGTAAAGGGGGAGAATCTTAGGCAAACATGCTGAGAGACGAAATCAACAAAACGAACAGGCAACTAACGCCAAGGTTGCCGGCAGTGTCCCTATTATGATACTGGGTATGTGAGGATAATCTCTGTGAAAAAAGGACGTTTTGGCAAAAAATCAGCCATAATTTAACTCCCAAGGTTGAGCGCCTATCATTTCCTGAAAGCAGGATCACAGCAAATAGGATGGCTACATTGCAAAACGCTGGAAAAGATAGTCATGCATAGATGCTTCAAATGTCTGGACTTTGGGCAAAGAAACGGGCGAATGCAAAGGTGTGGACAGAACGAAAAATTGCATTAAGTATGGCGGCGAGGGATATAAAACCAAGGAATCCAAGGAAGAAAAGTACTGTTGTAAATGCGAACCGAAGAGACATTTGCAGGACCAGACAAGGTGCCCACATTTCAAGGCAATGGTAGAAAAGGGGCCTTATTAAAGCCATGGCTGAAAGGAACCTAGACATTGCACTAGTTCAGGAACCGTATTTGTAATACTAATATTTATATATACGTTTATGTATTTACCCTATATATATATATATATATATATATATATATATATATATATATATATATCAACGATCAGCGATCTCGGTTGGTCCACTTTCTAGATCACCAAATAGCACCTGAACAGTCAGGATTTGTCAAAGGGCGAGGTACACGAGAACAAATACTAAACGTCCGAATACTTATGGAGGCCAGGGAATACTATGCACCCATGTATATGTGCTTTGTCGACTACGAAAAAGCGTTCGACAATGTAAAATGGTCAAAGTTGTGGGAGATCTTGTGCGTTGCGGGAGTAGCTACTCATCTGGTAAATTTTATAAAAGTTATATAAATAAAGTAGAGCAGTCGTCAAAATTGACAATCGTATTTCCAGAGCAGCAGATATCAAAAAGGGAGTTAGACAAGGGTGTATTTTATCACCTCTCTTGTTTAATATATATACTGAATGTTTAATGACAGAGATACTTGATGAGTGGGTGGAGGCTTTGCCATAAATGGGAAAAAAAATTTAAATCTTAGATATGCTGACAACACTTTTCTGATCGCTAACTCAGCAAAATAACTTACAGAATTGATACAACGACTCGAGAAAACATCAAACGAGTATGGTCTAAAAATCAACTATGCCAAATCTAAAGCATTGATAGTTGATAGATCGGATAAGACAGCAAACAGACAACATCACATTACCAACTGTGAAGTGGTAGATCAGTTTGTTTATCTGGGTGCCCTAATCCACTCCTCCGGCAGCTGCGAGATGGAGATCCGCCGTCGTATTCAACTTGGCCGAACAGCAATAAAGATCGATATATATCCATCAATACCAAAAAATCACTGGTCCATGCCATAGTGTTCTCCAATTTCTGGTACGCTTCCAAAACATGGGTTATGAAGGCAGCCGACAGGCGTCGGGTCGACGCCTTTGAAATGTGGGTATGGCGAAGAATGCTAAGAATACCATGGACCGCACATTGCATCAATGTGTCAGTGCTGAACGAGATTGGACCATCAAACCGTCTCAGTAGCTTGACATCAGCGCGAATACTGAACTTCTTCGGACATATAACTCGTCACGACAACATTGAGAGACTGATTGTCCAGGGCAAACCCCTTGGCAAAAAGAAACGCGGACGCTCTCCATCTAGATGGACAGACATTGTATCAAAAGTAACCGAGCGTCCACTAGTGAAAGCTATTAGAACTGCTGCTGACCGTGGGAGATGGCGAGAGACCGTAAGAAGAGTTCTGAGTAATAACACCTGACATTAACTTGTGATCACTACACGTCGTTCTCGACGTTAGACTAAGACGATATATATATTTTTATTTAATTTTTATTATAAATTTTTTTGCTGGAGTTTTCCGTAAGTGCGATTAATATATTTCCTAAAAGATTTAAAATTTTATTTGTTCTGTCAGATTAAGATTTTCTTTGACATTTATTTAGCTTTAATTTTAATTTATGTATTTATTTTAGTATAAATTGTATTTATCTCATGGGAAGCTATGAGTAATAGTCGTATTGACTATAACCAACACGATAGCGATAGGCGTCGCCACCTGTCATGTCATGCTTCCTGTGAGGGCGAAACGTGAACTGCGGACAGTCACTTTGCTACTTTAAATGTGAGGGGAGGATTAAATGATAAAATTTATGAAATTTACACGATGATAGAAAAAAGACGGATTGATGTTCTTTGTGTAAATGAAACCAAGCGGAAAGGATGTGAAACCACAACACATGGACCTTATACAGCCTACTGGTCAGGAGTTCCGAAAACCAGCAAAGGTTTTCAGGGCGTTGGTGTGATACTCTCTGCTAGAATGAATGAATGTGTGACTGACTTTCAATGTGTAAGTCCAAGACTCCTCTGGGTGAGGCAGAAGGTTGGTCTTACTCGTATCTTTTTGCTAGGGGTTTATGCCCCACAAGATGCGCAGTGGAACCAATCTTTAAAAGCCAAAAAGAAAGGCCGGAGTTTTGGGATAGTGTGACAGATATTTAAAATAAGTGTAACCAGAATGAAAGAATTGTAATGTTGGGTGATTTTAATAGTTGGGTAGGAGTAAAGCGTGATGGATATGACAGTGTTCTAGAAATGTACGGTGAAGGCAGAGTAAATGAAAACGGAGAAAGTCCACTTGAAGAAGTTTGGAGCGGAATCTTGTAGTAACAAGCACCATGTTTAACCATAAAAGGATCCACTTGTACACAAGACAAGAAGGACACAAGAGAAGTATAATTAATTTTGTAATTGTTGATGAAAGATTAAAAAAGAAAGTAATGGACACTTGGGCATATCTCGGTGCAGGTATTGACACAGACCACTTTTTAGTTATTAGCCGAATAAGAGGTCTCTTTAAGCAGTGGCGCCATCGTGTGCAGAAATCAAGTAGTGTACTAGAGCGTATAAAAGTTGAGAATTTGCAAAAAGAAGGTATAAAGAGTTCGTTAGTAAATGGACCGAGAAATTTGACAGTTTAGATGAAGCATGTGAGGTTGAAGAATTGTGGAAGCCATTCGAGGAAGGAATCGTGGATATTACTATTGAAGTATACGGTGTAAGTAAAAGAAGGAAAGGATGCAGGTAACAGAAAATGTGCGTAGAGGTTTAAAAAGCAGTGTCAGAAAGGAAGAAAGCCTGGCTGGATTGGCTAGCTACAAAAGCCAATTAAAGAACGCAAATGGCATCGATTAAGGTTGTAAACAAGGCAAAAAATGAGTATAAAAGGTTAAAAGGTGTGGCAAAAGAGGTTGTGGCAAAAAAAGGAGAGTGATAAAGATAAATTCTATAGAAGGTTATCTGACGATTTACAAAACAAAATTAAACTCTTCTGGAAGTCCATAAGAACAGCCAGAGGTAAAAATACTACCTCGCAATTGGAAAGAATCAGAAACCAAGATGGTAGTATGGTAAAAGGAGAGAAATGCGTATTAAAGAGATGGAAGGAATACTTCAAAAGTTTGTTTGAGAATAAGGATACACCCATTCGAAGACATGAGTAAAAGTTGCAACGAAAGTGAAATTAGTACGACAGAAATTTTGGAAGCGTTAAACAGTATGAAATTGGGTAAAGCTGCTGGGTACGACAGGATAACAGTTGAAATGCTGAAGGTTGGACAAAACGTGGTAGCTAGTCTACTGGACCGCCTTTTTAACCTTTGTTGGAGGCCAGGTCAAGAGTACCAACAACCGACGAGCATGTATAAGAGCACTAATGAAAGTAGAGGAAGCAAAATATGTGTGTAGGAACCGTAGCAAGTGGAAGGAAGTGGTCTCTGCCTACCCCTATGGAAAAAGGCGTGACTTTATATATGTATATATATATACATATATATATATATATATATATATATATATATATATATATATATATATATATATATATATATATATATATATATATATATATTTATATATATACAGGGTGTTTCAGATTTTAATGTACAAACGATACCTATAAATAAGACACTTTGGTGGTTCAAAATCACCCCCCATTGATGTTTTTACTGTCTTTCATAACTAAGATACAGGACGTTTTCTTAATATTGGCATAATCTTCATGTGATCATAACTTTTAAACCACTTTGTATAATCTATTCGTACGTGGTAGGTGTACGTCACCTATATGACACATTAAAACTAAATAGAGATTGGAATCAAAATCCAGGTCCGTCTTCAAAAAAACTGAACAAATCTTATTTTTAAAAAACAACACACTCTATAGCAAAATTTTGTAGATCTGTTTTAATATCTGAAAAGAAAAAATAAATAAAATGACCTACTTTTTACGAGCGCGCATTCGATTTGACATGTTTGACCAATGGCTTCAAATAATTTTTTTAAATATTTATCTTGATTTTGAGGCATTTATTGATTAAAAATCCAAATTGAATACAAAAAAATAAGTCTTCATATTGTAACTTCATTACTGTTAAATTGTAGTAATAAGAAATAAATATACTAAAAGATAGCGTTTGTGTGTGTGTGTGTGTGTGTGTGTGTGTGCGCGTCTGTTTGTGCGTCTGTTTGTGCGTGTGTGTGTGCGTGTTTGTGTGAGTGTCTGTGTGTGTGTGTGTGCGTGCGTGCGTGCGTGTGTGTGTGCGTGTGTGTGTGCGTGTATGTGTGTGGGTGTGTGCGTGTGTGTGTGTGTGTGTGTGTGTGTGTGTGTGTGTGCGTGCGTGCGTGCGTAGGTGTGTGTGTGTGTGTGTGTGTGTGTGTGTGTGTGTGTGTGTGTGTGTGTGTGTGTGTGTGTGTGTGTGTGTGTGTGTGTTGTGTGTGTGTGTGTGTGTGTGTGTGTGAGTGTGTGTGTGTGTCTGTGTGTGTTTGTGTGTGTGTGTTTGTGTGTGTGTGTAAAGAAAACTTATCCTCGTTAGTCAACTTATAAAATTTATCTCCATTTATGAAAGATTACACTTGAATCACAAATGTCTCAAAAACGTTAATTGAAAACATATTCTCCAATTATAGCGAACAATGTGAGGTAGAAGTACACTAAAATTTAATTGCTTACATCAGTTCAATTTCAGCTTTTTTATTAAAAAAATATGTCAGAATAAAAAGTCACAAACACAAAATGTAATTTGGGACCAAGAGATAGACACATGTAAACGGCAGCTGTACGTTCTTTATGTTATGAGCTCTGTAGACATCAGATATAATACACAGTACAAGAACGCAAAAAAGACATGAAAATATGCTAGCACAAAAAAAGGCTGAACAACTTCAACATAAAATAGAAACTCCAGATAACAAATCGACACAAAAAAGGTGATGTAACACAAATTGAAAATTAGACCAATTAGCCTACCACCAAGTTTCTCAAAATTTTTTAATAAATGTACGAGCAACAGATTAATGGAGTACCTACCACTAAATGATATATTCAACACAGATCAACATGCTTACTTAAAAGGAAAGGGAACTCACACAGCACTTTATAAATTCATTGAAAACATCTTGCATGCACTTGAAAGTAGTGAGGTGATAAGGGGTTTATTTTTGGACTTAACAAAAGCTTATAACTGCGTATATCATTAACTTCTACTGAAAAAATTAAAGCTATATGGAATAAATGGTTTGGTCCATGCTTGGCTAAACTCTTATTTATCAGGAAGATCTCAGCAAGTAATAATTACCAAACAGGGGAATAATGTTAATTCAAAAACCGAACTTGTTAAAATGGGAATTCTACAGGGTAGCATACTTGGTCCAGTAATTTTCATCTTGTATATAAATGCCAAACTGTATAATAAATACTTATTTTTTTTTGACTAATTATGCCAATGATACCAACATTTTAATAACTTCACAGGATTTTAAAACTATACTTGATAACGCAAAAAATATATTTACAAATGAGAAGTTAATACTAAATGAAAAAAAGACAAATTATCTAATGTTCAAAACGTAGTATTATTTTTTTTATGACGAATATTTCGCTCCGAATGTGTATGTAGATCCTTTTATGTATATGTGATTTTCGAAATAAATATTATTATTATGATTAGTATTGGTATTTTTTTTATTGTTTACGCAGCATTTGATTGCAAGGATCATATAGCTGCCAGAGATCTTATATTCTGTTGTATACGTTGAGATGTTTCAAGTAAGCAATAATTCTTTCTGAATTCTCTGTATTCCATGATATATTTTCAATTAAATTCTGTATTCCCAAATTATTCCTAAGATTAGTGTACGTTGTGCATGTAAAGATATGTTCTATAGTAAGTCTCTCATTGCATAGGTCACATCTAGGTCTAAGACCACCTGCTAGAAGGTAGAAGTGAGTTAAGTGGGAATGTCCTATTCTTAGTCTGCAAATTATAACTTGTTCTCGTCTATTCAATTTTCTGGGGTAATTCCATTTTTCCATATTGGGTTTGACAATTTTCAGTGGTGTATCACATCTTGACCATCTATCTTTCTACGTCTTATTGATTATATCCTTCATAGCTGCTCTCATGTCTTGGGTACTGTTAGGGATTCTTTATCTTCTGGGTCACAAGATGCTGATTTTGCAGCTATATCATCTTTTTCATTGCTAGAAATGGTGCAGTGGCTGGGTGTCCATAGTATGGTACATTTTCTCCCAATTGATGACAGGTGTGATTAATTCAAGAATTCTTATACCGTAAGCACATTTTGTTAAATATTTTCTGTAATAAGTGAATGGCACTCAATGAATCTGAACAAATGACACATTTTTTGGACTCATAGGATAAGAAGAAGAGGAGTGTTTGCCAAATTGCAAATAATTTAACAGTGTAAATAGAGCAGTAAGAGTTCAAAGACCATCTATATTCATTTTCACCTATCACAATGGCTGAACCGACTCCTTCGTTCGTTTTTGACCATCCGTGTATATAACGATGTTACCATCATAAGAATTTAGTTCGTTTGTGAATAGGGTCCTATATATAGATGGAGATGTGTCATTTTTTTTCCATAATGACAGCTGAAGATTTATTTCTGGTAGGGAAAATTGCCAAGGTGAAATTAGAGAGATAGACTCGTTCTGGATTGTGTAGTTGTTTATCGAATTTTTCTCACAGGCTTCATGGTAGCGAATTCTTACTGGTCTGGATATCGTTGGTATATTTGAATAATTGTTATCACAAAAAAAAATGGAATGATTGATATGGTAAAGTTGGGAAAGAATTCTGGTAGAGTATGTTATTGTTTGGAGATCTCTCCTTAGGTCGAGAGGTGGAATGGAAGCATCACAAAGAACTGCCGCAGACGGACTGGTACGAAAGGCTCCCGTAGCTAACCTCAAGGCTGATAACTGGAGCCGATCCAGTTTTTTTAGTCCCGATGGTCTGAATTATATACAATTGCTCCATTCGACCTAAAATCAATTATTAATAGAGGCTTAAGAGAATTTCTCTATCAGCGCCCCATCTAATGCTCGCAATACATCTGATGATGTTCAGAGCTCTCTTGCATTTCGAAATAAGGTATTCGATTTGTTCTGACCAATGGAGTTTTCTGTCAAAATTTATTCCCAAGATCTTAATCCATTCTCTGACAACAATTGGGTATCCTTTAAGAAAAAGCTCGGGGTTGGGGTGGGCCATTCTGAGTCTACAAAAATTAATGTAATTGGTTTTCTCTATTGAAAATAGAAAGCCTCGAGACCTTGCTAACTGATCTAGGACTTCTATTTTATTATTCAGATTTTGGTTTATGATATCCATATCTTTATGACTGAAAAGAAAAATAAGATCGTCTACATATAAAACTTTTTTAATATTGGTTTGTCTTCTTTCAAAGAGGAAATGTATGCCAATTGCAAACAAGAAACGCTAAGGACTGAGCCTTGAGGTATTCCCTTTTCAAGAATTCTTTCGGAGGATTCTAAACACCCTAATCGAACAAGGAAAGACCGTTTTTGCAAATAATTCTGTAGAAAAAGTGGCATTTTGCCTTTCATTTCCCATGTATGTAATTGTTTTATGATACAATATCGCCATCTTATATCATAGGCTTTTTTAAAGCTAACTGCTACCAAATATTCTCTTTGGTTGAATGAATCTTGAATCATGTTTTCCAGGAAAACTAGGGCGTCAGTTGTCGAGTGCCTGCCACTACAGCCAACTTGTGACTGGTATAGCAGACAGTTCGACTCCAACCACCAGGACAGTCTGAGGTTGACCATTTTCTCAAAGACTTTACCTATACAGCTAGTAAGTGAAATTGGACGGAAATTGTTTAGATCTGTAGGAGATTTGCTTGGTTTAAGGATTAAAATGACCGTCAAGGTTTTTCATTGTATTGGATAAATACCTGAATCCTATATAAGATTAAATAAGTATAAAATTTTCAGTTCCCCATTTTCAGGTTAATGTTTTAGCATGCAGTACAATATGTTGTCGTGACCTGCTGCGGCTTCTGAGCTGTTATTAAGAGCAAATTGTAGTTTTTCAAGTTTAAATTAAAGATTGTAACACAGATTCGATTGAGTAGAAAAATCAGGGACCCTTCTCTACTCGTTCATCTTTATAGTCATGAAATTTTTCTCATAATTGCTAGAGCTACTAATCTGTTCAAAATAAGTGGCAAATGTCTCACAAATCTCAACTGGATCTAAAACAGTTTTGTTATTTATTAGTACTTCTGAAAAATCGAAAGTATGCTTTCCAGAGATTGTCCTAATTTTCCTCCAAATTTCTCCCAATCCTACTTCTGGGGTTATTGAACTAATGAACTTTTTTTGTATGAGTAATGAGTCTTCTGGCAAATGCTCGAGTTTTCTTGAATTTAATCAAGTTATCAAGGGTTGGGTACCTATTGAATTTATTATATGCTTTTTTCCTTTCATGTATAGCTGTTTTGTTATCATTATTCCACCAAGGAACAGGACGACGGGATTTAGATGGTTTTGTCATTGGAATGCTAGTCTCAGCGGCATTCACAATGGCACTAGTAAAAATTTTCACAGCATTTTTAATGTTATTAGAGAGATCCGGGATATTGATCAATTCGGCATATTTTTCCCAATTGGCGTTTTTTGGTATCCATCATTATTTAATTGGAAAAACTTTCGTTGAAATGTTAACATGAATTAAGATTGGGAAGTGATCACTTGAATGAAGATCATTTATGGTATCCCACGCCAAACTAGGGGCAAGTTGGGGGGAACACAAGCTGAGATCGATGGCAGAGGTTTCACCAGATCGTGATTCGAAACGAGTATGTTTTCCGTTGTTCAGAAGTAATAAATTATTTTCATCTTTTATAGATTCTACTCGTCGGCCTCTAGTATCTTGGATAGGGTCTCCTAGGTAGGAAAATGAGCATTAAAATCACCTACAATTAGGAATGGGCGAGGTAACTATACAATAATATCCTGGATGTGGTGGGTTTGCCAATTTCCGTCGAGTAAGTATATGTTACATATAGTAACTTTCAATGGAGTTTCAATCTGAACTGCAGTGACTAGGAGATCAGTCGCTAATCTGATTTCTGTTGCAGGGATATTACACCGGACGAAAACAGCGACACCCCCTCTCGCTATATGTTGGGGATGGACATCTTTGCGAAAGCACTGAAAACCTTGGAATTAAAATGACTCATTGGGTTTGAGATGGGTTTCTTGAATTGCTAAAACTATAGGAGAGTTCTCATTTTGATCATTTGGATTTCACTCAGATTATTTATTAGACCGTTGCAGTTCCATTGAATGATTGTATTAGCCATTTTGAATCAATGGTAAAAGAACAAAGATGTATATTAGAGTGATTCTTATGAGGACTTTGGGTATGGTGAACTGAGATAGAAAAAGATTTGAGGTATGATATCTTTCACATGGGAACCTTTTTAGGTGGTTATTCAAACTTATCAGGAGGGAGATCACGCTGATCTGTGTCGGTTTGGGAATTGTCTAATTCTTTTCTGGGTTTGCCTTTGAGCCACCCTTTTTTTGTCTTTTTCTGTTCATTCTGTGGATTGGCAGTATTTTCACTAGTAACCGACTCTTTGTCGGAACTGTCCATTCTGCCACGTTTAGACATTTGAGACACAGGTCTGGAAAATGATTCTTCCGATTGCATATCGGAAAAGGTATGAGGGAGACGAAAAGATGGTGTTAAAATGATAGGATTTGATTGAAAGTGATTTTTGAGGGCATTTACTAATAGTAGTAGGATTTCTTGTACTATAGTTTGTGACGAAGTAGCTGGGCAAAATGAACTAGAGCTGGCTTGAGCGTAAGAAATGTTTAGTTTTGGAGTATTTATTCTTTTCTTTTCTTATTCTTTTTTCCTTGCATCATTATACGAGATATTTTCCTTAGTTTTTAATTCCTGGATAGCAGTCTCCTGCTTATAAATCGGACAATCCTTTGATCTAGCAGAATGGGATCCATCACAATTAACACATTTGATAGGATTTTGGCATGGTGAACCTGTGTGTAATGGTTTAACACAAACACAAACTTGTTCCTTTGAACATCTAAGTGCTGTATGACCGAAATTTTGGCATCGGAAGCAGCGTAGTGGAGCAGGGATAAATGGTCGAACTTTCAATAAATAAAATGCGACTTTGACTTCTCTAGGTACCTTAGGGGAGTTAAACGTCAAAATATGATTGGGAGTGTCGACAAGGAGCCCATCTTTTCTGCTTTTGATTCTTCGTACCTCAGTAACGTCTTGGTCCTTCATTTCTTCAAGTATTTCTTGCACTGTTCAATTAAGGAGATATCTACAGTTAATTACACCTTTAGAAAAATTTAGTCTTGCATGGGGAGTTACGTCAGCTTCATAATCCAAGAATTTCTTCAGTTTTGTAATTTGTCTCGTTTCAATAAGTAAACCTTCTTTAATTTTTTTTAAATTCTTTACTTGTCCCACTTGTCCATAGATGAATTTTTGTATCAACAAGGGATTTGTTGAAGCAAAGTCACCTTCTTTTCTCTTAACGACCAGAAACCGAGGTTGCACCGTCGTCTTCTGGTTCGTTGTATTATTTTTGCTTCTGTTTTTGAGAGGAAAGCGCCTCTATGGTTTTTTTAAAATTGGTAATTCCATTTAATTCCCACGAGTAGGGTAGAAAAAAAAAGTCGACTGAGGCAGTGCTCCCATACCACAGCAAGGCTATAATACAGATGAGTTTCGCCTGGTACCCACAGGGAATCGTTAGTGACTAACTACGTGTAGCCATTCATCTCTCGGCACGATATCTTCCACCTTAGATTCCGGATATTTACAGGTTTACTCTTGTTGAGCTGTCCTTAGCTTCACTACTCATCTTTGACCTTACTGGCATGGGTGGCCCTACCAGAAGTATATAACTCCCGCCGGCATTGCTCGCAGAATCATTGTGGCTACTGAGCCCCTCCACCACTACAAGGTCCCACAGCTCCTTGGAGGGGCATTATTATTATTTTTTTTTTTGAGTTTGGGCATCAACTACTTAGAATTATAAGCCCATCCACCGTTGAATCTAGTTCAATTTTATATATCTCTGTAAAGGTAATTTGTTTTAAAAAAGGTAAGTACTTTTTTCGCTGTATTTTTATTATCTAAACATTTTTTTAAATTTTCAGGTAAAGATAGCTGCCGCCTGCTAATTATATATTTGGGACAATCTATTAGAACATGCTGCACTGATAATGGGGTTCAACAGGTGTTGCATAATGGTTGCCTTTGTCCTCTCAGCATATAGCACGAGGTAAGTCTTGTATGACCTATTTTCAGTCTTGTATTTATGTTCCTTTCTGCTAAATTCTGTAAATTTGTTTTCTCGTTCAATGGTTGGCTTTATTTCTTTGAGTTGTGTTTGTTGACTTATTCATTCCCTTCCATGTCGGAGGTAATCGTTGGCCGTCATCCCTTTTGTTCATACAATTGGGACGTTTCTCTATTTCTATTGATTTTCTGATTATACGAGGTTCAATCCGATCCTTTAAACCTCGTATAATCAGAGAAGCAATAGAAATAGAGAAACGTCCCAATTGTATGAACAAAAGGGATGACGGCCAACGATTACCTCCGACATGGAAACCTTTACTTACCCGCCAATCTCCCAACTACTATTTACCGCCTTCCAATTTCCCACCTTCTAATCAACCGCCCTCCAATCACCCGCCTCTACCTCTCTCCATTTCCAGTCCTATAAATACCCAGCTACGTCGTGGTGCTCGTCAGTTGTCCCTGAGGAGTAGGCAGATACAAATAGACTCAGGCAGGAACAGGTTGATTCCATCAATAGAGATCTTAAAGCAATCGTCAAATGTTGCTAACATCGCAAAGTCGGCAAGCCAGAGGCTAGGTTTTCTGTGGAAAGCCAGAAAGTTTTTTACTCCTGATCAACCGTTGACGACGTACAAGGCTCAAATCCGACCTCTACTGGAGTATTGCTCGCACATTTGGGGTTCAGCATCAAGGCATTCTCTTTGTCTTCTAGATTCCATTCAGAAAAGAGCCATTCGATTGATAAACAGCTCAACTCTCACAGATACCCTTCACCCTCTAGAACATAGAAGAAGAGTTGCAGACCAGTCACTGCTCTACAGATATTTCCATAGCAGATGCTCCAGAGAAATAAAAACTCTTGTACCACCATTGGCCACATACGGCCGAAGAACTCGGCACGCTGATCAGTCTCACCCATTTACTCTCAAGATTGACACTACTAGGACCAATCTTCATCAAGAATCCTTCTTTTACAGAGCTGCTACGGAATGGAATAAGCTTCCAAAATCAGTTTTTCCAGAGAACTATGACCTACAACTTTTTAAAAAGCGTGTCCACAATCATTTCCTTTCTATAATCCCTTCCCCTTCTAATAGTCGCAGTGCGGGCCGTCCGCGGCCCACACGATAGGTCTACCCTTTTCATAAAAAAAAAAAGAAAAAAAATAATACTTTATTTCGGGTAACAATATGCAGATGCTTGTTAACCAAGAGTAAACTATTAGATTTATCCATCCGAAGTGACCACCTATGGACCGGTTTCGGGGTGTGGTGCCCCTCATCAGCATAGGGCAGGTCTACCTCGACTGGACACATCAACAGCTTCGTTTTCTTTTTAAAAATCAATTATACATTTTTTATACTATTCACGCTGTCGAAAAATGTTTATGTTACTATAATAATATTATAGTTTTCTATAAATTTTGCATATATATATATATATATATATGTATATATATATATATATATATATATATATATATATATATATATGTTATAAATAAATTTTAGTTAGTGGGAAAGCAGCTCGTTAATGAAAACTAATATAAAAATATTCCAAGCTTTCGGAAATTTTATTTCCATCTTCAGGGAACTACAATATAATAATAATAAGGAGTAAAAATTATTACATATTTTTTTTGTCAACATTTATCAATAAATAATTTCTACGGCAAGATGGTTGTTATTAATTAGAAAAGTTAAACAGTGATTTATTTATGTTTATACATACATACATATAGTCACGCCTTTTTCCCGTAGGAGTAGGCAGAGACCACTTCCTTCCACTTGCTACGGATCTTACACACATCTTTTGCTCCCTCTACTTTCATCAGTGCTCTCATACATGCTCGTCGGTTGTTGGTACTCTTGACCTGGCCTTTCTTCAATGTTGATCTGATCGAGATATGTTCGCCGAGGTCGACCACTACCTATAGAAATCAACTCAACTCAACTTTAAAGCAAAAACCTCTTTATTATATCGATAAACTTTCACAATGATCTGAGGATATATATTTCTGACGTTTTACAAAAAGTCAATTACTCAACAACTTTTCTAAATAGTATCATATCAAAACAATATTATAAATAAACAACTTTGATCTATAATCTACATATCACATTACTCCCACCTTGTAATTTGTATTTACCGAAAAGAACAAAATAAAAAATTACAATACTTTACCTGGAGTAATAATGCATCCTTAGTCTAAATAATTTGATGGTGTCTAACAACACGACCACTTCTTGTCTTGGTGGCCTTATTGTTCTGAAGGATATCATTTGATTTTATAACTTTATTTTTACTCTGTAGACAATCATCAGATATTTCTACTGGAGTATCAATTAAATTAGATCTTTTAACAGGCGAGAAAATCACATCATTCTCTTTACTTATTTCAAGTGGAAATATTCTCTGTATCGGTCTCAATAACTCACCAGTACATGTACGAAGACGAGCTACCCTAACACATCCATCCTTACCAGGAAATACTTCCATAACTCGTGCCAACGGCCAATTCATTCGCTTAGAATCATCATTACCAATGAGCACTACCTCTCCGACAGTCAATTGTCACCTTGAAAATGTGAAATTCCTATGTCTAAGTTCACCCAAATATTCCGCACGGAATCTCTTTCTAAGATTATCTGACAATCTTATTCTATACCGTATCCTTTTATTTAAACTTCCAGAGTCAGTGAAGTCAGTGACATCTCTTTGATATCTTAAATAAACATAGCTGGGGTTAAAGGAGTAATTTCAAGTGATGAATCAGAAATGAATGATATTGTTCATAATTGCCTCACAATTACATAATACTGTGAACAACTCTTCATAATTCAAACATGCTCTTCCCAACACTCGACGCAATAATTGTTTTAATAAACGTATTAATCTCTCCCACCAACCGCCCCACCAAGCGGCTGTTGGTGGACTAAATATCCAGTTAATTTGCCTTGCACTACTATAATATCTGATTCCAATCTAGATTTCGAAAAGCATTATCAACTCTTTTGAAATTCGAGCCGTTATCACTATAGACGACTGAAGGTTGACCTCTTCTGGCAATAAATCGACGGAAACCCTGTATGAATATTTCGGTTGAAAGTGAAGACATTAACTCCAAATGTACTGCTCTATATACCCCACACGTGAACAGTACTATCCAGACTTTCTGTTGATTTCTGAGAAATAATGGTCCTGCAATGTCAATTCCTACAACTTCAAAAGCTGCAGCATTTCCAACACGATTCTGATGAAGACCTATAGAAGGAGACTTGAAGCTATCAGCTGTGAACCTTCTACATCGGATACATTTTGAAATCACAGTTCGCATTGTTCGTCGACCACCTAGAACCCAAAATCTCTCTCGAATGAGACTCAACGAATCTTGCACACCTACATGGCAAGCTCGTTCATGTTCTTCTTGTATGAGTTTCAAAACAAGTGAGTTTTTAGCAGGTAACAAAGCAGTTTCCTAGGCCGCTTATTCTGCCTGTATTGGAAGTCCAGGGTTCCTGGATGAGTGCCACATCGAGTTGCTCCTTGGCGAACCTCCTGCTGAGGACATATGAAGCCGCTCTAGCATGTTGGATGTTCGCCTGGAGAAATTGGATGTGGTTATCCATTTCTACTTAAAGGTAGTGTGGGGAGGTTTACTTTCCTTCCCCGCTTTGTTTCCTGGTGTAGGATGTTTTGTAGGTGCTTTACCATGAAGGTTTTTTTTCCCTTTTCCGGCTTTTTTGCTGGTTTTGACCGGCCTCTTCAGTCCCGCTGTCGCCGCCGAGGTAGATTTACCTACCTCTTTGGTTCTAACGGTTAACCCCGAAGACTTCGGAATTTCCACCGATGTCGGTTCTTTCTTGGCTTCCTTGGACCGGAATTGCACCTGTCCAAAGCCAAAATATGGGCGGAAATTTAGCCGCTCCAAATCTTTAACGGATACATTATCCATTGAGAACGTCCACATTTGACCAGGTCCTGCATTTTCCCTGTGTAGAATAGTCCACTTCTGGGTATACAGGGTACGGTTCTTCTTCCGCAGACGGGTGGTTACCTGTTCTCCCGTCAGTCTGGGTAGTTTCTCATCGTCTGGAATAAAAGCCACACGGATGTGGGGTTTCGGTATGTCTTCTTTCTGAACCAACTTCAGCTGGGCGTTTTCCCAGGGTTGAAGGGAGCATATCACTTCCTCCATCCACTTGACCGTCTCAGCGTCCGTACAGGACAGAAGGAGGATTCCAGGTCGAATGGTACAGCTCTGGAATCGCACTTGTGGACCATTGTCCGGTAATTTGTCTACAGTTTCCATGATGGATCGCTGTAGCAGCCGTAGCTGTTCGTTTGACAGCTGAGCATTTGGGTGTTCTAGGTGGATTATGCCCACCTTGATGCCCTGAGCTACAGCTGCAAAGGAGCGTTTTTGCTCGTTTGGGACCTCCATAGTGCGTGGCTTTTTCTCCGCCGCTTCTGGAGTGCTACCATCCGAGCGTATTCGCTTGCTGGTGAGAGCAGGGGGGATTGATCCCCGCTCCTTTTCTCATCCCGCTCTTTTAGTATTTGATTTAAGGCGGTTTCGTAAGGTACCCCGCTCTTGATCAATCGGCTGAGATGTTTTCTCGTCGCGCCGGCAAGTTTGACCTTCTTGTCCAGGTTTATGCTGGCCGTTAGCGTAGCCTTGCCCCCTGTTGTCAGGTCAGTTTTCTCAGGAGTGGGGGATTTTAAAAGTACCCCCTCAGCTTCCTGCGAGATTTGGTTGCTAGAAGGGGCTGTAGTAGACACCTCCATTTGCATTTGTTTGTCTGCGAGAAGATTACTTTCGTCGCAGATGATTATTTCAATGTTTTTAATGTCTTTGTTACTCATATAGTTCCCACGAGTAGCTAGAGAAAAATGGTCGACTACGGCAGAGCTCTGTATTACCGCAACAAGGCAAAAATACTACCGGGAGGTTGCCTGGTATCCCAGAGGCTCAGTTAGCGATATCTGTTTGGGGCAGGCACAGATATCATACATATAGTACGCCCCTTGGCACGGGTCACATGACACCTTGAGCAAAGCCTGATGATCGCGGTAAGCTTGGCTGGCTTAAAACAAACCAACCGCACCTGTCTAGTTTGAATACAAGAAAGTAAGTTTCCTTGTACTCAAAGGTAGTAATGATATAGCCGCTGCCCTATATCATGTCCTTAGTTGATCCGCGGGTGTATATTCTTTAATATTAAACACCTTTTCTGTAAGCCAGGAAGTTCCTTATCAGCCATTGGGACGCGCCGTGTTGGGGTTAAGTACATCCCCGCACGGTGTTAATAGTTAACTCTGCCTCCTGACCAGCCATCTCGACCCGTTGTAACAGTTCTGTTAGCTGGCAAATAAAGTAGTATCGTCAGCATACCTAAGGTTATTGATTGTTCTTCCGCCCACAGAAATACCTTTCTCCCAGTCTTCTGTAGCTTTACGGATAATACACTCGCCATGAATGTTGAGCAGAAGTGGACTTAAAACACATCCCTGTCTTACGCCCTTGCCGACGCGGAATGATTCGGTCAGTTCCCCATTTACTTTTACTTTCGCCGTGTTGTTCTGATATAAACCTTTCAATAGTTCAACAAGGTGTCCTGGGGTGCCCACTTCGAGGAGATACCTCCACATGTCCTGCCATCTAACACATTCAAAGGCTTTGCTATAGTCTATGAAACACACATAAGTAGGGACATTAAATTCTCGAGATTTTTCTTTATTTGTCTGATGTTGAGGATTTGCTCTCTGGTGCCACGACCAGGAACAAATCCAGTCTGTTCTTTAGATATCTCGGTCAGCAGGCGTGTCTTAAGTCTTTCCAAAATCACCTGCAGCATAACCTTACTCGCGGTATTAGGGCGATTGTATGGTAGTTGTCGCAATTTTCTCTGGACCCTTTCTTGTGAAGTGGTATATACACGGAAGTTGTCCAGTCGTCTGGCTATGTACATGTGTCCCAGATGCTTTGACACAGTTTATGGAGTAATGTTATGCCTGTCTCTCCCATAGCGATAATCATTTCAAGTGTAATGTTGTCAACCCCTGGAGATTTATGTGTTTTTAGTTTGTTGAGGGCTACTTCGACTTCGGCTTTTAAGATGTAAGGTTCAGGCTCATACACATTTGCTGTCTTCAATGTTCCGGGTAAGTCATAAGTTGCTGACAGTATGATTTCCATCTTTCTAATATATGGTTTGTGTCCATTAGGATAGTTCCATCTTCCGCTCTTATGCTATTGTGGTTTGGGGTGAATTTCCGCGTTATTTGTTTAATCTTCATGAATAGATAGATGAATAGATCTCTGGTCTCGTTTTTGTTCTGGTGTGCTTCGATTTCTTGGCATATGTTGTTTAAATGTTTATTTTTATCGTACCTGCACATCTGCTTGACAGGAAATAACTAAAAAAAAAACCAAACAACAATTTCATGTCAAGTTTAAGTAAATTGCAAAATGTTACAGTATATATTGCTTAAATATCCTTATCAGATTTATAATTTACCGTTGTGCTCTTGTATTTTTTTATATGATACATTTCTAAGAATAATCTGCTTTTATAATTGTTTTTATGTTCAAGTATTTTAACATTATTGTAATCAAATTGATGATCAGGTAGTGTTCAACCACCGCACATGAGTTTTTTCCTAAACGACAGTCACTTTCATGTTGGGTTTTTCTTTGTTTTAACCACTGTGAAGTTCGTCTCACATAGCAACTTTGACATTCTAGACAAGGAAGTTGGTAGATGATGTTACTGTTAAGTAACATGGGTGTTTTGTCTTTGACTTTGGAAAATTAATATGAATTTTTTAAAATGTTGTATTTAGCAATCTTTATATGTGGGAAGTTTCTGAAAATATTGATAATTTTTTAGGATAAATTGTCTATATAAGGCATTTTCTTATATTTTATTCGTATGTTAGCATCCTCAGTTTGACCATCAAACCAGTTTGAACTGTGTAATAATCTTTTTAAAATATGTTTGGGATAGCCGTTGTTTTTAAAAATATCAAAAAGTTTTTTCAAATTTTGTTGTAAAAAAGATTCATGGGAAATATGAGTGATTCTATTTTTCATATTTATTACTGTACTACATTTTTGGTTAGTAGGATGATTTGAAAAATAGTTAATGAATCTCCCAGAAGCAGTTTCTTTTTGATACCAGTCTAAAATTATAGTATTACTTTCAGTTCTAATGAGCTTGGTGTCTAAAAATGGGACGGTAAGGTCTTTTTTACATTCGGCTGTGAATTGTAAGTAAGTATTAAACGAGTTAAAAATATCTAATGTATTCTGAATGCTATCAGCTGGCACAGCACATATAATATCGTCGACGTACTTATACAGTGTGGAACAGCCAAATGGAATAAATTCTATAACGAATAAATGAGAGCGTGTTGGAAAAAGCGCTTGGACATGTCGATTTGTATTTTTAAAAGCGCATTTTTTCAAAAAAAATAATTATATAGGGTGTGTCATGTGACAGAGGCCGATACCAACTTTCTTATTTTAAATACAACCCCCTGTATATTATTTATTTTTTGGATTCTTCAGAAAATTCTAGACATAATTCATGTACAATGTCCCATACCTATCTTCAACTGTTTCGGAAATATTAAGTGTTTTCAGATATATTACAAAAATTAACAGTTTAGTTTTGTATACAATACTATTGACATATCCCCACAAAAAGAAGTCTAATGGCGTCAGATCAGGAGATCGTGCTGGCCATGCTATCGATCCACGCCTCCGATTTGGAAAATTTTGGTTCAGGTACTGCCGGACATTGATTTGGTAATGGGGCGGTGCTCCATCTTGCTGGAACCATAGTATATTGGCAGGAACTTGTGGGTTTGCTGGATCAGGATATAAGTTTGTCAAAGTTGGCACGACATTATTTTGGAGCAGTTTCAAATATTTATCTCCATTCAAGTTGCCATCAATGAAAAAGGGACCTACGATATGATTTCCAACAATTCCTGCCCAAACATTAACTTTTCCAGGATATTGCGTATGTTCCTCTCTCATCCAGTGAGGATTCTCATTAGACCAATAGCGGCCATTTTGACGATTAACATGACCGTGAAGTGTAAATGTGCTCTCATCAGAAAACAAAACATCTTCTAATTGGATCACATTGTTATCTAACATTTCCATCATTTGTTCACAAAAATACGTTCTCCTGTCGAAATCGTCATCCATGAGTTGGCATCATTTTATAGGGATGCATTTTACTTTTCTTTAATATTCGAAAAATTGATGTGTGGCTTATGTTGAACAGTGAGGCTGCTTTTCGACCAGAATTATGTGGGTTTTCTTGAAACTCAAGCATAACATCCAATTTCGCATCATCGCTTAGTTCATTGGCAAATACTTTTTTTGTCTGTCTTACATGACCAAGCTCGCGAAACTGTTTTTCTATTTTGCTAATTGTTCCTTGGGATATAGGCGGCAAATTTGGAAATTTTTCGTAAAATAAGCGAGAAACTTCCTTTTGTGTTCGTGTGTTATCTCCATAACCAATCATTTGTAGAATGGTTCTTTTGTGTATTTCTGTTAAATGAACCATTTTTCTAATATTATTACGTACAGTTAACGAAATTCAAACGAAAATATCACTGACACTGATCACTACATTAAGAGCTAAATGGGAAATAAGTATTAAGTGTAATGAAGCGAATTTGTGGAATAAAATAATTTTTTTTTAATTTTTGTAATTCATCTGAAAACACTTAATATTTCCGAAACAGTTGAAGATAGGTATGGGACATTGTACATGAATTATGTCTAGAATTTTCTGAAGAAAAATTGTATTTAAAATAAGAAAGTTGGTATCAGCCACTGTCACATGATACACCCTATATAATTATTTTTTTTGAAAAAATGCGCTTTTAAAAATACAAATCGACATGTCCAAGCGTTTTTTCCAACACGCTCTCATTTATTCGTTATAGAATTTATTCCATTTGGCTGTTCCACACTGTATAAGTACGTCGACGATATTATATGTGCTGTGCCAGCTGATAGCATTCAGAATACATTAGATATTTTTAACTCGTTTAATACTTACTTACAATTCACAGCCGAATGTAAAAAAGACCTTACCGTCCCATTTTTAGACACCAAGCTCATTAGAACTGAAAGTAATACTATAATTTTAGACTGGTATCAAAAAGAAACTGCTTCTGGGAGATTCATTAACTATTTTTCAAATCATCCTACTAACCAAAAATGTAATACAGTAATAAATATGAAAAATAGAATCACTCACACTGCAGAAGTTCGAGGCAGATGTGAGGAAGCTGATCCAATTAACATACCCACAGGCAGACTTTAGGGAGCAACTAGCCGTCCAGCTATTTATTGATGGATTTAGGGATCCAGAGGACTCTTCGATAGAAGTTTTGAAGCTTTGAGGCGATCATTGAAAGTGGAAGCGGCCTTTTTAATACTTTAAGGCCAAAAGTTTGAGCAGTGTCGATCGAAGAACCAAACCAACAAAGCGATGCAGTCACTGGCACTCTCGCAAACATTTTGGAGAAAATCAAGTCCATGATAAATCGTATGGGCAACCAGCGAAAACGAACCTGTTATGGTGTGAAAATACTGGACATTTCATTAAGGATTGTAGAGTGAGAGTACCACCACAATCAAACTCACCTGCGAGAACACAATCACGTTTCCACGTACCTACGAGGACCAGGTCATCTAGAGTCCTCGGAACGGCACCAGGAAAACTAGGATTAGTTATGTTGGAAATGAGATTTTATCATATATAGAAAGTAGGTGTACGTTGTTAAATGTTTTCCATGTCAACGATAAAAATAGAACTATCAGAAAATAAAAATATATATACATAGTTGTCAAAAGTTCTACAAAAACTTAATAATATTTCAACACTTGTCTGGTTTAAATAAGTTACAGTGATAGATTTCTACAAAAAAAACAATCCAGTTACATTTTGGCGACCATGAACAATGGAAATGGAAATTTATCAAATTAAACGAGACAGCGTTAGAGAGCATGTCGACAAAACTTACGCAGAAATAGATGTTTGTCGGCTGAAAACCCAGATAAAGAAGTGATCATCGACCTATTTAAAGTTTTAGAAGAGAAAGGTGATAGGCTTTTCAGTATTGATAAAAATATTGAACAAGCATTGTTCAATCCAAAGCTCGGTAAAGAAGATGTTGAGTTCAATAGTGTGAAGAATTACAAGAAAAAGATTACTCGCTGCCGTTCCAAATGTGAAACTTTTTTGAAAGAACACCATTTCATAGTAAAAAACCAATATAGGAATAAAGGGAAGTTTCGGCTGCCAAAGCTGGAATTAAAAAAATTTGATGGAGATGTGAGGAATTGGTTAGGATTCTGGGGACAATTCAAAAAAATCTACGAGGATAACGAAATTGATTTGGATGATAAGTTCCAATACTTACTTCAAGCTACAGAACCCAGGTCATCAGCACGAAAACTAGTCGAAAGTTTTCCTCCAGCAGGCAATAATTACAGAAAAGCAATTGACCAGTTAAAAACCAGGTTTGCCAAGAACGAATTTCTAATGGAGGTATATTTTAGAGAGTTATTGAATTTACTACTCAAGCAAGCAAACAACAATACATCAGGAATGTCTTTAGCTACATTATACGACAAATTGGAAACGCAATTGAGAGCATTAGAGACTCTAGGCGTTACACAGGATAAATATGCAGCTATGCTTTTTCCACTAGTATAGTCTGTACTTCCGAGAGATTTGCTCAAAGTTTGGGAGAGACATCTAAATACTGTCAAAAATCGAAATATTCAGGGTATTCAAAAGGTTGATATAGGAAATAATTATTATATCTCTTTGTTATTAGAATTTTTGGGGGGAGAAGTAGAATCGGAAGAGAGGATACAGTAGTTAAACAACACCGGTTCAAGCCCACTTGGAGTGGGGGTAGGAGTGGGGGAAGTGGTGGGGGTAGGAGTGGTGGAAGTGGTGGGGGTGAAGTGGGGGAAGTGGCAGGAGAAGGCGTGGGGGAAGTGGCGGGAGAAGGAGTGGGGGAAGTGGCGGGAGGAGTTGTTGACATATGACATTGTTGACATATGACATTGTTGCCATTGTTTACATACGGCATTGTTGACATACGGCATGTTGCCATGGTTGCTTTGTTGACATATAACATCATTGTTTACATACGGTATTGTCTCCATCGACTCGATTAAGAGGGTTTCGTAAGCACGTTGAAAAGTGGTGTGACGTAAGCGTTGAAAAAAAACTTGATTTTTCGGTGATTCGAACCCGAACCCTTTGATTTTCTAAACAGTTAGCTATACCATTCAGATAACTCGCATATTAATTTTATCGTGCAAGATTGGATATAAAAATATATATTTGTGACATCATTATGTTAAAAATAACCTTGAACTACCAGATAATAAAAATGAATGAAAATATGT
This sequence comes from Agelastica alni, assembly GCA_950111635.1. NCBI lineage: Eukaryota > Metazoa > Arthropoda > Insecta > Coleoptera > Chrysomelidae > Agelastica > Agelastica alni. The sequence continues at coordinate 13,505,549 of OX467716.1, forward strand.
TGATTTAACGTGAGTTACATGCGTCATTTCCGCTGACTTTTATTAGAACCATTTTTGCGACTCAGCAGTTCTAGAAGCTTCCAGAAATTGCTTATCTAAAAAAATGTCACACTCGTAATTTCCTTTGTTATAAAATAAGCATTATGTATCAAAATTAAAGATATAAAAAGGAGAAAGCCATACGGTTTAGTACCATTTGACTATTTACATTAAACGGTGATAGATTTGTGCGTTCAAGTGCTACAAGAAGAAAAAAGTATGTTTCAATTATTGTTGTGTTTTGTCTCACAAAATATTCTTATTTGTAAAAATTTTATTAGATGAATTTGGAAAATTTAAACGAAGTTTCCTCCATTACAGCACGAAAACCTATAGTAAAGCTGCAGGAGCTACCAATAGGAGTTCCTCAAGCAATTTATGCTGCGAAAATAACCAAAACAACATTTGGTACAAGCGTTCTTCTTGACTTGGTTGATAAAGTCACCTTCCTACTACTGCTACTTATGAGCCGTATATTAGCCATTTCGAGAAAGGGAAATACAGCTTATCATACCGAGGATCTTACGATTGTGGTCGTCTCCATTTGGCTGCGGCATTTGAAATTAAAGAAATTTAATCCGAAACATCCATAGAAAATTAGTAAGCAAATTTTTTTTTCTTTTTTAATTATAAAAGTGGTTTATAATGTCGTCCAAAGTTACCGAAACTATTAAAAAGTTACATCAAAATTATTCCGATGATCTTGCTAATGTCTCTTTAAAATTAATTGCCAAACATATTAGAAAATGTGCGCTAGCTTTTAAAAAAATTAAATTTTCTGTTGGAGAAAAACGTAAAATTCATACGAAAATCGCTGAATTAAAACGGATGAGATGTTTAATTAAAGCAATGTCCAACAAGGTAGGTTTAGGGTTAAAACGAGGTAGTAGAGTTAAGTGGGAAGATGTGATTGCTATTTTCGACAGTAGAATTAGAACGGGAGTTATAATAAATTTACAACATAAAGAAATTAAAGATTTTTTAAAAGACGCGTTTCATTTATTTAAAAGTAGAGTTAATAATATTTTAAAAACAATTCCTATGCTAAAAATAAATACAAAATTTTGGGGGGATTTTATAAAGCAGCAGTCAAGTGACGAATTATTAGATCGAAAGTTTTTCATTACTCCAAATGCTGTTGTAGATGCAGGATCGGATTTAGCACAGTGGTTTAATGATAATGTAGTCGATGTTATCTTAAATAAATTATCAGAATTTTCTGAAAAAAATAGTGGTTGGGCACTTAGTAAAATCGTTTTATTAGAAGTAGCTATAAATAAATATGAGGTCGGCAACGGTTCATCTTTCATTAAATTACCAGATCAAATTTTAAAGAAACATGCTTGCGTAAACGTTCAAAATGCAGACCAAGCATGTTTCTTTTGGAGCATCGTAAGCGCTTTATATCCAGTCACAAAACACCCACAACGTTTAAGTAAGTATCCGCATTATGACACCGTTCTAAATATAAAGGGGTTGGAAATTCCAATTAAATTAAATCAAATTTCAAAGTTCGAGAAAATAAACGAAATTTCAGTTAACGTCTATGCTTTAGAATTGATCGAAACAGAGAAGAGATCATTTTACATGGTTATACCTGCGTTTTTAACCAAAAATAAAATGAAACGTCACGTCAATTTGCTACTAATACAAGATCAGTATTTTCGGAAATTAAATGATTATGAAGCGCCACCTATCATCAATGAAAATGTTGAAATCAAATATCATTATGTTTGGATAAAACATTTGTCTAGATTAATTTCAAGTCAACTCAACAAATATGATCATAAAAAATTCTTGTGCGATAGATGTTTAAATTATTTTTCAAGCTGTGATAAATTAAACGAACAAGAAAAGGTTTGTCAAAATGTTAATGACTGTAAAATTTCATTTCCTAAATATGATTATGTAGAGTTTAGAAATTTCGTTTATAAACAAAAGTGTCCTTTTTTAATTTATGCAGACTTTGAATCGCAGTTGGTAGATTGTAATGATAAGGTTTCCGAAAAAACTGTCAAATATCAAAAGCATCGGGCTTTTAATGCAGGTTACTATTTTAAATGTTCTTACAATGATAGTCTTTCCTATTTCAATAGCTATCGGGGAGATGATTGCATGCAATGGTTCGCCGACCAATTGTCAAATTTAGCCAGTTTTATTCAATCAAAAATCAAAAATATAATCCCAATGGTGGAAAAGCCTGATGTCATTAATGCCAAGGTATGTCACATATGTGAAAAGCCTTTTGGTATTAAAGATATTATTGTTCGTGATCATGATCACTATACGGCAGCTTTTCGGGGTTGGGCGCATCAAGTATGCAATTTACAATTTCAAAAATTATTTATTGTGCCAATTGCATTTCACAATCTTTCGGGCTACGATAGTCATTTTATTATAAAAGACATTGCCAAGCGTGGACAAGTGAGTGTACTTCCCGTTAATATGGAAAAATATATATCATTTACTCAATACGACTCGGAGACTAACATCAAATTTAGATTTATAGATTCTTGTAGATTTATGGGGGCCAGTCTTGACGAATTGGTGAGCACTCTAAAAGTCGAAAACTTGCAAAATTTAAAAAAAGAATTCAGCTATTTAAATGAAGAAAATTTTTAATTAATAACAAAAAAAGGTGTTTTCCCCTATGATTATATAAACAACTTGGATAAATTAAATGACATTCAATTACCATCTAAAAAACAATTTTACAATAAACTAAATGACGAGCATATTAGCGAAGAGAAGTATGGTCATGCGCAAAACGTTTGGCAATCGTTCGGGATTAAAAACTTGGGGGAATATAGCGACTTATACCTTCGCACAGATATCCTTCTTTTGGCAGACGTTATGGAAAATTTTAGAGAGACTGCTTTGAAAGTTTATGGTTTAGATCCGGCATGGTATTATACTATGCCTGGGTATACGTGGGACTGCATGTTAAAGTATACTAAATGTAAACTCAAACTTATAAAGGATGTGGATATGTTATTGTTCATTGAAGCGGGTATTAGAGGAGGAATATCGGTTTGCAATAATCGATATACGGAGGCAAACAATGAGTATATGGAAACATACGATTCCACCAAGCCGACAAGTTATCTATTTTACCTTGATGTTAATAATTTGTATGGGTGGGCTATGTCTTAACCTCTGCCATACGATAACTTTCAATGGGTGGAAACAAATATTGACATCTCTCAGATACCTGACGATGCAGAAGAAGGATACATCCTGCAGGTTGATTTAGAATATCCTAAAGAGTTGCACGATTTGCATAAGGACTTTCCCTTTTGTGCTGAACACCGCGTACCACCCGGATCAAAATTACCGAAATTAATGACTACACTACATAATAAAGAAAAATATGTTATACATTACCGAAATTTAAAACAGGCTTTGGCGCATGGTTTAATACTTAAAAAGATACATCGCGTTTTAAAATTTAAACAATCTGCATGGTTGAAGCCCTATATCGAGCTAAACACTCGTTTAAGGACTACAGCTACCAGTTCATTTGCAAAGAATCAGTTTAAACTCGCGAACAACGCGGTGTTTGGCAAAACAATGGAAAATAAACGCTTACATAGGGTAGTAAAGTTAGTAAGTTCATACGAGGGTCGTTACGGGGCAAAAAATTTAATTTCTAGCGCGAGATTTCACAATAGATCAATTTTTGATGAAAATCTAATGGCTATCGAACTAAAAAAGTCTGAATTACTTTTCGATAAACCCCTTTATATTGGAATGTCCATTCTCGATATTTCAAAAACGTGTATGTATGATTTCCACTATAATTTTATGCTCCCCACTCTAGGGGTGAACAATTGTATCATAAACTACACCGACACCGATAGTTTCTTCTACAAAATAATGAATATCAATGTTTACAAAGACATAATCGGTAGGTATATCGAAAAATTTGATACCTCCGATTATAGTGGAAATAATATATACAATATCCCGTTACTTAACAAAAAAATACCGGGTCTTATGAAAGATGAAGCCAACGGCAAAATCATTACGCATTTTGTTGGGTTACGATCAAAAATGTACGCGTTTAAAATTCAGGGAGATAAAAACGTCCCTAAAAAGTCTAAGGGGGTAAAATATAATGTTGTCAAAAATAAATTGACGTTTGAAGATTACGTAGATTGTCTTAAAACATTTAAACATAAAAATATTACACAGTGCACAATTCGATCCTATAAACATGACGTATTTAGCATAGAACAATCGAAAATTGCTTTAAGCCCTGAGGATGATAAAAGATATTTAATTTCGGGATCATTTAACACGCTACCATGGGGTCATTACAGTATAGAATAATTAGATTTAGAACCGTTTGCGTAGAGATATAAAAAATAATAACTTTACATATTCCTCATTCCTGATATCATTATTTTTATAATTTCATTCTGTTCCACTTTTATAATTAAAAAAAAAATAAAAAAAAAAAAAAAAAATTTTATGTAACCTATTTTTATGTAATCTACTGTGTAAACTAAAATTATGTTATCATATGTGTAAGTTAATAAAAAAAATTGTTTTATTTTTGAGTTTTATTTGAGTGTAAAGAGAGATCGATATTAAAAAAACACATGCATAAATCAACAATTTTATTAAAAAAAAAAAAATACAAATTATTCGTAAAATGAAATTAGCTTTGATAGTAGAGATTTTAATTGTTCCTTCAAACTTTGATTTGTGTCAATGTCACTTGATATTCCATATCAGCAATGACATCAGTTATTGAAAGACCAATTGTAATTTTTGCTCTCGAACATTTCCAACAGCTCGTCTCCATCAGATGCTAAATGATGCTGGCGGTGATGGTGTTAACTCGACGTCACTTACATCTAGCATACTAGCACTATTTTGACTCGACATAGCTAGATACAAACTTGAATGAGACTAAAATCAACTTCATGCATATATTTATATCCCCCTCCTTCTTTACCAGACTTATCCGAACTGTGATTTTTGATGATGGAGATGAAAAGGCCCCCCTGACTGCAGAACTTTGTTCGTGTTTTCCATTCTATACTAAATCGACGTCTTCTATCCAACTGTTATGTTTTTTGTCGAGTCCTAACCACTTGACGTACATTTTCTTTCCCTTTCTCCTCAATACTTTTTCTATGAGGTAAATGTCGGGATTTTTGGTTTTCTGCAATTCCTCCTCATAGAAAGCACCGCTGATTGGCTGACCATGCATGTCTTCGAGTAAGTATGTTACAGGATTGGTTATTTTAACTTTAATGATTTTGAATAACTCTGTCGTCCAATTTGGCGTGTACCCTTTTTCGAAAATATGTTTGGACTTGGATATCCGCACGATATCATCAACTTTGAGCTTACGTGGACCAGCAATTTTTAAATGACTATATCTCTGACGTAAAATCTCTTTCTCGTTAGACTTGTTCACTTCAGTAGGTTTCAATCTAGTCCTACTGTGCTTGGTGTCATTATATTGTTTGGTAATTTTTGACAATACATCAATCCATCTGTATTTTCCATTCAGACTAAAATACTTGTAGAGTTTATTTTTGAGTGTTCTTATCACCCGTTCAGCAATGGCAGCCTTTTTCACAGTGAATGTATTATAGTGTTTTATATTATATTTTTTCATCAAGTTCTGAAATTTAATATTGAAAAATTCTGTTCCTTGATCTGATTGCAGATTTTTTGGTATACGATTAGCTTGGTGCAGTATATCCGCAAAAGATTTAGTGATCTCTTCACCCGTCTTAGTTTTGAGTGGGCGTGTCCATAGGTATTTAGAAAAACAGTCGATAACTACCAAAATCATTTTGAAACCTTTATTTTGATGTGCATAAGGTCTCATTTCGGCCAAGTCAATTTGCCATAAATCATCTAAGCCCTTGATGATAGTTCGTCGTCTAGGGTAAGTCTTGCGGGCTGATGCATGAAGCTCATCAACGAGTTGAATCTTGTCTGTTGAAGCCATACTATCAAAGGGTATTTTTACTATTAAGTCTATTTATTGATCCTTCGATATTTTTCAAGGCATTGATCATTTGATTTTGTAGTGCATCAATGCGATTTGTAGAACTGTTTGCGTGACTACTGATTTTTTCATTAAGTTTCGTATAAAGCTTATCAATTTCAACTTTACTCACTTTTTCATCGAGTACCCCTCGCACTTTTTTAGTATATTTATCAATGGCCAACTTGAAATCAAATTTAATTTGTGATATCACATCATCTACATACTTTTTCGTTGAAATATGTTCACTGGCCGTTGGAGGGTTCCTCGAAATGAATTCTTCAAATTTATTTATTTTGTTGTCAATCACATTCAATGCATCAGTTAAATTCATTATCATAATATCATGTGATACAAATTGTTTTCTCAAATGAGTCAATTCAATACTGTTATTGCTAGCTTCATGTGGAGCATATCTGTGTCCGAACTTGTTCAGACTCATTGTTCAAATGACTCATCATTGTCAGTGTTATTAGTATATATAGCCAGCTTCCCGAAGTTCATTGATTATGGCAACTATTTCATTATCGAGTGAGGTGTTTCCAGCTGCCTTGGAAGCTATCAACAGCTTCAAACGATCAACGAGTTCATTTGGATCATCCCAATAAATATACTCCACCGGTTTTTCATTGTACGTTAATGTCAAACCATTACCAGTCGTTGAACGTCTTCTACCTTTTCGCAACTCCATTATGAGCGGTTTTATGATTTCTGTGTATTTCCATCTCGTAGAACCTTTGAGTCTTCCATCTTTATTAATATAGCGATCACTCAATTTCAATAGCGCCCTGTAAGCTTGCACATCTTCTTCGTTAAAATCCGTAGGATCATCATAGAAGATGAGCTTATACAGTCCTGGGGTTCCTCGTATCTGTTTACCTTCAATCTTGATAAAGCCAGTCCTTTTATCAAAGTCAATTAATTGTGTTCCTAGATACCATTTTAATGTTTGGGGATCATAAGTTGGTCCATACATTGTATCTATTTTTTCACTATATGACCAATGATCTTTGATATATGGATGTGACATGACCGGATATTGATCTAGATATTCATCCATAACATTATCTGAAATATTTTGTTCAGGTATATTTTCGTGAAAAACTTCATCATCATTATCTTGTCCACTTGTGCTCGCACTTATTCTGCCTACTTCTTCCATTGGGAGAAATTGTGTTTGTTTTTGTCCTACTCTTTCCTTTTCTTCTACCTCTTCTTTCTTTAGTTCAGGTGATTCTTCTTTTTTTATACTTCTCAATGCATTATTGATCTTTGAGGATTTAACAATCTCATGTAGTGGCTCCGAAATGGGTTTGAACATTCTGATGAGCGATTCATCTTTTTCCGATCTACCTAGTTTCAATGCCAAGTACTTTTTCCTAATGGAACGGGTGAGCTCTGCAATTTTGCGTTTGCGTGCAGCTATTTGATCGTCTTTGTTTAAATCAGGATCAGAGGGGGAGGCAGCACGTTTAATCAGTTTGCTGCGCTTTTTGTATTTGTGTGTGCCAACACGACTTAACGACATCATGATGGGGAATGATCTGATGGTATATGGTACTTATATTTTTATATATTTATCAAACCCTTGACGATATCTACCATCATTTATATCAAAATCTTTGACAATCACAAAAGTACCATATGCAACATTCCAACATTTCGAACACAAGCGTTTAAAGTCTTCGAAACTCATGTCTGGTGATACGTGTTCATCAAATACGTGCTTCAAATTGATTTCATCTTGTTTGAATAGTACAATCAGGTTACAGTTGTCTCGTATGAGCTGTTTAGGTATTTTCGAGTAGGTCTGACAAAGTTAGGCAGCATCAATATCCTTGTGTCTACACATTGAAAAATATTCCCGGATTTTCTGTTGGGAATCACACGCTACATCATCGAATAGGAATATAGAGTTGGGTTTTGCATCTGATGGACTTATAATATCATCATTATCCTTGAATGGGAAGTAGCCAACCTCTTTAACTCCATTCAATACCTCTTGGAGTAGTTGA